>JAWWEO010000009.1:31354965-31368546 GCA_035582975.1 Ormyrus labotus | reverse complement strand
AAATTTTTTTCTAAGTTTTGGATAAAGTATAGAATCAGAAACTTAAATAAAAAAAAAATTGACCTTTTGAAATTTTTTCGGTATAGAACCCCCTTAAGGCGTATTTTTCAATAAATATATATTTCTATTTTTTGCTTGAACATTTTTATGTACATTTTTTACAAATGAAAATGAAATCACTCAAAGCTTCACCTGTTACTGACTGCAATCAACATAGAAATATATCCTAGAGTAGACTTTAAAATCTGCAAATTCATTTAGTAAGATCTGAATTATTCGCTGAACAATTAAAATTACCGAAATATTTAAAGCAAATATGATATACGCACGTTACAGTAAGTTGCCAACGACAAGTAAAAAATTTTGCCCGCCGTCAGTTTCTGCGGGATTCTCGAGATCATCATCATCGGGATCAAATCTCGAGTACTGTATTCCGGTACCAAGTACCACCTGCTTTTGTAAACGTTATGAAATATTCCTCCGCTCTAGAATGCAGAAAATAAGCAATTGAACTACTTTTATATCGGAGAAAAATGCTCATTTGATAAGGCAGTACTTCCTCACCCGAAAAACGAGAATTTCCGTGGCAATGCAATCGACGAGAGTGTGCATCATCAGAGTGAAAAGCGTCGCAACCAGAGTAAGCACTTGAAGCGCGGAGGGTTTGTCCACACTGTTGCTGAACATCTAAAAGAGCGGCTTAAAAATATTGTGGTAAAAGTATCAGACGAACTGGAAGGCAATTGGTGACGAGAAAATGCTTTTAACAAAGATGTAGATAAAGTAAACAAAGTCGACCAGATTTGCAGATTTTTTATAATGAATTACTTCATCTGTATCATTGTTAAGGAATCAGATGGCATTTAAAACTTATGTGGAAACTTACGCTTAATATTTGAACTCCTAAGCAACAGACCATAACGGACATGCAAAAAATTTGCGCCAAAATTACGAAACTGAAAGAGTGTTCAATAGCAGAAACCATTCTGTAAATATTATGTATATTGTATATTTAGGTGTCATACAGTATTTGCTGAATTTTATACATAAAAGTAAAAATAAAGATCTTAATAGATAAGTAAGAATTTTTTTATATTTATTAGCACTCGAGTAAAAATATTTTTATATTTTAACTGTCAGCGACAGGATTAAAAGGGTTTTTTTAAATTAAAAATTACCACCACTAAAAAAATTGTTTCATGTAAGAACAGTGTTTCAATGGCTGATGTGGGGTGTTTTTTAATAAAAGAACTAAATAATTAAGCTGTTTAGCTTCTGCCACAGCGTTCGTAATACCATTTTATCAGATGTTTACAGGCTACTAAAATAATACATCTATTAAAAAAAGTACGAAATCTCACCTCATCAGATGCACGTGCCTGTCAACGAAAACTCCCAACTTCCGATTAAAATACTTCCTCCTCCTTGACCCGTTCGAGCGCTCGCCGTCCTCGTCCCTTATAAAATTCTCGACGTCGTTACCGAGCACCTCGAACTGCGCGCTCGCGTGAAAGACCAGGGCCCCGAAGTAGTTGTCGGGTATCGACACGGACATCCCGATGAAGAATCCGGCGATCAGCTGCGAGGCCTGCGTCAGCTCGAAATTCGGACTCGTCGAGTAGTCGTAGGGCAGGTAAGACTGGACCATCAGGTAGTGCTCCCCGTAGTCCGTGATGTTCGAGATCATTCGAATGTTCAGCCCGAAAAGGGGCGCGAAAGCGAATCCCGCGTAGCAGCCGCCCAGAACCACGTAGCCGCTCGCGGTGAAGAGTCTGGCTCGAGCCGCTTCCCTCTTCATGGCCCGCGCTTCCCAGGCTCGCTTCGGGCGCAGCCAGTCTCTGCTGATGGATCGGATCACCGGCCGTAGGACTTTCTTGAGCGAGAGAATTGAAAAAAATAACGTTGTATGTCGTTGAAAATGGTCAGAGATAGTTATACCTTTCTTGCTTCGCCAGACGAAGAAGAGCTTCACGCAGGAAGTAAACGCGGCGCAGCTGGTCATCAAGTTGTCTATGACCAGCGGCAATTCGTTGATGACCAGAGCCAGAGCGTACATTTGCGGCAGGAACAGACAGAAGAACATGGCTGTTATCATGAAGGGGACGCGAATTTTTAGAAGCACCTTGTCCGCGTCCTCGTCGTCCGGCCAAACGCCCATCAGACGCAAGCTAAGACGATTTAAGCCCAACGCCCACTCGAAATCTATATATTTTTGCGGTACTAATATATATTGGAGCTTGCGATAATTTAATGATGATTTAGGTGCAGTTTAAGTGCGATTTAAATGCTGTTCCTTACCTTTGAGATGCTTTTTTTCCAAATCTGACATTGTCAATACGTTTCGACTAATATGATTTATTTAATAAATAAACGTATATTAAAAGATGATCTACCCCACATTTGAACTTATTTCTTTCAACAATTATCTTTTTTATTTATATAGGATATATATAATTTGCTTGCATCAATGTTTTTCCCTACCAGCACTTCGTCATATTCCTCTTTGTTACTTTCGAAAGATTTGCGACAATGCAAAAGGGGTAAGATACGAGAAGATGGGAGTATATAAGTACCGTGTCATCAAATTGTACATAATTTAGGAATTAAGCGTCCGCCCGACAAATTGCGCGAGTTTCATAAGTATATTAGAAGTGCGGGATGAAAGCTCGCGCGAAGGTAATTTTTTCTTCTCGCGCATTTCTTCGACATTATTAGCTGCCGTATAAGTGAAACTTTTGTCGCTGCACGTTGAGAAATAAGTATATTGCTCAGCTTATCTTATAGGCTGTTAAAAATGGATGGAAAAGTTTTCTTTCCGCGGGATTACGCGAAAATACAGAGAAAAAGAATACTTCACAGATATTGTATTGTGTTAATTTTAAAATAGTATTTTATATGATGTGTGATTGATTATTGTGAAATGAGTATTCCAACTGGAATTAACTCGTCTATCCTGCCAGTGAGCTATTCATCTTTATCGATTGATTGGTATTTTCAAGAAAACTACTACAGATTATTTTATTTTATTATGTGTTCGTATATTATACGATTGATTATACGCCACAATCTGTCTTAAACCAATTCAAAATCAAAACCACTAAAATTATATTCAACAATTTATTATTTGCTTTATTACATATCATTAATTATTTTTTAAAACAATTTAAATTAAAGAATTTTCAGACTTACGTAACATTTCGTAAAATAATGTACATTTAAACTACCCCAATGTAAAATAATTAATATAAAATTTTATATTAATTACGAAATATTACGTAAGTCTGAAAATTCTTTAACTTATTTAACATAACCATTAATAGCTGCATATTATTCTTAGGCACATTTTTTATTTTTAGATATTATACATGTAAACTATGTAGTAATAGTTTTTATATTTACTATAAAATAACTATAATACTATTATAAAAGTACTTACCGGGTTTTACCTGCAAGAATATCTCCAGAGGGCAGAACCGTACAACGTTTGTGAAGTTCAATAATGATGTCTAGTGAAACACATAAAGAATCAAAACAATTTACGGTTTTAAGTCCAAAACTTGGAGGAGGCCCGCATGGTTTAGGTGAAATTTTATTTTAAATTTTGGAGTCAAATAGATCAGATTACGAAATAATTATTTAATTGATCTTGATGTAGAGGTTATGTTATTGTTATGCAGACTTAAAATAATAGATTTTTTGTCACGTATTTAATAATTGAAAGCGATAACTGTAAAATTCATTACTACATTTTTTCATACAGGAGATCCTGATGACAGATATTTAAGAAAAGTTGAAAAAGATATTCTTGTAGCTAAAATTGTTAGAGATAGAGCAAGAGAGGAAAAATGTGTTCCTGAAGTCCGAGGTAAATTTCGTCATGAACGTTTATTTTTTTAAGTGAATAATAAATATTTTTTTTCAGAATTCATGGATTGCTGCAAAGAAAGTTCATTTGCTATGGTATTTACTTGTCGAAAACAGAATTCAAAAATGAAAGAATGTTTAACTTCTTGGTATAAGAATGAACAATTTTGGGAAGAATGTAAAGAAATATATTTGCAAGAAAGGTCAGATTTTCGAAGAACTGGAGAACCCAAAAAAATTAGACAATTCAAAGCAAGAATAGCCAATAATTTTTAAAAAGATTTTATAATTTAAATAGTAAGTTTTTAAGCTTTCTCTATAAATATCAGGAAAGTACTTTGATTGTTGTGTTGTATAAAGTTACAATTTAATTTTTGATTTAAAACACAATGTAAATGATCCTATACAAAGAACTTGATATTTTTAAAGCATAAATAAATGCTTATTTAAAATGTATTATAAAAAACTTATTAAAATAATTTTTTATTGTAAATCACATTTTCTATAATCTATAATGAATAGTCATCATCATCAAAATCATCAATACTTTCTGCATTAGCAGAAAATGTATCTATATTTGCTTTCCATCTCCTCCATAATACTTCTTTGACTGTAAATTGTGAAAGTATATCTGGGGATGATGGAGTTATATCAACTGGAACTGTTGCTGGCCATAGTACTTGTGCGAATAAAATTTCCTGTAAATAATTTTATTTTAATTTTAACATACTTTTTTTCATATTATTAGATCAATATTAACACATACTTTTGAAACAGTTTCAGCCAATCTTTGTAAACCAATTAATTTTTTCCACATCATGTTATTTGTTGTTTTATTTTCAAGCCTCTTAAAAGTAACTGCATCCAAAACATCAATTATAACAATATATGAAGAATGATAAGACGAAGGCCCTTCTTTATACAATACTATAAAAGAAAACCGATTTCAGTAGCATATAATAAATCTGTCTGGAAAGCAAAAAGATTTGAGGAAACTTACAAAAATCTCCTCCATATTTTAAAGCAGGTTTTACAACCCATCCTTTGCTTCGAAAATAATGATAAGTAACATATTTTTGCAGAAAAGACTTTTGTTCTTTACAAAATAAATCCCATGTTTGTCCAATACTAAGATATTTTCCATCAAAGTCTATCAGTCTCAAACACCCAAGTCCATACATTAGAAAAAAAGTTTCTTCAAATGTAAGATGAAGTGTTTCTCTAACTGGAAAATTTTCATGTTTTATTTTTGGTTTAATATCTGTCAAATAATTTTCTGTATCAGAGTCACTATCAGGTAATACAAGTACTTTTCCTTGTAAATCTGATATATCTTTGTGATAGTCATTACTAATTTGCATTTCTATGTCTTTACCAAATAACCCACTTTTCTCAAAATTATTTATTTGAAAATTATCTGTTGTAATTTCACATATGTCTTCTTCTTCTGTTGAATCCACTACAACTTCATCAATATCTGTGCTTGTTTGACCATTTTGTTCATTATTTTTAATATTATTTACATTATTATCTAAAATTTCAATATCACTAGTTCGTTTTTCTTGATTTGAAAGAGATTCTGTATTGTCTGAAATACCAGATTCACAAGCAGTATTAAGAAAATCTGCATCATTATTAAAATCCTTCTCATTATTTTGTTCATGTTTATCTGAAAGTAAAAAAAAAATTTTTTATTCGTGATAAAAAATGAAAAATAATAAATAAAACTATAGCCTTAAAAATTTATAATATATTTTGTTCAACAAATTTTTCATCTCTGGTAATACCTTTTTCTGATTCCAGTTGTTTTTCGCTAGGTTTTAAATCTTCATCTTTCTTTTTATTATCAATATATGACTCTTTACTTAATTTTTGTACTTCATTTATCCAATGTTGACGACGTTCCCACTGCCTTTCACGTACTATAGGTGGTGCATCAAAACGAACTTTTCCAAATACTGGATAACTTCTTGATAAAGATCCTTTTCCAAAATATCCCTTTACATTTTAAACCATTAATAAAAGTAACACAATAAATAGTTAAATTAATATATGAATATATAAATATGTTTACCATTTTATGAATTATTTCCATTTCTGTAGGATCAGCTATGCATGAACCTAAAGCTGTTAGGTTTGCATGAAATTTTGTCAATTCACCTTTACTTCCAAATACCAATGGCAAAGAGGACTTTGGTTCTAATCTAGCTTTTTTCTTTCTTTTTGGTTCTCTTAATTCCATTTTTGAAAATTGTTTTTTTCAATTAATAATTTAAAAAAATATTCATTTCACTATTCCTAAAATAACACAATATTTTTTTTAATTAAATTTGAAATACATCAAATAAATGCATACAATTTTTCTACTAAAATTCTATCTTACTGTATAAATATAAAATTTATTGCCTTTACCATCACTTTTACTAATACTTGTATTATTCAGGCAAAAGATCTTTCATAAAACATTGATTGCAATTTCATTGTTTAAATTGTACAAGGTTATACATACTCACCAAGTTTGCGTGCCAATAAGCAATCAACTAATACACATTTTAACTAACAACTTTCAAGAATTATCTGCAACATAAACTTAATCAAAAAATGAACAACAATGACACTTGTCGAGCTTATCCCCCCATTTTTTCAAAGTTTCCGTAGCTCATTTCACCGGTTCAAGAGTCTATTTTGATGGAACATAACATTATCTTACAGAAAAAATCATCGTGTTCGTGTTCGACAACAAAAATGATTAGTTCGGTAAGGAAGATCGCAACTTTATCGGCAAAAACTGGCGCCTATGTAGCAGCCGCCGCACATAGCCACAGTCAGCACGTCAGCAGACAGACATCGCATATCACACACTTCGTAACTAGGAGTGATATATTCGATAAATTATATAGGCTAGGGTCGCACTCTTTTCCACCGATGTTCTCGGGCAGTAGCTAGTCTTCGTGTAACATCGCCATGGCTGCTCCACCGCTCCTTGCTACAAATTTCAACCGGATATTCAGTGACTCCCAATTCCTCCACTGTCTCATCCTCATATTCAGCCTTTTCAACCTTTCGTTGTGTCTCTACGAGGACCAAGTCGGCAAATTCGATTGGTAAGGACGCACATCAATTTTTCACGGCAAAGCAAGGCCAGACACATTGCACTGAACAATCCAGAGGCAAACAGTGACTACGCGTTTCTTTCGTTCTGATCAACTTTTCCACTCTTTGTACTTTTATGCCAAATTATTAACTAAAGAAAATAGTGCACGTTGTTTGATACTAAAACTATTAATTGCTGTACTTACCAAAGTTGAAATTTTAAAAAAAATTACTTTAAAGAAGGAAAAAATTTTAATGCTTACTGTTAAGATTTCACTTATGAATTAAGAGTATGATGAATTATTTATATTCTACTCATGTTTGCTTTATTTTATCCATTTAAAATATGAATAAAATTAAAGGAAAATCATGACCTGGAATTTTTAAATTGACTTAAATATATAGATGTGTTCAGTTTGTTAAGAATACTTAAAATTTTTTTCAGGAGGCAAAATTATGTGGGCAAAATAAAATTTGCTAGTTTTGATACAGTTTCAACAGCAAAAAAAATCATTGTTGCTACAGAAGAAAATGTTATTGCAGCTTTGAATATAAGAACAGGTAATTCTTAATATTAAGATTAAAATTTTTATAAGAATAATAGTTTATTGCTATTTTCTAATATTTTATCATTTTATTAGGTCAAATATTATGGAGAAAAGTTTTAGAAAAAGGATGTGCTGGACGAATCCGAGCATTTGGAAATATTGTGGATGGAGAACTAATTTCAGTAAATGGAGGAGTTCCAGCCTTAGTTCGTTATTGGAATTTAGCTACTGGTCATCTGTTAAATGAGTGGACTTTAGCTGAGCAAAATCCAGATAGGTTGGTTATTCAATTTTTTAGTGTATCCAAAAATTCTTTCATTAATAACTTATATATTTTATATTTTTCATAAATTTACAACATTTATAGCAGACTTAAAAAGTCTTAATATTGCAATAATAGCTTTAATTTTCTCATGTCTATTATTTCAGAATTGATTCTCCATTTATATCTTATACAACAGAAGGACTTTACAGTAGTGAAAGGTTTCTTTTTTAAAGCTTGTCAAAATACACTTTAAAGCACATTTAAAAACTGTTTTTTTTTTTTATTGAAATAATTATAAATTTAAAATTATAAGCAAAACACAAAGTGTTTCACTAAATAAATGTTATTTTTTATTTATTGCAATTCAAAAGTGTCTTATGTGTATTAAATGTTAAATAATTAATAACCCTAAATTAATAATTATATTTAAGGTATTAGCATTTTTTTTAAATTTTATACATTAATAATTTTTTTTTATAGAATAGAAGAGGTTAAATGGCATATTAAAGATGGAACTTTACATCATATATTACCAATTTACAATAGTGGTATTGAAGTAACATCATATGACAGTAAAACTGGAGAAAAATTGAAGTCTAGAAAAATTTCAGCGCCGTTTATATCAGAAAAAACAGAGTAAGTTCAATATTATTAATATTACTAATTTTACGATTTCATTAATTAGAAAATTAATTCATTAAAGCTTTTTTTAATTTTAGATGCGTTTTAGCAGCACCAAATTATATTTGTCTAAATGGTGATAACAATTTAGCAATATTATTTTATATTAATATATTTGAACCAAAAGCTCAACCAGAGTCTATAACGATCAATACAATATTTGGAGCTGGAGCTCAAGGACCTTATCGCTTTTCTCTCATTCCTGGAGACGTAGCAGCAATATCTATCAGCGCCGATAATAATCGTAGAAAACGTATACTTTTGTTGGAAAAGGATCCTATCCCAATTTCCCGCGATATTGATGGGGAAAACTTTTTATACATTGGTAACTTTGATAATAAAAAAATGTTATTAGAAACATCATATAATAATGGAGTAAGTAACATATTACATATTAAACTTACATATTAAATATAATTCAAAGTAGTTGTATGAATTTTAAACTATAAATTAAATATTCCTAATGGAAGTTAATTTTAAATTCTGAATTTATAGGCAACATCTATTACTGCTATAGAATTAGAAAAACCAGATGCTCAACCTGAGAAATTAGGACAATTGACTCACAATGCACTATACAAACCTGCAATCGTAGCAACTGACTGTAATTACCAATCAATGAAAGCAAGAATGTGCAAATATTTATTAGAATCTGAAGACTACAGTATTAGTCTGTTACAACAAAAAGTACACTGGACAAGGGAGGAATCTCTTGCAAGTATTAGAGCTGTCGAAATCGTAGAGCTACCAATGTCTGATCGCGATCAAGCTATCGAAACTGAATTTGACCAAAAAGAAAGTGAGTATACAATAAGCACAATATAAATGCAATAGCTAAGTCGTCACACTCCAAAAAAAGTAATTTTTCCCCAGAACTATTTTTGGCAATTAAAAGCATTTATTAAAATTTGTATTTCTTTTATATTTCTAATATTATATTAATAAACTTTCTTCTGTGAACGGCTGCTGTCAGGTCTTGATGTAGACAATTCATGTAAGTAGAGATGATTCTCTGAGCAGGCAGTATTAAAAAATTGCGTTTGAGTATTCATAGTGCATTAATAAATTTTTTCTTAATAGCATGTCTTCGAATTTTTTTTTAAAATTTGATTTTTAAATTGAAAATTTCTAAGGATTTTTAAATTATTTTTCATCGTTCGTGAACATTTTGTTAATTTGTTAACTGATTTGCATGAATTATTCTGAAATCAAGTGTCATTTGATTTTTTGGATTTTGACCTATATAGTAGCATGAATTTTTACAATATTCTAATTATTTTTATAAACTGCTCTAGAACTTGATGTAATTTAAACTTGTAGATCAAGGACATCTATTTTGTAGCAGTGTAAATTAGAGATTTGTTAAACGTACTTAATTTGAAAGGAAACGTTATTAAAAAATTTGCTAAAAATTATATTTCAGATTTTTTTCCTTTACTTAGCAAAAGCTTTTCAGTAAATATTGTTAATCTTTATTTATTAAAGAATAAAAAAAATGCAATAGATTCGCCTTTATCAACGTTTCCTTTAAATAATAGCGAGTTTTTAGAATGAAGTTGATTGAATATAAATTTATAATCAATATACTCAATAGGGAATGTTATTGGAATGCTGATTAGAAGACTGACTTCTCAAGCAAATCAAGTAAAAGCGTTTATTCAAGCTACTTTGGGTTTGGAACCTCAGCAATCGAACCAACGAGCTGATTTGGTTCGCGATAAATTTGGCTTGCATAAAATGATTGTGGCTGTTACATCTGCCGGAAAGGTACAATTAAAAGACTTTACGTACAATGAAAGATTAGTTTTTATAAATATAAATTGCGTATTATAGCATTCAAAATTTACTTTTTGCAGATTTTCGGAATTGAAAGTAAACGGGGTGAAATAATTTGGCAACTAAGAGTTCCTAAAATTCGAGGTTTTTCTCAAGATTCTGACAATATGGTTTTATATGTGCAACGCGGCAGCAGACACTTTCCGCATCCACCTCAATGCTCGTTACTTGCAGCTGATAAGGTAAAAGTAACTTTTCTTAAAAAATCTAATGAGCCCTTAAGAGATAAATACATTATAATTCAATTTTATACTTCCGTTTTAGGAGACAGGTAATGGTATCATATTTACATTTAACCCGATAAATGGTCAGCTGTTAGGAGGTCTTACGCGACTCAACTATCGAGTGAAACAATCGTTGTTGTTGCACGCAACGACTGATACCTTCTTGCGCAGCATTATAATACTCGATGACAAGGATCGCGTGCACGTATTTCCAGAGAATGCGAGTGCTGTTGCAACCTCGGTCGGCAGCAGCACTTATATTTTTACCGTCGATAGAACGACGGGTGTTTTGTCTGGATATTCTTTGTCTTACAGCACACCTCAAAACCTCGTTGCACACAAGGTTTTTATGTTCTTTTTAGTTATAAAACAAATAATGAAACTTTATTAATTTATGTATTTTATTACATGTCAAAAGGTCTGGGAGCTCGTGTTCTCTCCCAGAACTCAGAGAATTACGCATGTAGTTTCAAAAGATCCTATCGAACGTGTGCACTCACAGGGTCGAGTTCTAGGAGATAGGTCGGTACTTTACAAATACATAAATCCAAATTTGGTAGCTATTGTCACACAAGGAACAAACGGTGCACACAAGAGTAAATATTTTTATAAATTTCTTAATACTATTTAATAAAATGAAAATGAGATGTTACTATTTTTATAAAATTTTATTTTAGATACGCTTAATTTATATTTATTGGATGTTGTATCCGGTTCCATGGTTTTCTCAATTGTGCACAAGAGAACTAAGGGCCCTGTTCACGTTGTTCATTCCGAAAATTGGCTAGTTTATAGCTACTTCAATGAAAAGAGTCGTAGAACCGAAATCGCCACCTTAGAGTTATATGAAGGAAAAACTCAAAGCAATACCACAGGTGATTGCTTTTTTCATATAAATTTTAATAAATATATAATAGTAGTGTTAAAATTATTTTATTTTGTTAATTAAATAATAATTACTTAAATTGCAGTCTTTTCATCATTGACTACAACCAAGTTACCAATAGTGGAAAGACAAGCCTTCATTTTCCCTGCTTCAGTAGAATCTATGCAAGAAACAATTACTGAAAAGGGAATTACTAGTAAACATATTTTAGGTAAATATTTTTTTTCCTAAATAAAAATATTTTATATTAGTACAGGGTATTAATAAAATTTATTTGTGACAGTCGCCTTAGCTAATGGGGGAGTTTTAGAGTTACCCTGGATGTTGGTAGACCCAAGAAGACCAATTAATCCAGAAATGCGAGAAGAGGGAGTCATTCCTTATATACCAGAATTACCGATTCAAATGGATGCTATTGTAAATTACAATCAAAGCGTCTTTCGGGTTTCCGGAATTCATACAAGTCCTAGTGGCCTTGAAAGCACATGTTTAGTTTTTGTTCATGGTCTTGGTAAGTTTGAAAAACTTGCAAAAAATTACAATTTATTGATTATCTTGATAGATCAATAAGTCACCGTTTTCTTACAGATCTATTTTATACAAGAGTAGCGCCGTCAAAAACATTTGATGTTCTCAAAGAGGACTTTGATTACTACTTGATTGTCATTGTACTATCAGCTCTGGTGATCTCGTCATACGTATCAAAAAAATTAGCTTCACAAAAAGTGCAAAAACAAGCATGGAAATGATCATTCTGTAAGCAATATATTGTTGTTGCTTATATAGCATTTTAGACTGTCTCTGTTCACAATGAATGATAGCTATGAATGATGAGGTGTTTCACAAAGTATCATAATTTTATAAATGATCATTAATAACGAGAATATCATAACGTCACACCATAGACAATTAAATAACATTTATAACTGCTCGCTCAATATACAAATTTTTAAGTAGGTATACGATAGCTATATTTATTTAGAAACTAAAAGCAAAGTAAAAAAACATAAAATTACTATTATTGCCTACAATATTAACTGATAAATATATTATTGGTGACGTATTCTAAAATATCGATAGAATGAAACACTTCTTTTTTTAAAGAAGGATAAGAGACAGGCTAGTTAATAAAGGTGTGGATTTTAGGAATTGATGTTTATAATTATTTAATTTTGAATATTAAACAATATTATAGTATTAAAAAGGTAAAAGTGAACATTTTTAATTTTATTACAATTTCAAATTTGATGAACTAAGTTTAATAAACGGTGATATAAATTCCACTTAAAAATTAAATTTTGAACGATTACTAGCCAGAAAAAAGACTGTTGAATGATAAATAGGTATTGAGTATTCAATGATTAATTTATGTTGTTTGCAATTAATAAAATGTTGTATTGTTACACAAGTGCATTTAAAGATTTCTTAATAACAGCATTAAAGTATTAAGTATTTATAAAATCAAAAAAATGCTTTGTATTTTAATTGTCAGAAATTTATAATATTTCGTGTAATCCTTATTGTATTTACAAATGTTTGATCAAATAACAGAAACGCTGTAGTAAAATTTAATTTAAAAATATTTCTTGCCTCAAAACAATCATATTTTATTTAGATTTAGACTTTAATCTTGTGTAATAAAGTAATTGAGGTAAAAATCTAACTTTCATTAGAAAATAAATGTACAGATAAATTCTAATAATATAAGATCTTTTGTATCGTTGGACTAGTCTGTATTATTATATTATTACCTGTTAAGAGTTATAAAAACCAAATGTGCATAAGTATAAAAACCCATAAGAAAAAGTTACTAATAAATTTTGCCTCGAGTAATTTTAATTTCAAGCAATATACATAATGATGACAACTGGCCAAAACGAAGGAAAGGAGAGTTAATAGACAAACGTTTATGTGTATATACATAATTTACAAAAGCACAGTATATATGTGGTTTTGTATCCGTAAACATTACAACATCGCTTTATTAATTCTTACGTGTATGCTAAAATAAACTATGATTGTCGTGAAATAGGTCTCTCTAAAAAAATCTAGAGCAGAGAGAAAATTATTGTAATTAATAACTTTTTACTATAATAAATACTTTTCACACTCCGATTTTGTATTATTAAATTTTATACACAAAACAAAAAAATTATGGAACTACATAAAGTTTATATGCACCTA
>JAWWEO010000009.1:31313503-31354865 GCA_035582975.1 Ormyrus labotus | reverse complement strand
CCGATAAAATTTTATCGGATTCTATGAGGTTTCTGCTCCTTTTTATCGGGATTTATGAGGTCTTTGCAATAGGGTTGTCAATTTTAGTCCATTTCACGTATATATATATATTTCTTCAAGTGTATCGTATATTTTTCAGCTCCTGCATTTTATATACTCCTCGCATTATAAGAATGATTTTTTTACTATTAAGAAAGTAACTCAACATTCACTTTTCGGCGTGTGTGCTCACGTCCGTTTTCAAATCTTATTTCTAATGGCCTTTTCGCACATAATACATTTTTTTAACGGAGTGCACAAAACTCGCTTTCTCGTGCTTGTTTTGCGTGCACTAAGTAGCTGTTTCTCGCACTAGTGCGCGAAGTAGACGCATGCGCAAATAAGTTTGTTCACGCACGTCGTGCGAAAAACAAACGCTCGAGCGCTTTTTTTATTTATTCATTTTTCACTCTTCTTTGTTTTTACCACTTCTCACTCCCCGTCTTGTTGTCCTCGACTCGTGCGATTGTCACACGACAAACTTCACACTCGTCGAGGACGTAGTTATCTGATTGATTATTTCTTCTCGTTTTGCGCACTCCATTAAAAAAATTAAAGTTCGATACACGTGAGTGAAGCGGGTGATCCTCGCACGGGCGTTGCTTCGCTTGGGCAACAAACTTTAACCGTGCGGGAATCACCCACTTCGAACACTTGTATCGAAATGTACTATTTTGATTCATTTTGTTTCAGAACTGTCCAATTGATACAAGATTCTTTTAGTATTTATTTGTTTATTATGCTGCTATCCTGTATTACATTAAATGCACTAACTATTTTAGATGTAAGAAAATTCTTGTTACTTTTTTTAATTTTCTTAAACTTAAATGTCAATTTCAGCTTTCCTTTTTTTTGAAGATTCTAATACATTTACAAGATACTTTATTACTTTTTATTTCTGTGACTTTTATAATCGGTATAAATATATCGGTGTTTTATTCGAATTGGGCTGCTCAGGAGGTGATGAACTATAGCGAAGAAGTTTTTCTATATGCGTAAGATTTTTTAATTGTATAAGCTATATAGCTTCGATCATTTTACATTATTGTTAAATTAAATGGAATATTTTATTTTGTAGATACGATAGCTATTGGTACAATTTATCTCCAAATGCAAGAAAATACATATTCATAATTCAACAGCAAACTTTGAAGTCTTCTGCATTATCAGGAGCTTCGATATTCAAAATTAACATTGAGAGCTACGCAACTGTAAGTAATTAATTACCGTTACCCGAAGATAGCTTACGCATTCGATAACAATTTAATATAATTCGTAAAGTTATAATTTAATAAGAAAATTACAATAACAATTATTCCCTCCAAAAAGCAATTAAAATAAAGCAATCATTTTTTATTTTTAGATTTTGAAAACATCTCTTTCGTATGCTACAGTACTTCTTTCAATGCATGCGGCGGATGAACCTTAATGGACAACATTACTTGAGCTAATTTAAATTATTTATAATTTTTTTTTTTTTTTTTTATACATTATTTGTAATTTACTAATAATCAATTTTTTAATAGAATCTAATAAAAATTATAAATTAATTTCTGCTTTGAATTTTTAATTGAAATAATTTTAATGAAAATTATATTTTTAAAATAAATATCAAACTTAAGATTCAAAATTCTTATTTAAAAATTTAAAACGTTTAAAACGTTTATCTCTTTAAAGGTAACGATAATTCTTATTTTCAAATGTAATGATTTACAAGCTGTAAAATAAATAGTTTCATAGTATGATCTTATCTGCCTGTAGAATAGAACAAAAAATGAAAATACTTTTATATTTCATAATATTCGCACCTATTAAAATACGTAAATATAAAATACCAACCACATTAGCGATCGGAACAGCCTCCCTATTCACATTAAAATAAATCAAAAAATACAACTTTTTTATTATTACTCTATTACATACATTTATTCACGCTGTACTTATCAATTATTACTTATATCATTAATAACTTACTAAATTTGACCGTAAAAGTATTGATAAAAGATGTCTCAAGCGGCTATAAATACATATATAGTTTAATAATTCGTTAATAATATTATGTTAGAATTTGAGTTCCAAGAATAGTTTAAAGTAATGCATCGTATGCAAGAAAATCTCGATAATATTTTAAGATTTAAACATTCAAAAAATTTTGTATTGAATAAAAAGATGAATGTTTTCATAATTAAATTTTAGGTAACATTTAATTAAAAAAAATATTAAGTATTTTTTTAAAAATTCGAGTATGTTATCCGGAGAACTTGATGCGGCGCGCGAGACGGTTGCTAGGTATGACGCTTTCTGACAATGACTAGATATAGCAACTTGATAATCAGTTTTGTCTTAAAATATGGAAATAGTGATTTAAATCAATAAATAAAAATATTCATTCAGACTGCTTTCACGCTCATCAATTCAATTTCAAGATTCGAGACTTTCGTTCTCGAACTCGAAGGTAATTTAATTCGATCAGATTGAAATGCATTCTAATACAAGGGAACTTGAGCGCAAAAAGGAAATCAGATTATTAACAAAAAAATCACAGTCAAAACCAAAAAGTTCCAAGCGAATTAAACCGCAAGATATATTATATTGTCTGTCTGTCGCCACCGGCGAATTTCCTGGAAATCCTTTATCAATATAAGACCGCAGCTCCTCGGGCGCCTCCACGTGCTTCTTCATCTGTTTTGCCAATGGCCGTATGCGGCATGCGCGCCGAACAGTCTTTTGTTAGCTTGCATTTATGAACTTTCGACGATCGGTTTTGAAAAATTTCTTTTGAATTACAAAAAGTTCACGTGCTTTATGTGATAAAATTGATGAATTATGGTGGAACGGGTATTTAGTTTGCGCGATGTGCTTTTCTCGTTGAATTAGCATCGAAAGTTGTGCGTTGTACTATTAACGTTTTTAGTGAAAAAAATAACATGGCTACAAACTCAAGAAATTGTTTTTAAAAAGTTTTTTGACTCTTGTTATGTTATATATAAATAATAATAAATGGATGATTTAGATGATTTAGTAGAAATAAGACCAACAGTGTTGGTCGCAGGCTGGGTAAAAGACATGAGTCTTTCACCATTGTCGTCCGTGACTTTATCGACGGTGTCTTCGTCGCAGTCATCGTTGCCGTCATCGTCGTCGTCACTGGCTTCGTCATTATCGTCGTCGTCGTTGATGTCTTCTTTACCATCAATGAATCTAGACGACGAAAACAATGGTGAGACACTAATAGTCTTATGCTAAAATACATCTTTTTTTGGAAAAAAACCCCTACATAAAGTTTGTTTTCTTTTTTTATTAAATAAATTAAATAAAATAAATCTAAATAAGAATAAATTTAATGATGTATCATATTAATTGCTTCTACATTTCAAATCATAAGTAATATGTTTAAGGTGAAAATTAATTAGTGTTTTGTAAGCAACATAAATGGGTGGTGGACGAATACCTTATTGATTTTCAACAGCTACAATTATACATTATACAGAGCAGACTAAAAGTTGTAGTACACTACTTGTCAGCCAGTCCATAAATTTTTAAAACTTACGAGAAAATAAAATAAATTTATTTAATCTTTTTTAAATACAAGTTTTAGATATTTAATACTCTTCAGCTACTTTTGTACAACATAAAACACATTTTGAATATACTAATATTGAAGTATTGAAGTTTATTAATATCTCAATAGAATAAACAATGTATTGCCTAAAATTAACTTGCTGAAATATTGTCCATATTAAAGTTGCAAAGAGAAATGCAAGTATAAATGTACCAAAGCTTAATAAAATGACAATAATACAAAATCTAATCAATTTTTTATTAAAGGAATCATAAAATATATATTTCTTAAAACAATTTAAGTTATAGTTAAATATAATTTGCTACTTAAAATGCATTTTGAATTATACCACATTCCTTTTTAATTACTATCTATTTTAATTAGTAACTATTTTAACAGTAAAATAATATGAAATAACCATTGAATAAATGTTACATAATACTAAAATTAAGTTATACAAAAGTAAAGTAATGATAATAGATTATAGATAATATTAACTCAGTTCAAGTTAAATTAATAGAATAATTGCTTTGTTCTTATATTTAAGCAATATGAAAAATGAAAACAAGTATAGTACTGTAATATAGAAGAAGCATACATTATTGATTAGCATGGCAGGCCCATAGTAAAATTTTCAGTGCCATTCAAAAGCCAAATACTATTCAATATCAGGCCAGCTAAAGCAGAAAATGAAATTTCAGTAATTCTCAAATACCATTTCGCTCAAAAAAATCTATAAGAAACGTCAAAACGCAGGCTTAGTTTATATACCCAAAAGTAAGCGCTAAATACTACAGACGCCAAGCGCGATGCGCCCGACTTTTTGTCGTCGCGTTGGCATTTGACGTGTGGGTGGGCGTTGTTAGTTGCTATACTTCGGTGCTCGACTCTGGCGCCCTCAGAATAGGCGTCTCTCTGCGACCATGCGGCCGTTCCCCGCTTATTCACTGTGCGTCGAGTCGAGCTAAGAAAACGTTCGTAACGGGCCGACTCTTTTTGAAGGAAGAACACCTCTGGCGAACATCTGCTCGTTTATGTGTGCGTCTGTCGCTACCTGAGCTCCCCTAATACTTTTTCACGTATGTGTGCTTTTGTTCGAAGACTTGTCGTAGATTCTCTAACGCTCTAACAAGAAGCGAGAGAACCAAACGTACTGTAAGCGGAGTAGCGGTTTGCAAGAACGCTTGAGTACTACGAGGCTAACCTCGAAATATTTTTTTTTATTGCTGAATTCTGGGATTGTTTGGTTTGTTTATTTTTATTTTTGTTACGTTAAGTTCATTTTTTATATTTTGTTCAACCCCTTCTTATTGCGATTTAGTAATTTTACGGTTTACTGAAGTATTTTGTTGAACGTGCGTCGACTTACATAAGCTATGTAAATAGAGCTATCGACGACTCGACGTCATTTCCTGTGCGTCATATACATATATACATATATAGAATAATAAAGGTTTTTTATTTTTAAAAGATTGAGTGCTTCATAAAATATATAGTAACAATTTTCTTAAATAAGCACTAGTGTTTTATTAATTAATAAATTTTCTAAAATTATCCTCTTTATTTTGTTTCTAAGGGTTTACTTATTATTTTAATTTTTTGTTTTCATGTTTAAGAAATATTGTTTTTAAATTTTAGGAGATTTTTTTTATGCTCGCTTGTGCGGAGAATCTACAGAATGTTCAACTGATCAAAATTTTGTGACAGATGATTTTAATATCAGGAGTATAAGAGGTGGAATAGATTTCACGTATATACATGATCAAGATATGTCTTATTACCAAGAACCTTCTACGTCACACTATAGTAATGGTTATGAAGAAAGGGACGATGTTAATACCTATGGCAGATCCATGCTTGGAGAGATTCAAAATACGCAAGATGATGATGGTTATGATCCAGACTATGATTTTGAGGTGAAACAATTATTAAATGAAGTCGAACAAGATTTATTGCAACATCAAGATTCTAATCAAGGAGAGTCAAAGGATCAAAAAAGTCAGTCTTCTGCAGATGATTTAGATGAAAAATGCCAGTATGAAGACTACTATGATGAATTTCCTGAGGATAATAAAGAAGAACAGTCTCCTGAGTGGTATGATGAGATGGTGGGTAAAAATGACATTGCTTACAAGTATTTCGGTTATATTGGAAAATCAAGCAAAAGATAGTTTTCTACTTACTAAGTCCCTAATATTTTGTTCTTGAGCTAAACATGTAAATTTTGATGACTGTTTTGAGCTGCTACAAGTAGTCATTTATAGCAATATTGAAAAAGATATATCTTACAATATAATAACTTACATAGAATATTTTACAAAAAAAAATGTTTCAATTGTAAAAATATTTTTGTTAATGTAGCAGTGAGAGATTTTATTCCAAGTACATAATTATTTATTTATTGAAAATAAATGGACTAGACCTATTTCGATAATATTTCTTTTTATATATAGTTATTAAAATAAACCTATTAGTATTTGATATATGAAAATATTTTTTGCACAATTAAAATTTATAATAGATTAAAAATAAAAATAATTTAAATGATCAAAATATTATAATTTTAATTTAATAACTACTTTATAAATTTTATTAATTTTAATTGTTTTATTTATAGCTTCAAAAAAAAATTAAAGAAGCTAAAGTACGTTTAGGAGATTTAAGCAGAATTGTATGCTATGCCAATAGTAAAATAAGAGAGAAAATTATAAGGATCGAAAAAGATCACAATTCACCTTTTTGTAAATTGGATTTTCCCAGACATCCACCATTTTCTAAACCATGGAATAATTATTGGAGATTTAACTGTTAGTATAATGTATTTAAATTTGATTTATTGTTTTTAAAATTTGTTTTAGTTATACTTAAAAATAACTTAAATTTTTAATTAAAATCTTTTTCCAGGTCTTATTAAATGTAAAGTAGATTCACCAGAACCAGATCATGCTCACACTTGCGAATGTGAATCAGTAGTTCTTGAACATGTTCCTACTGGAATTTCAACTAAGACGAAAAATATTTTGCCGAATGAATTTCCTTCATACATTATGCACGCTGTCGAGGTAAATTAATTCGTTAAGAATTTTTTTTAGCTTTTAAATCAGGAAATTTATTAATACACATTTTTTAATACTTACAGTGTTTTGAAGAATTTGCAAATTTAAGTAACCAGGAAGCAGCCAAAATTTTGAATGATGATACTTATATTCCTGATACTGTATATGAAAAACCAATGTGGTCATATGTAAAACTGAGAAGTAATTATAAGAATGAATTAATGCTGATAGCTTGTGGAAAAGGAGTAACACCATTATTAGAGCCCTTAAAAAGATATTTTTCCAAGGGTCCAGGAATGGGTTGCAATGTGGTATCTTTGTACTGCATTAACATAAGATGGTAAGCAATTTAATAAATAGATTATTTAAGAAAAATTTAATAAAATACATATTATGTTTCATTTTAGGTCACAGAAGAAGAGTCAGTTTCCTCCGACTTTTTTAACAGGCTGTCTAGAATTAAGAGATAAAGTTGGACCAATAACAGTAAAGTATGGTTCCAAGTTAAATATTAACTTTAATGCTGCAGAAGTTCAACAACTGGGTAAAATATTACTAGAATATTTATCACCTACTGTAGAGACTACAGTAATAGATGTAGGATGTAATTTTGGTGCTCTAAGTTTAATGTTGGCTCAAGTAAGTCTAATTAAATATTTCTTTCTAAAAGTGTATAAATTGTTAACTTTAATATTTAATCTTATTTATTGTTCGTTTTAGAAATGTGATAAAGTTATAGGACTTAATAACATGGAACATGAAATAAAATTAGCTGATGAAGTGAAAAATTATAATAATATATATAATGCATCATTTTTCTCTTGCTCTCCAAAAGAAGTTCTAACTAAATGTGCAAGTTTTGTAAAAAAGAGTATATCTGTTGGTGTTCTTAATTTGGCTACACCTTATGGAAAAAGTAAGTATTAATTTCAAACTTTTTGACTTTTTATAATTATTTTAAATCGTTTTAAGACAAATTTTAATATTATACATCAATATCACGTTTCATGAAGCAAGTGGAGATTTTTTAATTTATTTTTCTCTTTTCTATTAGATATCGAAGTTATGAAGGCTTTTCGAAATTTGCCGACCATATGGAGAGTCGCAATTTACGGACCATTTACGAATGAATTTCATAAAAACATTACTTATTTGACGACTGCAGATGATTTTATGGGTCCTGAATTTCTACCCATGCAAGGTTGCATTTTGGATAAATCTGCAATGGATCCAAAAGGATTTGATATAGTTATTCTATTTGAAAGAAAGTCTTTAATGGAACCGTCTATAGAGTTACTTGCATCTGGTCCAACACTTAATGCCAAATCAATGTTTGAAGATTCCTGTAGTTCGAAAAGTGAAAATAGTGGATTTGATCCGATAATCATAAAATCGGAGAAAGGTTTTAATAAACCAAAAGACTCATCTTTTAAACCGAATTTCAAGTCACGTCCATTTAAGAGACTTGGTAGATTTGACAGTCCGTATTTACCAATGAAAAATGAGAATAAATCATTACCTAGCGTACATCTTACAACATCTAGTGCACTACCTACTACAGAATCTAGAACGGATCCAGTTAATGACTTTCAACCAGAAGTTAATATTAAACAATTGAGAAAAATTTATGATTGCCCACCGTTATCATCTAAAGAAACAACTGACAATAGCCCAGTATTATCAGCTACTTTTTCAATGGATAATGTAGAAATTTCTTTGGCAGGTAAACCAAAGCTACCCAAACCTAAACCTACCTACGCTCCATTAAAAAAGAAGCCGGACTGGACGCCATTACCTGAAGAAGATGCACTTGATAATAATCCATCAACGCCTACAGTGGTAAAGGCACCAAATTGGACCCCCTTGCCCGAAGATATTAAACCAGATGATGCAACACTTCGTGTTCCTCATAAAAGATTTGAATTGGTTAAGGCAAATGCCAGGCTAAGACGATATGACAGCCCTCCAATTACTGTACTAAATGAAAAGAAGGAGGCAAGTATCTCACAAGTAAAACATGAACCAAACCTTTCGCAAGTAAAGCAAGAGGCAAGCATTCCGCATATAAAGCAAGAAGCAAGCTTTCCGCCTATACAGCAAGAAGCAAACTTTCCGCATGTAAAGAAAGAGTCGTTGGTTGGTTCACCATTAATTAGAGTAAGTAATCAATTTAATCAAGGTCCTACCCCTGTGACAATGAAGATGGACACTAATTGTCCTCCACCTTTCATATTACCGATGCGTTTTGATCATCCTCCCCCTCCTCTACCTGAGTATATAAAACTATCTGTCCAACCTATATTAGAGGCTAAAAACCATGATGATAAAGAGGAAGGTGAATTAAGTTCTGATGAGCATAGCAAAGACGTTTGTGATGACGACGTAATCACTGATGTTGTCATCAAATGTGAACCGATGGAATTAAGCGACAATGAGGAGGAGCTTAGTTCTACTAGTATCACGATGTGCAGACCTGAATCTAATCATAATGACTCCAATCCACAGGTTATTGATATAATTAAAGTAAAGTCCGAGCCTGCCGATTCACCTAAAGATCTACCACCAGTTGCCATGGAATTTTCGGGAGTCAAAATTAAAACAGAGCCTGTAGATCTGGATGAAGAAGAACCAATGATAATCGAATATCCTGAATTTAAAATTAAAACTGAACCCGTCGATGAACCGGAAATACCAATGCCAATTAAAATCGAACCTTCTGATTCCATTATCAAAACTGAGCCAATTGACTTGAAACCTTCATCAACTACCGATTTGGATGAGTTTGAAAATATGGAAACACCAATACATAATCCAATACCAGAAAATAATCCTGTGATACCATCTGTCAAAAATTTCGTAACAATGGATGGCTTTGCATTCACCGTTAAACCAAATCAATCGTTCTTGACTATCAAAACAGAACCTAAAGAGGATTGCCAAGTGAACAATCAAGCTCCGCTGGTCAAGTCGATAATAACTGTTAAATCCGAAAAGGATCTTGTGGCGAAAAATAATGATAATGATGATGACGATAGCAGTGATGACATCAGTATAATCTCTGAAAAGAAGATTAAGCAAGAAACAGTAAAAGTGGAGAAAGAAAGAAGACGGTCAAGCGAAGATAAATGGAAACATAAAGACGAAAAGCGAAAAAAGGATAATGATTTGCGTCTACTCCTTGAACAGCGCAAGAATCTGCAGATGGAACTAGAGCGCGAAATTGACGCAAAAAATAAGAATCGCCGATCGCCTTCTCCTACGGATAAAGAATACAAATCCAAGTATTTATCTTATTCACCCACCAGGAAGTACGGTGCATTTCCTTCGCCACCTCGACGATCTTCATATTCTCCTCCAAAAACCTGGGACAAACGACCAAAATCGCCCCTGCTACCCTATGACAAACCATACAAGCGATCACCACCTTCGCCGAAGTATAGACGATCGCCATCTCCGTTAATGTATAGACGATCACCATCTCCGATGAAGTATAGACGATCGCCATCTCTGTTGAAGTATAGACGATCGCCATCTCCACCTTCGTCGTACAGAAGATCACCCGTTCCATCGCGGTACAGACGATCACCTTCACCCTTCAGACGATCACCCTCACCTTTCAGATATGGACGGACACCATCGCCATCATTCAGAAGATACCATTCCAGAAGATCACCCTTTTCGCCTGTCGAAAGGAAAAGCAGATATCGAAAGTACGGTCCGCCTTCGAAGTCACCCTCATTGAGTAGAGATAGATCAAGGTCTCCAGTGGCGCGCAGATATAGGTCAAAGTCGCGATCGTTTTCGCCATCATCCAAGATTTATTATACTACATATAAACCAAATTATAAGCGTGAGTATTCACCCGAAACTGCTAAAAAGCGTTTTACCTGGGTAGCTAAGAAAGGCGACGATGACGCAAAGAAAGCAGAAAAGAAGCCAGAGAAGAAAGAAGAAAAAAAAGAAGAAAAGAAAAAAGATAAGAAAGAAGACAAGAAAGAAGAAAAGAAAAAAGATAAGAAAAAAGATAAGAAAAAAGACAAAAAGAAGGAAAAAAAAGAGAAAGAAAAGGAAGAAAAGAAAGAAAATGGCGACGACCTGTGGGATATACCTTCACTGAGCGCTCTGGCGACGACTATTAGAGATTTAAATACACAAAAAAATATCAAGAAAGAAATATCTCCTATTGAAGTTCTATGAACTTGTTCTGAATTTCCTCATTAGGAGATATTCTGAATTAGGGGAACAAATGATTGGAAAAAACAAATTTGGGCATCCTAGAGACGAATTGTAATCCCTTGAAACTAAACAATGCTGTTTTCTTTTTTTTATTATTGTTTAATGAAAACAGTTACTATTTACGATTATCTGCTATCTTCTCTGGGAAAACCTGTGACGAGCTTTTGCTTATTCTCAAAGGTACATTTAAAAAGTTCGCTCGCATGTTAAGATGTTAATTATATTTTTTTTACAAAACAGAAAGTGTTAAAATTGATCGACTCAAAAGAATATTGTAATATTTTGATATTCTAAAAGATTATTCTTAGTTGAGAGTATTTAAAGTTTTCCGTACAAATGTTTAAAAAATGCAGTTTTCATAGACTTTAGTAACTGAAATTTCTTTAAAAATTTATAAACTATGAAAACTATCTATTTTGATAATACATAAATCAAGAAAAAATTTATCTAGATCTATAATTATAAGTTTAGGGTTAAACGTATCTTTGTAAGCAGCTTCGTTAAGAATGTTCGTATTTTTTTTTTTTTTTTTTTTTTTATGAAACTTCCGCGTATTAATTTTCTCATTGTGATTATTGAATTTGACAATATCAAAGTAAGCGATCTTATATTAGGAATCAAGATTTTGAAGTAATGCTACTTCTTATTGTAAAGCTACTAATAGTCGCCGTTAGTACTTGTAAATTAATTTGAACATTTTTTCGTATCCAATAAACTAAAGCTTGTATTTAAACTCGTTAAAGATATTTTTTTCATATTTTTTATTTCTACGTCTTATGTGAATATTTTATTTTTAAAAAATGTGTAACGTTGATAATTTAATTTATGTTTAAATATAAATACCTTAGTTGTTACAGTTCAAATCGCTCCTAATTTATAAAAGTAAGATGTAGAAATAATTTTAAAGTCTGACTGAAACTAATTTTGTAAACATTTCTTAAACAAATAGGATTCAAAATGATTACATTATGAATGACTCGCATTAAAACTTAAAACTGAAATAATGAAGTACATTATTTTAATTATTTTGTACTTATTTGGGATACTTTTTTTTTGTTATGGAAATAAAAAATTAATTACGAAATATTTTACAAATTTTATATTCTAAATAAAAACAATTGCTTGGCAGTTGAATGAAGTTTTTTCAAAAACTTATATTAAGTTTAGATTTAGGTATTTTATAGAGTTTATAAAACAATCATTAAAAGGAATTTGCTTTTATCGACCTTGAAAGCATATGCTGTACCTGTAAAAAATAAAATAATCGTAAATCTTAAAAATCTACATACCCATTGTAACTTGTCATTATTAATAGTGAGCTAGTTTTCAACGTTGTACATTGTGTATTATAGAATGTAAAAAAATTTAAATAAAGTTTTTTTTATACTTACTTGGAATTTTGTAGTTATTGTAGTTAAGTTTTTTTATTATTCCACAAGATTTACATTGTAATAATTTGTTTATTCAACATTCTAATAAAAGTGTATATAAGAATTTTTCTCTAAATGAAGTATGAGTAAACTACCGATCATCATTTACTTTATTTATTCAAATATATACAAATAAACAGAAAATAAATCATTTGTATTTGGCAAAATTAAAAAGATTTAATATTATTTTTTAATGTTTAAATAGCTTTTAGTATCTAAATTAAATCAATTGAAACAAACTAAATTTTAAACAATGAAAAATACTTCCTATGAAAACACTGAAGATCTAAAAAAGGAGCGGGAGAAAGGGTAAAAATGATCTCTTATAGCACATACATTTATTTATTATACGTAGATTGTTCATAGCTTATTATTTCGTCTATCTTTTATGCAACAGCAATATTATTACAGTATTACAGCTTGGTCAGAATAACAAACTTTTTTTGTGGTTTCGCCTCCAGCGTCGCCTTAACCGAAGTGACCACTGCCATCGGCAATTAATTGAACCCCGATCATTGTCGCGAATCCACCGAGCGAATGACCTTTCACGCCACTTGGAAAACTCACCGGATGTGCGGGCGTGAACGGCTGAGCCCTAATTTTCGTCGGTGGATTCACGAGCGAGAGGCCAAGTCAACAATCCGGGTATGACGGCCTCTTCGCCCGTATTCTCTACTCCTCCACTCAGGCGATTTCACTCTTTTAATTAGTTGACACTCTCTTCCTCTCCTCTCTTTCGCACCGAGTCCATTATTAATTTTTTTTCTTTTTTTTGTTATTTTTTTTTGTCGTTTTCCTTTTTCAATTTTTCGCGAGCGCGTCGCATTAGTTCCTTTGCGCTTCATTTACGTATTTCTGTTTTTTTTTCTCTTAAATTTGCGTGTGCGTGTGTGTATTTATGCGTGTATCGTCGCGTAAAATGCTTTATCGTCTCCGTTTGGGATTTTTCTTTTATCTCTCTCGTTTGGAGTTTTAGAATGTGAGCCGTGATGACGTTTGCTTCTGTTTTTGCTTTCAGCGCGCGCGCACACACTTTCACGTTCGACCACTGTGTGAACGCAACTAATTCATCATGCATTACAGCTGTGTAAGAAAAATTGGTGTGTCGTGTGTAGTGTGTATCCGTGTTTATCGTACTCGCATACGAGTAGAGATCTCCCGCATAGTCCTGCGTGTACGTGAGTAATAATAATAATAATAATAATAATAAAATCGATTAGACTCGTTCTCTCAGGAGGCGACGAGAGCTTTGTTTTCCCGCGTCATTGAGCCTTTGTCTCTGCCCGGGTATAATAACGAGGAAATGTCGGACGCGAGGCGGATCGAGAGGAGATATCGCACTATCGCAGTGCTCGGCCGGACGATTCTCCCGACTTCTGCCGCCCTCTGTTTTTTTTTTATAATATTATTATAACGTCCCTAACGCTTTATATCATTATATTATGTACATCTGTGTTTTGGCACCGAAACTGCCTCGGCGACGAGATCGATTTCGATCCGTAGCGAGCCGTGGGGGCCTCCTCAAGATCGCGCCCGAGTGTCGTGGCGAGAGAGAAAACGCGCCACCTTTTATTAGTAGAGAGGTATCACGATGATTCGCATCGGTCGTCCATTCGTAAGGATTTGATTTGTCGAAGGCGCGTCGAAGATGACGAAGTCGGATAGAGATGTGTGTGTTTTTTTTCGTGCCAACGTTTAAATACAACGGACTTCGTGAAATTCGACGGCGTCCGCAAGCTCTCGTCGCTCCTCTACGTGAATCCTCGGCGCATTTTCATCGAGATCAGCACGAATTATGAACGGAATCAAGCGCATTGTGAGATCGAGCTGACTCTTCGGGTCACCTTGAAGCTTTCGATAATTCATATTCGGTAAAATTACAGTAATAGGAAAGTTATCGAGTGCGACAGGATTCTATCTATTTCCAGCTCCGTTTCTTCTCCTTTCTTTTTTTTTCTCAATATAATATATCATATATTTAATAATCTGATTTCCTCCGGATAATCGTCGTAACCTCACTTTTATCGCTGCAGGTCAGTCGTGAACAGGAGCGCCAACGCGTGGTTCATCCTCCTTTTTTTTCGAATCGAACAGGTCCGCACTGCGCCCGGCAGTCGGAATTATATAATTGAAACAAGCACGATTTCTCTATATAATAGTATTCGTGTAAAAAAACGCACTGAGCGATGCAAATCGAACGAAAGCACGCGGGAATTTCAACGAAATGTATACGGTCCACCTACGAGATACGGTGTGCACTTCGCTTCTTTTTAAAATATTTCATAGAGTTAATGGAGTACGTAACAATCGCTCTCTCTCCCTCTTTTTCTCTCTTGTTTTTTCATATCGGGACACGCGACTTGCGCTGCCGCAGTCATACTCTTCTTCTCGTTCACGTTTTATATATGTTTACTTGGGTGCGCTTCGAGTTGTGTTCGAGTGTGTGTCTGTGTGTGTTTGTGCCTTCTCGGGATTGCAAATTATTCAGCCCGGGGGATTCTTGTTCTTGTTGTGCGAGCGGATTTCTTCACTTGTAGGAAGGAAAATCGTTTTCTAATCCCGACGAAAATCCCGGCGTAATCTGTTTGCAATTTACGTAGTTTTTTTCGCGATTCACGCGGCCCTCGCGTAAATTCCAAGCGTATCCGCGGATCTCGATCGGAGCCACAAATCGTCATTGAATTTAATACTGATCTGAGCGAGCTTCAGAAAGCGTGGAAAAAATCTTCCTCTTCGCGGAAAAGGTTGCAAGTGTGCGAGTCGCTATACAGTCTAAAAAAGAAAACAACGTTAAATGCAAAGACTTAAAATATCAACGACAGACTTTCGACCGCGAGAAGTCGCAACGCGACGGTTCCTGCGTTCGTTTCAAAATAAATCTAAAAACTCTCTCCGTGTGTCAGTGTACGCGTGTGTCGCGGGTAATGAAGATGGGGGTGGGTGGGTGGGTGGGGTGGAGGTGTACATCGCAGCGTGGTCGAAAAGAAGAAGGTGGCGGTTTCGGGATTCGGGCCGCTCAGTCGTCGGGGTCCGGCTCGCCGGGCGCCGCGGCCGTCGTCGGGGTCGTCGTCGTC
The DNA here is from genome assembly GCA_035582975.1 of Ormyrus labotus. Lineage (NCBI taxonomy): Eukaryota > Metazoa > Arthropoda > Insecta > Hymenoptera > Ormyridae > Ormyrus > Ormyrus labotus. The sequence continues at coordinate 31,339,468 of JAWWEO010000009.1, read as the reverse complement.
GCCGGGCCGGAACCTCCGCTGCTGGCCGCCTGGAGCGCGAGAGGCTGCTGCAGCCCGCTCGGCTCCAAGTTCCTTCGTCATTTGCTCTTCGGCTTCCTCAGCATCGTCGCCTGCACAACACGACATCACCAAGACCCACCCGGACACACACCGGACGGAGTTGGCATCAGATCAGAGAATGCCCCGATGCTGCTTCGTTTTTTTTTTTTTTTTTTTTTATTTTTTTTTCAGCTCGACGAACGAACGAGAATTTGTTTTCGCGGATTTTTTGGGGGTAGTTTTTGGTATGCTCGATTGCCGGAGGCCAGCGCTTCTTTCGTTATTCCTCTTGAGACAAGAGCTCGCTTATTTTGCCTGCCGCGTTGATTTCCAATAATTTTGAATGGTTTTTGCTGCAGGTTACGTGTTTTTTTTCTCTCTCTTAAAATTGCCAATCGATTGCAGTCAGTAATGTTTAGTAAAGTAATTTGTCAGGTGTCGTTATAATTTTTGGTAATTTTTTTTTCGTCGAATATACAATGAATTTAGAAGCTGACAGAGTTTTAAGCCAATACGTTTACAAGAAACACAGCAGAATTTTGCTTTAATTCTTTTTCGTTCGCCGGCAGACTATAGACACAAAAGGCTCGAAGTTTTCGCCATTCATCGTTCGCGAAGTCACACAATATAATAATACATTTGATTATAAAAAAAATTACACATACTTTTAAGAATAAAAAAAAGAAAGCATCGCTTTTTAAAGAAATCACTGAAAAATTATCTGTATATCTTACTAGAAAGGCGTTTAAGTACTTGTAATCTTGTAATTTTACATGCTTTTCAGTGATTTCTCAGTATAAAATTAAAAAAAGTGAATAATTAAAGTATTAAACTTTGCGCAACAATTAGAGCAATAAAGTAACTCGCGATCACACCATTGAGCGCAAATGAAAAAGGCAGACAAGAGAACAGAGTAGAATAATGTTAAATAAAAAAAAGTCTTGAATAGTAATATAACAAACTATAATAAATTTAAAGTTATTCTAATAACGTTATATTTAATAAACTATGAAAGTACTTAGCCGTCAGATAAGAAATAAAATTAATAAATATATAGATATTAAAAAATAAAAATCAAATGTCATGTATATAATACATAACAAAATAAGTTACATACTGATCTAAGGTAAAATTATGTACTAACAGGTCCAAAACAAAACGCTTGGAAAACTAGTTCTCGTTGCAAAGCTCGTTAAAAAAAGTTTCTCGTTAAAAACCTTCGTTTAAAATATATAAACCACGAAAAATCAATATATTGTGTAAATTTTCCAGCGCCCGAGCGGACGTTGAAAAAGTCGAAGCGGCGCATTAAAATTTTTAACACGAAAACGAGAAGTAAATTCCCAAGCGTTAAAAAATGCAAAGTTTATACAATGTGGCTAATTAAATACAGGGTAATAATCGTCTACGTCAGGACGCAAATAGAACGGCGACCTGAATGACCATCTACGAGAAAGAAGAGAGTGAGATAGAAAGTTAGATAAAAGCTCGAAGCATGAAAAAAAAAAAAAATACGGCAGAAATAGAAGAAAAAAAAGGGGTGGGGGGGGGTGAAGGGTTTTTCGACTTTGCGGGAATATACTTTGACACGATGGTCGAGTGCGTGTACCAGTTAATTTCATGTGTGCGGGGGTAGGGGGTCGGGCGGTGGGGGAGGGAGAAAACAAAGTACTCGGCGTTGGCGGAGTGTACCAAACAAGCGTGACAGAGAGAAAAGATGACAAAAGAAAGTATGAGCGAGTGTATTTACATGTGGCATGCGGTTGCACTCCTTTCTTTTCTCTCCCGCGGATGATGTCTACTTCGGTATATTCGCGGCCACTTTTGTTTGCGCCAAGCAGAATAATTGTTCTAGAGTATATATACTTCAAGCGTCGCGGTCGAACCGCGGTTGCAAGCACCGATTGATATTGGCTTTTCAGCGTGTTGCGCAGCGTTCGCCGGAGAATTCTCGGTCTTTTTTTTTTGGAAAATTCTCTAACTGGGTGTTATTTACGGTGCGTTCTTTGGTGAATGGTGGGGATTTGCACTCTAGAAGCTGCGGAAAAGCCCCCCCGCTTTATCGATTATTGCGCGTCGCGTCGTCCCGAACTGCTGAAGGATCTTTGGTCACTCGACGAGTCAAACTCCGAATACTATTAATCAACAACGATAATCTACTCGCTGCAGTTTTACCTACTTAAGGTACGGTATTTATCACTGTAACATTTCTGTCGGCAACCTTTTTTTTTCGACGTGCAATCATCGTACGTAACGCGATCGACTTGTCTAAAAAACTGCAAGTATCATATACGGTTCAACTATAATAAGTAACAATCGCTATATTCGTCTAACTCTCTGTTCAAAAAACTATATACACGTATATAGCATATACATCACTGTAAAAATAAATCTCCGCTCGTGATTGTCGAAAAGAGAAAGATCTTCCTTATAAACTTTGTAATACAATGTACACGTTCAACTCGTGGAGCTTAGAAAAATAATCGTCCGAGCGACCAAATGCACGTCAGAACCGTTCTTCGGAACGAAAAATGCACTAATATCTCTCTAATCTACTCCATGCACGAGCAGTTTTATATATTATATAAATAGCCCGACTCCGGCCCTCAGCCTTCAAAGTGGAAACGGGAAAAAACCGAGTCGAATATTTGCTTGCCCGCGAATCTCCTCCCGGTCTTCGATGGAAAGCTCTCTTTTACAATCTAATGATTCTATAGTCGAATAGTATATTCATTTTTCTAAGGAAAAAAAAAAGTATATAACAATAATTAATGTGCGAGCGCGTGAAAGGTCGAGATAGAAGAGCAGACAGAGAAGGGAGGAAGATTATATAAAAAAAAAAAAAAGAATGACAGAGAACAGAGAGGCGGCCGGGAGAAGCTGAGCGAACTCTTCCCCCGGAGAGAGAAGGAAAAGACAAAGTAGTACAAGTACAGAGACAGTAGACACTTTAGCGGCAGCGAGAGAGACGAATCGTTAAGCGCATATAAACTCGCATGTTCCTTGTCTCCCGCAAACCCAAAGACACAAAAGTTTTTTTTTTTTTTTTTCTTTACCTCTCGCACTCCCGAGAGAAACGCACTCGCCGAGGCGCCGCTTATTATAATCTATATATCTGTACACACTTCTTTTTTAGTTTCTGTTTTTTTTTCTTTTTTTGTACTCTCCGGTGTGAAAAATAAACGGGCGGCTAAAATATTATATCTGTCGCATATCGCATTGGCATCATCGATCGGCTTGAGCGCTCTCGCCGTGCGTTTCTCCCTCCGCCAAAATTTCCTCGGGATCTCTCGGAAAAGGCTCTCCGAGCAATTTCGACGAACGTCCGTGTCTCGTGTGTTTGTATATGTATATATATAATACGTGAATGTGTGCGTTCTCGTGTGAGATCGATCGGCAAAGTATAGCGAGCTGCTGAGAATCTTTTTTTTGTTTTTATCTCGTTGTTTGCAATCTGTTTTTTTTTTTAGTTTGTCGAAGGGGTTTAATACTCGTCGGTGCTCTTGCCCCCCTCCCCGTTAGCGGGTAGGATCGACGGTTCGGTATTCCGGCGCTTGATCTTATTTTTCTTCAACATGGTCGCCTGAAGTGAACAGAGGAACACACAAGGAAGTTCTTATTAGTACAAATAATGACGTTCTTTGGCTCAGAAGAGAGAAAGTGCTTCGGAGTGGCTGGACGGGAGTTACATTTACGTAGGCATACGTTGCTTTTTTTTTTGTTCGAATGGTCAGTCTTCCGCGGTATTGATTTCAATGTTGAAGAATGAACGTGGATTACAGAGTTTCACCGAAAATATAGAATTTATCTAAAGTTCATTCTCAATTTATTCTGGATTTCGAGTTGAAAGTTTTGACTTTAAAATTTATTTGGAAATGTGAAAAAGAGCGCTGAAATGTAAAAATGTAACAGGTAAATTACGTTAACCCGGAAAGTAAAAGTAAATTTACAATTCCAAGAGCGTTTCTCTTTCCGCAACTAGTCTGCTTACATTCAATTGCTTTATCGGGCACTAAAATATTTGAATACTTAATACTCGTTTTTTTTTTTTTTTTTAAACACTCCAGGCGCGAAATAATGAACTCCCCGCGGGAAGCCAGAAAAAATGCATTATTCAACATCGAAATCAGCGCCCAGCGGTAATTCAATTTTTTCCTAATTCACTCATTTATTCGTTCGATTTATTTGCCGTACAAACAGGTATGCCTCTCCATAAAATGCCGGGGAAACGAAGGGAAATCAGGAATGCTCGGGCGGAATGAAATTTTGCATCAATGCGATGTGAGCGTTACGATGTTTGAGAGAAACAAGAGAGAATATTATAGTAACGACGGGGATAGATGTGGTAAGAAAAACGTAGACGAAACAAGGAATGATAAAAAACGACGAATCTCAAGAGTGAGAAGAGGGAAAAAAGAAAGACGTTCTACTGGGATTAAACATACAGAGGACGCCTTACGGCGAAAAATCGTAACGTGCCACATTTAGATAGAAAATTACGGAACGTTCCTGACTTTTCATTTTATCGATTTCTGAATAAAAAATAATTTTACGCGTAAAAAGGAACGTTGCAATAAGTAGCTTGTCAAACTTGAAATCGGTAAAACCAAAGGTAAGGAAGGTCGTAAAGTTAACGAAATCGTTTTTTTTTGTTACCTTCAGCGCAGATCTGAGCACGACCACGTCGCCAGGACTCTGAAGCCACGGCTCGCCGTCCACTTGTACCGGAATATCCGAATGCAAGTGGATCTTTATGTGACCGCCCTAACAAGTCAAAAGTTTCGTTAATAACAGACTCGTTTACATCCAGACCGCCAAAAGACCAGATTTACCAAAGTCTCGAGCTTCTCCCTCGAGACGAAATAATTGATATCGACAAACCTGAGCTATCCGCATGCCGTTGCGAAGCCCCGACTGTATCTGTCCCAAGTGAATGACCCCGGTGACGCCGACCACCTCCAGTATCCCGTCCCAGTGGTTCGGTTTGTTGAACTGGTCCTCCTTCTCGGGGCCCCAAGGATTCGCGCCCGAGCCCCAGCTATAAAAATTTTGTCGATCCACCGTTAATTCTCTCAAGATTCCGCTTTGCATTTCCAGATAAGAAGACACGACACCTACCTCAGGATGTTGAGGATGATGATGCCCTCGACCTGGGGCAGATCGACGACCTTGCCGTCGACCTCGAGCCTGATCTCGCGGTGGAGATCCTTGCAGGGCTTGCGGCCGACCATCTTGCGCAGGCCCATCTTCACGTAGACGCTCTTGTTGTGCAGCCGGCTGTTGAACTTGTTCGGGTTCTCCTCGCGCGCGTTGTGGAAGTCGAGGCAGAGGGCCGCGTCCAGTCCGATGCCGAAGTAGTTGTTCATCACGAATATTTGCGTATTGTCCTCACTGGTCGATCCAGTGACTACTGCAAGGGTGATAACAATTTTTTCAATTATACTTTGTCTTTCGATTATTGATAAATTTACATTTATCGCTACTACATCGATTTAATTATTTTTCACAGAAGCAAAAGCAAGCTTTCCACCTCCAAAAAATCAATAAGATCAAAACCAGGGGTGCGGCCGGTAAGAAAAAAAAAAAACAGGGCTAACCAGCATTATTGGGTACGAGAGTCGGCGGCGGCTTGTCCTCCTTGTCCTCCGGGTGAAAGACGACGGTCCACCGGTCGAGGCGTATCTCCTCGGCGTCGATGACGTCGCGCAGCAGGTTGAGCGGGTCCTCGCCGCCGGTGTAGCCGGAGCCCCACCTGAGCACGCGGGCGAGGTCGTTGCCCGTGCCGAGCGGCACGATCGCGCACGCCGGCGAGGAGCACTCGCTGTCCTGGCCGACGTTGTCCAGGCACTGGAGCACCCAGCCCACCGTCCCGTCGCCGCCGCACACCAGGATACGGTAGTTCTTTATGTGCCGGAACACGTACAGGCTGAAAGGGCAAGTATTGTATTTTTAAGCGTTTGTTTAAGAAAGATTGACGGTTTCGTATTTCGTTGTGTAGATTGAGTGAGAAATGTATAATGTACCCAGGAAGAGGGCCGCCGTTGTCTAAATCGAACACTTGATAAGGGTTGAGGAGCTTGCGAAAGTTGGATATCAAGTCAAGTCCTTGGCAGCCACCAGACTTTACATTTACAAAAACAAGTAACGGCTGAACGCTGGATGGCACCATACTTGGCTCGATACTCGGCAGAAGCATCACTGCAAAAGCATAAATAATCACCAGTGAATTCAGTCGCAAACAGAGCTCCTGTCTCCCCGTGCCAACTCACCTAGCAGATGTTTGTCCTCGTGCTTGGACTCGCGTAAAGTATATAGCGCCCTAACCGCCGTGTTGGAGTCTTCGTAGGTTATCACCATCGAACCGTACTCGTAGTAGATCGGCCCGATCGACGAGAATCGGTTCTCCTTGCCGAGAAACTCCATGAGCAGGTTCTCGTACATGCGCTCCGAGAGTCCGGGCGGCAGATTGCCGACGAACAGGGCGAGATTCGGCCCGTGGGGATCCTGCTTCAGCTGGAGGTAGAACCGCATCAATTCCATTTGCCGGATCGAGTCCTTGCCGAGGAGCTTGATGATCTCGAGCGGCTTCTCGTCCCAGGTGAGGACGCGCTCCGTCACGCCGCGATCGAGGAGGATCTCGCTGCAGCGGTAGTTCTCGCTGTTGTTGTTCTCCAGGTGGAAGCGGTCGATCGACTCTTGGATAAGATCGGCCACCGTCGTCGACTCCGTCACCGGGATCGTGCAGAACGCGTCCGATACCTGCAGCTTGCCGGGGTAGACGCGCACCTCGCTGTTCTCCACGTCCCTGGAAGAAATGGAGGGTCAATGTTTTGTGTTCGCCGACTTCTCTTTCTCTCGTCTTCGAGTACTTACTTAAATCGTAAGAAGACAGCCGGACGTTTGCCTTCTTTACGAGTCAAGTTCGGGATCGGCGTGGGATCGCACAACGGCGTCTCCTCGGTCGTGTACAGATCGGTCAAGTAAAAATTGCCTGCAAATAAAGCAAAACATCATTTTCTATTCGTGCGCGGCAACGATCCGCCGCCAAAAGACGGCTAAATAATAGCTCGAAGAACAAAAAAAAAAAAAAAAAAAAAAAACTAGCGAGGGAGTTTGGTGGCGGCCCGGCCGCACTGAATAATCCAGCAGCGACAAGACTTGCCTCGGGCCAAGTATCGCCGAGTGCGTTTAATTGAAATTTAAAAATTAAGCGGCGCGTCGGCGCTCTCGACTCTCCCGGCGGACGAAGTTAAACGCCGGCGCCGCTCGCCGGATTAATCTACTTACTTGGGTCCTTGGTGATGTGGAATGCTTGCAGCGCCAACGTCAGGATTTCCTCGGTCGCGGCCTGTCGGGGCACCGTGATCACTCGGAATATTCGCCGTCGCAGTGAATTGTTGCCGTCGTATACCTTTATCATCTCTGCGGAGCGGAAAAGGAGAGAGGGTTATAGCGCATTGCGTTCGAGGGCTGGTTTTTGCAAAATTGCAAAGAGCTCCGCGGGAGGGTACGTAAGCTTTTTAATCTACATTTTTTTTTGGCCTCGCCGGGTTATTTATTAGGAAAACGGAGGCGTTTTGTAAATTGCATATTCATAAGAGATTTTATTAACGCAAAATTTAGTCCAAAGGGTCAAAAATAAATTGCTCATAATTTTCTGCATTATATTTACGTTATCCATTATATTTCGTTCCCGCATCGGCTGACCCATTTACTTTTTATTTATTACGGCTTTATAGTATAATAAAATCTTTTTACTTTCATTCGTCGTGCCGCGGTCGGTTTTCATTTTTATTTTACCTCTTTTCGAACTTTTTATTTACATTTCCCGCGGAGCTCCGCTGCGTACGTGCCTTCGGCCACGCAAAATAAATATTAAAAAAAAAAAAAAAAAATCTCTCCGCAAAGCTCAAAGAACTCCGCGTCGATAATTCAAACAAAATACCGCATGAACAAAAAAAAAGAGAGCCGAAAAATATCTCACCGTCGTCCCCGCGCTCCTTGTCGTCCTTGTCCTTGCCGGACCTCGGGTCGCGGGCGTGCGCAGCGCCGGCGGCGCCGGACTGCGCGGCCGGCTCGTCGTTGTCGCGGCAGCGCGTGTCCCCGCTGCTGAACTCCTCCGAGATGCTGCGCGCTGCAAGAGAAGAGAGCAGGGCGAAGGGGGTGGGTGATCCCACCCCCCGCCTCTACGTCAGACTCTCCGGTAGACTGCTGCCCCAATTCTGTATATCCCTCCCCCCCGACCCCCGTCGGCGAGCCTCTCGCTTAAATACGAGTTGTTGCTGTTTTTTTTTTCGACGTTTTTCGTTTACAGTGTACTGGACTGACTCGTATTTTAGCGGGTCGCTTTCGTTCGCATGCTTGTCGTTAATCAACACAGAAAAATTTTTGCTCGGTTTGGCTCGATTTTGGTTATATATATAATACGGATTTCGCATGCGACTGCTGGTCGTTGGCAGGTGGAGAAAAAAACGTATATACGGTACACACAGTGTGTCTAAAGTCTAGTCTAGGCAATGCAGAAATTGGTGGATTATACACGGGATGGAGGGGGGTGTCGCGGAAAATCTGTTAGTATGCGCGGTAATGGATTTCAAAGTGTTTCCACTCGAGGATCGAGTTTTTAATAGTTTGAGGGCTGACGGAAAACTTTGGCTTTGCGTAGTACTTTGGATAATTATTTTCGCGGTGAAGTAGGGCGTTACGATGAAATTTATGTATACAGGTGGGGGGTTACTCCACACTTCGGCTTAGAAAAACTTTCCGGGAGAATTTTTTTTTGGGCCGCAATTGCGCGGAGCGATTTAAAAATCCGCGCAAAAAGTGTTTTTAAACCTCGTTTGATTTTTGAAGCTTATCAAATTATTTACAAATTATTAAGGTTGTTATCTTACAGGTAATTATTCAGTTTCAATGCGTATTCAGACAGTAAATAAGTAGACACTTAAGTTATGGAAAGAGTGATTTAACACTTACGTGCACAACTAAAATATGTACAATAATTAATTTACAGTGCAGCTCGGTAGCATGTATTATATACTCGGTCCATTAGTTTCGGGGCTTGCAGTCGTCGTTATTTACAGGCGGTTTTTGCAAGTTTAACGGCACGGAAGCAGCCAAAAAATGCGCTCCCTTTCCAGTCGATTATCCGATTGCACGGCGGTAAATGAAACGTCAACGAAGTACACCAGACACCGTTAAACGTGCTAAAACAATGCAGCAAGACCGTACCGGAGAGGGATCAACTATCACACTCGAAAAATTCAGCGGTCACTACTCTTTCTCTCTCTCTCTCTCTCTCTCTCTCTAACACGAGGGTCATCGAAATCGGCAATCCATGGCGTTTAAAATCCAGAGCTCGGATGGGAAGGTTGGTTATTATTATTATACGATTTTTAGTTGCGGTGGTGTGTGTGAGATTCGCACCTCTTACCCATAGCCGATCGTTATCTCGTCAACTTATAGCGAAGCACATCGCGCAAAGCTGCATTCCGCCGGCGCCGACTGCGTCTGTACAGCGGGTCTCTTTTTTTAGCTACCTGCTTCGTATTTCTAAGAAACATACTTCCGGATGCGGGGGGTCGAGCGCTGGGCTGCGAGAGACGGTTCACATGCACTAAAGCGGTTTACGCGCATGCCCAAAAAACGACAGAGAGTGCCAGAACAGAAAGATATAAGAAACGGAAGATTAATCAGTGTGGAAATCAAGAGTGGCCGCTGCGTGGTGACGAAAGATAAGAGATGACAGAGGAGGAGGGAGGGACGGAATTAGTGCCGTCGAGCGCGCTTTTGTAATCATGCCACCGTCGAATTGACCCGCCGGTCATGTACCGACTGTCGTTCTGCTGAGTGTTTCATGTCGAATCCAGTCGTCGTTTATGGTTTACGAGAGTGTTCGATTAGCCGCGCCGTGTTAATGCCTCCTCGCGCGAAACGCCGACGATTAGTCCAGAGTCAAACCCAGTTGTATATATCAACCCATTGCGGACAATAATTGCTTTTTTTTTTGTTTTTTAGTACATCGAGTGTGACTGTCAAGTCGCGGATTAAAGGTAAGAAATATTCTTATCAGAGTGCCGATTGTCAGCGTGTTTACAGCCAGCAGAAAACACAATTCGGGTAAGTATAATACACACACACACACAATTATGCACGCAGGCACACATCGTCGTCCCTCGGCGAACAATCACGATAAAGCAGCAGCTTGGCCAACCAACGTACAGTAATATATATATACGTATAATACTACGGAAGCTTCAATCAACAAGAGCAACAAAAAAATGTACAATATTCATCATGTAAGAAGCGCAAACGGCCGGTTAACTGCGCCGAGCTCTCCTCTCCGACGATTCGCTTGATCTAAGATAAACAACGAGAGAGTCGCAAGCGAGCAAAAAAGTCCACACAACTGCCAAGATGTTTGCGGCCCGCTTCCTCGTTTGTTACGGAAGGGAACACTTGTTAGATGAAAAAAAAAAAAAGAAAGTGCTGTGTGTCAAAAATGCTCTGTTGGCTTGTTATGTGTATAGTAAGAGGCGAGTATTAATCAGCGCTTTTATTTAAATCTTTCATTTGGATTTTAGTTCAGTCTTTTTTAACAGGATTTTGTTAAGTCTCAAAAAAAACCAATATATTTTCTTGCCAAGCGTGTATAACGAATGTATTAGTTTTCGTGAAAAAAAAAAAATGAAAACTGTGCAGCCTATATTATAAACACCTTTGCGCATATCTACATGTAAAAAAGAGCGAAAAAAATCACGCGGACGCATCGAAGCGCGGGAATAATCGGCGAACGATACATTCCAGCCCTCCAACGCGTCCAGGCTCGCGCGCGTGTGTGTTCGTGTTAGTCGTCAGCAAAAAAAAAACTAAAGAAAAGAAAAAAAGGTGTAAGAAAAACAAAAAAGAACGAACGTTCGTGTGAGCTGCGGTTGTGTCTTGAAAGTGGTATACCTTGAACGTAGGGAGGGGAAGCATGACAATTTCCATGGCAGCTACGTGGCAAAACTAGTGAAAGCCGCCTCAAAGCCGCGGCCAGCCGGCGGCCCGTCGTTTCCGCAGTACGTTCGCTCTCGGCAAAATCGAATTGCTCGCCGCTGTTCTCCTCTGATTATTTTGCGCAAGATTTTGTGTCGGGTGTGCCAAGAAAACAAAAACACAGAGACACATTGTTGCTTCCTCTCCGTTGCTCTAAAGCCCCATGATCATCACATCCTTAACACATCAAAAACACGCCTCTCCTGCTGCTTTTGTCGCTTTCGGCTTTAGCAAATTGGACTGGAGTCCTCTTTCGGCGTGAGAGAGAGAGAGAGAGAGAGAGAGAGAGGAAGGTTGGTGGTGTTGGCGAGGGACGAGGAATTGTTTAAAGTAGTGAGAGTCCCGCTTGAGTCAGACGCGAAAATTCCTTCGATTGAATTGAGAGAGAAAAGTAACGAAAAGCTTAATTGTTGGTTGACCGAAGGTCTAAACAAAAACTTGAGGTAAATTGTTCGAATCAAGATTAAAATTTCAATCGATTCCAACGAGCGAAAGCTCTCCCGATTCCCCGATTATAAAATTTCCGCGGCGGCTTTATCAAAATTTCACGCGCGCTGCTTCCCCGATAGACCGGAAGGCCAATAAAAGTAACTCTTACCTCGCGGTAAAGTGCGAAGTAACGACACTCGAGCGCGGATCGAGCGAGAACCGCTTTAGAAAAAAAAAAAAAAAGAAAAGGAAAGAAGGAGGGAACGAGATAAAGTAAAAGAGGCGCGGGAAATGAGAGAGAGGAGAAAAAAAAGGGAGGGCGCCGGTAGCCGAAGAGGGGAGCGGGAAGGGGGGAAAAACCTCGGCGCGTTACCTGCGCGGGTAAGGAGTAGGCTGAGAGTGAGAGAGAGAGAGAGAAGGAGAAACAAAAAAAAAAGAAGAAAAAAAAAGGGAAGAGCAGCAGCAGCAGCAGCAACAACAACGTGACCCAGTTGGCAAGAATATTTCTATACCTTTAATCGAGGTGTGTATATAAACTTGCAATATGTACGAGACACAGATAAGACACGACTTTACACTGTGAGTACGCGCGCATATAATATAGGTAAACGTGACTTCGAAAGCTACCCGCGCACCGCCACAACGACACTTTGCGAGCCAGATATATACACATATGTACACGTACGTTCATAAATATTTACAGCCGAGTCGGCCGGCTTTCTCTCTCTCTCTTCTTCCGTGTGCGCTTTTTCGTTGAAAATAAATAAACAAAAACTAAAAAAAAAAAGGAAAATCAAGAAGTTTCGCCGCGCCAAGAAGAGCGCGAAGCGCGCGGAACTCTCTTCTTTTGCCTGCGCCGCGAAATCGATGACGGAGCTTTGAGTTTTTTTTTGTTGTGCGCGCAGTCGGGGAAAAAAACATTAGAAGCGGCGTCGCTTCGGTTTTTTTTTTGGAGGATTTTTGCGACCCAGTTTTCGATCTGAATAACTCCGGCACTTTCTTTGAGCGCGAAACACTTTGGACGAGGTAAATGAAATTTTTTTCTTTTTTTTCTTTTCAAACTCGCGATTCGCAGCCACGAATCCAAAGCTTCGCGGCTTGATGTTCGAATTGAACGTTTTTTTATTAAATATGGTAGCTTTAGAGATAGAAAAAGTGCAGTATAGGAAAGTACAACTTTGTCTTACGGAATCGAAGTAGCATTGCTAGCATATTTCAACTAAAGTAAGCGACAATTGAAAGAACTAGAATCTATATAGTGAGGAAGAGAAGTGACGATTAAAAATGTTCTATTCTATCTCGTGTGATAAAGGTTGAAAGCGTGTAATATAAGATACTCTAAAAAAGAAACTAGGAACAAACTACGATCCAGTTGAATCCGCGCTCTCGCTTATATTTACAATCGGAGAAAAAAAAGAAAATTAAAAATCCGCAACTCTCGTTCGTAAAACTTTTTTCCAATTATTTCTATCAAAAAAAAAAAAAAAGATAACCGCGACTCGCCTTTTCTAAAAAAAGAGAGAAAGGACGGGGTGTGTAACAAGTGCACAGGCATTCGCGTGACATAAACTTTATATTACAGCCATCGTAAAGAGAAAGTCCGGGGGCAAAGTGTGCGCGGCGCGTATTTACAAAACGGCGATTTTTTTTCTTCATTCAGTCGCCGCGCGCGGCTGTACCGCATTTTTTGCACTTTGGTATTATAATTCCGCCCTCGTTAAGATTAACCGCCTATCGGGGCAAATCTTAATTCCCGGCGCAATTTTTTTTTTTTTTAATTTTTCTTTTTCGCTCGGGAATCTGCATGCGATGATAAAAGAGAATGATTTGTCGACGCGCAACTGCATTCTTCGCGGGAAAATAACGTTTTCGCTGGCTTAGCGTTTTTATCACATTTTTTTTAAAATTTACATTTTACCCGGAAGATTGAAGAATTTTATGAAAATTCCATGGAAAAAATTTGCCCGGAGTTATTATAACTTTCGACAAATTTCTCGACGAAGCTTTTTCCGAAAAAAAATTCTAATTCATCCTCCAACAATTTACACACACTCAATACCATATAAAAAAAAGAACGTAACACCAAAGTACAAAAATTCCAAGTACACTGAAAAAAACTGCGTAATCCATCCCCGGCCAAGAACAGTAACGATATATATATATATATATATATACAAATAAGCCCACTGAAAAAAACACGAGAAAAGTATACACGTAAAGAATAATAAAAAAAATACAACGGAGTAGACAGCGACTCGGATCCGTGAAGGTGTAGACGAGAGCTAGCAGCCGATTAGGTACTTACGCGCGAGGATCTCTTTCCGTCGCACTTGGACCCCGATGATGGCCTCCATCGGCACCTCGGTCCTCGGGATGCTGACCGAGTGCGGCGGCAGGTAGATCGGCTCGAGCATGCCGAAGGTGCACTCCTCGGGGATCTCCTTGTAGCAGCCGGCGTGACACTGTTTCGGGCGAGAAAAGCAACGTTGTTAGAGACTTTCGGGGATCTGATTTATTGCTGGGGGTTTGATTCAGTCTGGTAGAGGGAAGGCTTATCCGAGGAATTGTGGAAGAGTTTTTGTTTCCGCGAAGCCGACAGGTAGGCGAGAATGCATTTTTTATGCAACACGAAACATGGAGTTTATGCGACGCGCAAACTATTCAAATGAAATTTTTATCGAAAAGCGATTTTTCAATAATTCTGCGAATATGGAAATGAAACTCCAAATTTTTTCTATTAAGTACACGGGTAAAACCTATTTTTGACGCAATCTCCAGTGAATAGCCGAGCTCAGTTAAAAACGTATCCACTAAAAGCTTATTGCCATGCAAATTGAAAAGACAAATTAAAGGGGAAACTTTTAATTAGTACAAACGAATTACACAAGTTATAAGTTAAAGCGTCAGAGAAATGGAAAGCTGCACGTAGAGAGAGAGAGAGAGAGAGAGAGAGAGAGAGAGAGAATGAGAATTGTACCGGCAACAGTAGCGTGTGCCTGGCCTACCCCGCGACAGCTTTTTACGAGGTCACTTTAGCCCGCGAGAAGTTAGAAATAACAGTCGAAACCGCCCGAGCGGAAGTCGAGCTGCCGCGCGGAGGTGTGTGTGGATTTTGCGCGAGAGAAGAATTGAAATAACCCCGCAGTCAAAGGAAAAACCCAGTTTCAAAGCCCCCGAGAGAGAGAGGGGAGGGTTTAAATAAATTTTTTCGGAGAGTCATGTTGATTTGCTGGGCGCGAAACGTCGGAGCGGATGATTCGATTACGGGAGAGGAATATGAGCACTCGGCGGGGTGGAAACGGCTTAAGAAACAAACATGGAAATACGAAGGCGGAACACAATGTGGGAGCGAATTTATACGAAGAATGAAAAGTACGGTAGATTTGTAAGAAAAAGGTAAGTTACTTCGGCAATTGCCAGATGTAAAAATTAAAGATAACTTTGCTTAAAACGGGAATTTTGAAAATGTGGGAAAGAGATTTTAAAAGTTGGGAGGATCATCTCCGGTTCAAAGTACAGCGAAACGGGTAGTTTAGCACACTTTTACACCAGCAAATGACTTCCAAAACGAGTTAAACGGTAAAAAAATAATCGGGCGAAATTAAAACGCAAAAATAGCAGCGGCGAGAACATTCTAATCGCCGAGGTTTACATTAACTTCCGCGTCAAAACGTAAAAATTAAAAAGTCCTCCCCGAAGGATACGGAATTAAGGCCGAGTTTTTAAAAAGATCCTCGCCGCGACGTGAATAAAAGAGCCCACGGGCACGCTAAGTGGCTTACGCGAGAAGAGCCGCGGGGAATAACAAAAACGCCGACGCTGTTTTTTCGATTCGCGAGGCGGAGCAACGAGGGATGACGCTCGCGAGCGCCAGCCGGCGCAATTTCCAAAGTGACGCCGTCAATTTTGACGAACGCTTAATAATGCAAATAGAATAATAAAGTCCTCTTGTACTTGGCCGCGCGCGAGCTGTAATTTTAGGGCGGTGTAAAGAGCTCGCGGAAGAGCGCCGAGTGTATTTACGAAAAATAAAAAAAACGTCCGCGTAAAAATTGCTTTCAGCGTTAATGAATTAGAGTAAAACACGTGAGGAGAGCGCTAAAAATAGAGCGCGAAACTTAACGTCCTTAATTCGAGAACCTCTCGCTCTCGAAATATTTACCGCGAACGCAGCCGCGATTTATCCCCCGGACCCGTCGCTCGGACGGAAATCGAATTCCCGCGGGGGGACAACAATTATATCGCAACGCGTCGCGGGGTTATCGTTCGCGATAATCCCATTAGGCTAATCGGGGATCGCGCGTACTAACAATAATAATACACTGACCGTGATGCCGCACCACTCGCAGCGATAGCCGGCGAGGCACTCGGCGGAGCAGCAGGTCTTCTTGCAGAGGGCGCACTTTGAGTTGCTCGGCAGGTTGCCCTCCCGCCAGTGGTGCGTGTGCCTCGACGACGACAGATCCTTGCCCGGCAGGTAAGTCGCGATCTCCTTGCAGTCCGGCACCGCGAAGTCCTGGCACTCCACGTGAACGAAGTACTCGCATACTGTGTCGGAAGGAGGATTAGATGTTTTTTTTTTTTTTAATTTAGATCCCTAGTGAAAATGGAAAATTTGCCGAACTTTGTAGAGTACTGCCGGTTTTCGGCAGAACACTGTATAATGCTACGTAATTATGGTATTTCGGAGGATTGGCAACATTAGACAGTATTTAGCAGTATTGACAAAAGTTTGCGTTTGCATTTTTCTTTGATAAAATCTAGTATTTACGGAAAACTAATATTTTCTTATTATTTTTGTGAAAAATTTTTGTGGAAACTGTTCTTTACTAACAAACTTTAAGAAACACTGCCAAACAGAGCTAATTATCGTCAAATCTTTTATATTACTGCCTAACACTGCTAAATGCCCGAAATAACTACAATACGCAGTCTTTGGCATTTTTAAGCAAGACAGTGTTTGGTAGTATTTCGGAAAATTTGGCAAAGAAAATTTTTCCCCTCAGGACGACACTCCGCTTTTTGGCTGAAAACGTTTTTGGTGAAAATGCAGCGTGGAATTTTGCTTCATTCCCCAGGCGCTTATTGACGTTTAATTAATTATTACGGAGCTCATTTTGATAAACGAAAATTCCGCGCTTTGCGCAAAATCGGATTTCGATTAAATTATTTTCGATTAACGTGCTTACTTTCGCAATGTATGGACAGATTGTCATCGAACCGCTTTCGACAAACGTTGCAGAATTTCTTTCTTATAGTCGCCGGTTCAGACCAGCAATGTGCGACCGGGTTCTGAAAATAGAGAAGAAAATTTTAATTAACGAAATTCATTGAAAGTATCGGTTATAAACGAAATTTTCGGATCTTCATCGAAATAAATCAGCGACGAAATAACGGCCTCCCTTTATCGAGTTTGAAAATTGAATCTCTTTATTAGTTAAAAAATTTTAATTAAAAACAATTGAAAATAATAGTCTGTCCTTCCGAGGAAAGGAATTGCAAATTTTTGTATTAAAAAGAAAAAAAATTTCCATTAAATCCAGAGCTGCAACGCAAATTGTTTAATATATTATTCTACTCTGCGCGAAAATTCGAAAACGCATCTCGAAATGACCGCGAGGGAGCCGCAGACTCCCCGCCGAGAAAATAAACGTCGCAAACAGACTCTGTAGCGATCCGATGGGCTTTACCTTAATAAGGCTTGCCGAGATGCTGGAGCAGGGCGAAACGACGGTCTTGAGACAGCGTTCGTGCACCACGAAGTTGCAAACTGAAAGCAGAAAACGTCATTGTCGTTGATGAATGGGCCAAGGGAGAAACGGTAATAGCCGCGCGTTTCTCTCCGCGAGCGACGTATACATATATATACAGTCGGAGGCGCTTCGAATTCGCGAACTTTCAATGGAAACCCCGACGATTTTCATTTCACGCTTATTTAAATATCGCGTAATTCGGTGCAGAGGACTCTGCGCAGCGCGGCCCGGAACTACTGCTGACGAGGAGCGGCGCCCATCCGTTTCCGAGGGAACAAACTTTAGATTGCCGCCGCGCCGTCCGACGGAATTTTTTTTATAACGGTTGCTGGTCTTTTCGGGTGGAGGGGGCATTGTTTCGTCGAGACGTATATACATGTAGGTTGCTTACCTCCTGATTTGCGCAATTATATTTTTCCCCGAGTCGTTTTGCGCCGACCTAATTTATTTAGCAGCGCGTAATTGCATGTTTGCGTTTCATAAGTGATTCAACGATCGAGAGCGCACTTTAAATTGCAAAGCTATTTTTCTTCCATAAGCTCGGTGTATTACTCGGTGCAACCTGTAAGCTTCGAAGCTTTAGAGCTCTATTACCTCTCTTTTGCAACAATAACAAGGGAGGGCGACGGAACTTGAACCTGAGAAATATTTAATGCGCAAGTTTAAAGCCGTTTCGTTTGTCCCAAGAGTATATACTTTTTATTTCAATTGCGTAAACGGCCTAATTGAAATACTTCCACCGCACTTTCTCAACGAAATCGAGTCGAACCCCTGAAAACCCCATAAAACAGCCCGAGAGCAAGTAGATATATATCCCGGTTGAAAAAAAAAGTCCGCCTCGCGCTTCAATCTCGCGAAAAGGCTCGAGAGCTAATTTAGCTTTGGCGAGCGAGTCGCCGCGCGCTCCACAAAAGGTTTTTCCAGTCGCGCGGCGTGCATCTCACGGAAAATTTCAGGCCGCCACGCGGCGTCGGCGGCGGCGCAATATCTTTCCGGCGAACGACGGAAACGTCAGGATTTTCAAAGAGGCCTTTCACGGGCTTTGCGCGCGCGGAATTTATTGACAATGCTTATGTAGGCCGGCGTTCATTGTGCGAGCGCGCGACTCTCTCTCTCCCTCTGTGTGTGTATGTGCGTGCATGAATGAGAGAGAGAGAGCGCGCGTTTTCATTCCGCCGATCATCCCATTAAACGCTATTAAAGCGCGCGCGAGCGAAGCGCTTCTCTTCTAAGGTGTATATCGGCGCCTTCCGCCGCCTCTCATTCAGGCCGTTATTTATATATTTAGCGCGATGTGTGTCTTTCCCCGCTGCCTTTCTCTCGCCGAGGATAAGACCGTTTTATATATTCCTCCCGGGGGATTGTTCTTTTTTTTTTGCTTCTTCTTTTTCTCCGTTTTTTTTTTTGTTTTATTCAGAGGGGTACAATTAGTCGCTGTTTGCATTTCGCGAGGACGAGGAAATTTAAGATGCTGCTGGGAGGCGTATTTTTTTGGTTTTCAATTTTGGTCAGAGAGTTTTATTAGCGAAGTTTGGGGTTTGCTAATAAATTATCACTACGAAGCAGTTGAATCGTAATTAAAACCTAATTATTTAAAAATAGTATTTAAAAAAAATTAAATTACTAATTGGCTGCTTGCTTATATTGCAAGTAATTAATGCAGCTACCCTTAATGGACGAACGAAGGCGACTTTCGCGCACTAAATTTTAAAGCGCCTCCTGTAGAAAAATAACACATGCAACCAATTCAGCGGAGGACAGAGAAAAAAAGGCGAGCTCCGCGGAGGAGCGAGTGAACGTAAAAGTGCGTTTGCTATTGTTGCCAGACATTCAGCCCGCCTCGCGGCGCTCCAACTTCATTACTACGAAATTAACTCGATCAGCGTGAAAAATTAACGTCCCTTAGACCGGACACAAAAATGAACTCCGCATTTATAATTTCAACAATCCTCCGTCCGGCGATTATTATTTTCCGCGGCGGTTTATGATAATTCTCCCGAAAAAGAGAGGAGACTCCACGCTTAATTGAAAGGAACGTACCGGTACGCGTTTCGCGTCGACTGGCGAGCGCGTATTTTCTCGTTACATTATAATGCTAAATTTAACCGTCGGCGTTTTTCTCAACTTTCTCTCGCGGCGCGCAACGCGACTCGTCGGGGCGGCCGCTGCAAAGTTTAATTCACGCTTCTGTCAATAAACGCACAATACACAGGCCGACTCGCCTAAGTATTGACTAAATTGACGAACAAACAAATAAATTCTTTGTGCCCCGACGCCTAGATATGGTCTTCAGAAGCGAATGGCGCTCCGTTTCCTTTTTCTGTCTGTCTTTCTTTTTTTTTTTTTTTAATATTTATGTAACAATTTTCGCCGGTCGTTCGTTTTTATATTTAAAACTGAAATTTCAGCGGAAAAATAATTTTTACTCGATTTTAGGCTCAATTTTCCGCCTTCAATTGAATTTCGCGTTCGGCGCAATAATATTTTGAAGCATAAAAAGCGCGTCTCCGACAATATTTTTAATAAAATATCTGGCCCCCCGCAACTTTGAACTAAATCAATGTCGACCCAAATCAGCTGCAATTCATAACATGCACTCATTCCTCCTCGTAAAAAACCGACCCGCGTTACGCACAACCCAACGCGGAGAACGCAAACTGCGCAGCCCGGCCGCCCACACGCTCACACACACATGCAGGTCCCTTTGGCGGTTGATCATTGTTTTCGCAGCGGGCCAAAGCAAAGTGACGTAATGAGCGAGGATCGCGCTCGGGAATTTCTAATGAAAAGTAGGCGATCGTTCGCGGCGGCGGCGGCGGCGGCGGCGGCGGCCCCCCCGTAACGACGTTAATGAAAATTAGGTCGGCCCTTAAAACCGCACGCCGCGAATTCATCGACTTTACCCCCCCGCACACATATACACACGAGCACTCGGCCAATTCCGCGGGAAGCCGCCGCGCGCTCGCGGGTAAATAATAACAGCTGCAGCGGCCCGCAGGAGGAAACAAAACGCGTGCGGGAGACGCGGGAGACGCGGGAGAAAAAGCCGAGCCGGAAAAAAACAGAGGGGACTGTGCCGTTGCCCCGCTGAATGCGCCGGCCGAGCTTTCAAGATGCACGCTTTGAGCGGCTGAAAGCCGCGGGGACGTGAAAGCGAGAGCTTCCAAGGGAGAGAGGAGGACGCTTGCAAGCGGTGTGCGGCTCGGCGATCGAATAAAAAGCCTAAGGTTTCGAGAGTGAATAGTCATTTTGAAGGAAACGGAGACACGGGGCTTTTTGGAGTTTTGAGTTCCGCGATGCGGGGATGAATTTCGATGCGACGCGGAGGAGGGGGATCATTTAATTATTTAGTAGGATATATTATATTCTCAATGTAATTATGCTGCATTAATCAATTATGCGATAATCGATATTATAAATAATTAATTAGCCTCCCATAATTATTATGATTATGATGCTGCGATAGAATTTTAAGGATTAAGATGCAGTGAAATATATATTGATGTAGACGTCACGATAAAACAGTCGTTCAATTTAAAGAATTCAAAACGACGAGCGAAATATCGGATTACGTCGAACAAAAGCGGATTATATATCGCTGATTATTCCGAAAATTTTCCAAAACAATTCCCCTCTCGAGCGGCGAATTCAATCGGAAAATTAGCCCATTCAGAAGAGGCGCCGAGGAAAATATTCCATCCGGAGAAAATCACACCTCATTGACACCTCTCGTCGAGCGTCCCGATATTCTCGCGCCGACAAAGCGCCAATCAATCAAAAGCAAAATAATCCGGCCTCTCTCTCCGCCGAAATTAGGCGGGCCACCGCCGCCGCGGCGGCGTTTATAAAGCCTCGGCGCGCGAGAGAGGCGAGCAAAGAGAAAAGTGAGAGAGAGAAAAAAAAGGCGAGCTGCAGTGCTCCGTGCCGTTTTCGGTTCTCTCGAGAAATAAAAGGCCCGACCTTGATTAAGACTCGCCGAGTCACGCTCTCTCCGCCGTATTTATAAATATAATGAGGGCGTCAACGCTCGTCGAGCCTCCCCGAATATACGCGGCTGGAATTCGAAGCGCGCCGAGGAGCGGTGCGTCGGGAGTTTTCTCCTTCTTTTTTTCTTTTCTTCGGATCGGGAGACGTGCGGGAGCTTTTATACGCGAGGTGTGGGTATATACATTTATATGCTTTTCCAAAGGCGAGGCTGCACGTTCACGCTTCCGCGGGCTCTCGTGTCGTTGATGCTTCTTCGAAAAGCGCCTGTTCCCCGGTTTTGCACTTTTTATATCACCTTCCGGTCTCGCGAGTTTAAACAATTGCAAGCCCGACTGCCTCCTCTCCACGTTGTGTGTACAAGATGGTAAAGTAGTATAGAAACCCGTTCCGTCAGACGCGAAAGCTCTCTCGAGCCTCCTCCTCCTCCCCCCACCACCTCTCGCAAAAAACAATCCCCTCGAGAGTTCGCCTCAATGAAATTGCCGCGGAAAAGTATATATAAAAATCGCGCGCCTTCCTCAGCCGTCGACTAAGTACACACACACATACACACAGAAGCGCTGAAAAGGGGTAAACCAGTTTCCACTCATTCGAGCCTCTCGGCGCGAATATCAACATTTTAAAAGCCGCTCTCTCTCTCTTTTTCTCTCATCAAAGCGGCACTCGAGCCGAAAAATCAATCCCAGCCCAGACAATCACTCGACCTCCCCTCCCGGCATCGTCAAACAGAACCGTTCACCTCCCAATAATCAAATTCCCCCGGCCGGGCGCGCAAAGTAACTCGCTCTCTCCCCGGAGCGGAGGAGAGAGCGTGGCAACCTCGCCGGGGAATTTTTCTTTGTACGTCGGAGGTAAAACGCCGCCGCCGCCACGGCTGCAGCAGCGGCGAGGAAAGAGCAGCGAGAGGAGCGCGTTCGTTTGTCTCTCCGCGCGCATTATATTAATAATCAATGAGCTCGCCGCCGGCGACAGAGAAAACGAGCGAGAGAGAGAGGGAGTATATATACCTCCTCGCCCGCAAGGCAAGCCCTCTTTCGCTACCCCGTATTATATAGGCGTACGCTCCGCTCTTGTAGGACAGATTAATAATGGCGGACGGGAGGTTCGAAAATTTTTAATGGGCTCTCGCGCGCCGCTGGGGGAGAGAGGAGAGAAGGACGCGGAGGTTCGAGGATGGAGGTTCTCGTTTCGCTTCGGAGACGGAGGGCTGTGCTTTTTCTCTCTCTCTCTTCATCGGCCGAGGAGTCGAGGGGGAAAGGGTTGGTGTAAAAAGCGGATGTTTATTAATAGCCCGGCGCTGATCGATTATTACATCGGCTTTTAATTAGATGATTTGATGAATAATTTACAGGGGAATGTAGGCGCGCGCTCGTCGGGCTTGCCGGCTAATCAAATTCACCTTCTTTGAGCGCGAAAATTAACCGCGCCGAGAGGCTAGACTTTAGAACTATTTAAACTCGGTGCAGTGTACTATTCTTTCCCGTTTAATTTCCTCTTGTACCCAATTTCGTAGATCAAAATTTAACTCGACAGCGTTCTGAACAGCGTCTAAATAAGATAAAGCCGCGCCGACGCTTTTTACAACAATTCCATCGCGTATTTCCGAGCGCCAAAAAAGTCCCTCGGACCCGCGACGAACACAAGCGCAGCGATTCACCGCGGTCGTGTTTACACGGGCCGTTACAGGGAATGACATTTGTTATTTAGAAAGCTCGCAGCGATCGATCATATATATATATCCACCGGCCCAGCGGGCTCCTTATCGCCCTCTCTCTCTCTCTCTCTCCCGAATTCACGCAAGGACCTTTTAATTCGACACGCCGAGAGCATTTATTAAACGCCGCCCCGAACACGGCCCGGCAATAAGCAGTGCAACGGGAACGAGGCCGGCTGGCGAAAGCTCGCCGAATGAAATTTGTTTACACGGCCTGCGGGAGACAGTTCGATTATCCGTTATAACCGTTCGATGTATATTCGCTTTGAAAGCTACAAAAAAAAAAGAACATCCCCCCACTCCCCCGAAAGCGATGCACGCGGAGAGACGGCGCTCGTGAAATTCAACGTTTTCCGTCTCATTCTCAGGGGGGGCGGGATGAATTAAACATCCCGGCTCGTTCGCGGGACTGCAAAAAGCGAGCGCGAGTCTCGCAGGTATATATTATACGAGCGACAAAGCAGCTCGGCGGCGACGGCTGCTCTCTCTCTCAGCTCGCCTCGTCAAACGACCTGAAAATAAATAAATTACAGTCCAAGCCTTTGGGTCACTTACCCTAATTAGGCAGGAGCGCGAGCAGCGGGAACAACAACATCATCATCATCCGGGCGCATCTACAAAAGCCCTCGCTCTCTCTCGCCGCGTGGAACGGCGGCCGAAAGCTGCTCCTCCCTCGTGTGCCCCACTGGGAGAGAGAGAGCGAGAGAGAGAGAGAGAGCTTGCACACACCCCCCGCGATCAATGCTTACAAGAGCAGCGACGACGTCAGCGCCCTCGCCTCCCACCCCCCTCCCCCCGGTCCGACTCTTCGCAAGCTCACTGGGTTAGGCGGACAGGCGGAACTCGCTGCAGCCGCTGAGAGAGAGAGAGAGTTTTCTTTGCCTTTTCCATGGGCATTTTTCGATCGCTCCTCGTTCCTTTTTCTTCTGGTTTTTTTTTTGTTCTTTTCCTGAACTGTAGCTACGGCGGGGGAAACGAAGGTGCGTCCGACCGGAGCCGGGGATTTTCTACTGAGAAAACGTGGGGGGGAAGAGGCGGGAGTCGGTATACCTTTTTTTTTCTGCGGAGATGCTTTTATCGCCAGAGAGGATATGGTCTTTATGCAAAGCTCTCCGACGGAGATTCCGCGGCGTTCTTTTTCGCGTTTTAAACCTGACTCGCGGGATTGACTATTGCGGCGCGGGCGATTTCGCGCGATAGACTTATATTTACATTATTCGGGGAATAACGAACCCTTCGGTTTGGCGAAAAAATATCCGAGCAATCGAATGTGGGATTCTTCGCGAATCAGAGCAAAGCGCGCGAGCGAATGCCTTTTTATTAGGGGGAATGTGTAAATTTTCGGTAGCGAATTTTATTTCGACAACCTCTTTTTGTCGTTTTACGAGCCTCGTTGAATAATTTCACCGTATGTAATGTACGACCGATAATTACGCGAGAAAGGAATTTTCCCGAAAATTCAAAATCCAATTTTGCTTGTCGCAAAAGGGGGGCCAGTAAAAAAAAAAAAAAAAAAAGAAATTTCAATATCCCGACAGAATTTCGAGAATTAATTTTCACCTCGCGTTGAAGAGTCGCGCGACGAATTCACCCCCCGAAAGCGGCCCCGGGTCCCCGTTGAAAAATTCAAAATCATCGGAACGCTCGCTTTTAATCCCGGATCAGTATCGATCGGCCGAAAAACGCCATCAATCATTCGCACTCGGCTGTTTTACGCATGAAAATTATCTGCGAAGCGAGAGACGCGGCAAAAAAGGAAAAAAAAAGAAAAAAAACTGCAAGGGAGCGCCCCGCGATGAAACGCCGCCGACGATTGAGAGATTTTCTCCCTCTCCCTCTCCGTTTATGGATTCGACGTCGCGAGCCGACGAGATTTTATTGGGCGCGAGACGGAGCTTTTTCTTCCGCCTCTGCAAACGGAGCTGATCGAGCGGCGGTTGTTGGAATTCAAGCTCGTCGGGGTAATTTTTTAGTATTTTTTTCGGTTTAAACGTGCTTTCGAAATTCTTGGAGTCGCTTATTCCAGCGCCACTTCTCTTTTAATGTTAATTATCCGACATTTAGGTATTAAAATGAAATTAGGGCGGAAGCTAGTCGACTAATTAGCGTTACAAGCTAATTAGCGTAGGATAAGCTCGCTGACATCAGAATACTTTTTACCGGGAATTCGCATTTCCGCGAAATACTTAACACACAACTGGTGTGTAGCTTTAAAAATTTTCATTTCTACTTCCGTGTCAACAGGCACAATTACCAAATAGTATTTAAATTCTAAGTCCATCTTTATTTATCTTTTTTCGCCGAATGCAAATACGCGCTGCGGTCAACTGCAGCGAAACGGTGACGTCACGCGGGAACTCGCGTTCGTACCTTCATGACACCGCCACGTGCCGGGGTTTTAAGGGGAACGATAACGCGGGCGCTTAAAAAAAATCAAATACCCATAGTTTCGCGATGTTTACCCGACTTTCTTTTCGGCGGAATTATGAATTGTACGCGATGGACTTTGCTATAAACAAGTAGTCTAGAAATATTTTTATTAGCAATTAACCGTAAGTAGAATCTAAAATTTTGTAATTTTCCGCATTCACTCTCGAAATTCCACGAAACCCAAACGCCAAACGCCAACATTCACTGAACAGCGACGGCCCTCCTCACGCGCCCAGCCTTAATTCCCCGACGCAGAGGAAGTCTCCCTCCCGGCAGAGATACATACACACAGAAAAGGTCCGTCCTCACGCGAGGCTCGGGGCTCTCGTAATTACAGGAGCGCGTCTAGCTCGGGCACGCAGCTCCGGGCTCTCCTTATTTTTAAAGCCGGCCTCTCTGCCTCGTCGGAAGGGGGCGAGGGGGAGGGGGTGGCGGCCCTTTCCGAGCGTCGGCACGCGCCGGTTGTCGGTCGACTCTCCGCGCGCGCTGAATGAGCCCACCGAGGGGTTATTCACTGGATGTAATCATAAACCACTTGGTAAAAAATCGATTACGAAATCGCTCTGTAATCAAACT
>JAWWEO010000009.1:31280106-31313403 GCA_035582975.1 Ormyrus labotus | reverse complement strand
GAATTCACATTAATCATCTGAAATCATGAAATCATATTAATCAAATGTCACTAAAATATCAGTGAATAACCCCTCGGAGCCCACTTCGCCATTCATCCGCCGCCGCGCGCGGGCTGGAGGTCAGCCAGGCAGCGGCCCGCCAGCGACACGCCATCGCGCCTACTTTCTTTGCCCCTCACCCCCGCGCGCCTCCCGACTCCGGGCTAATTACGACTCCTTCAATTCCAATCCCCGAGCGATATATCGCGCGAGAGCGCAATTGCCGAGGCCGATTCGTTCCCAGTGCGTCCTCCGCGGTCTCTCCCCTTCATTTATCCCGCGCGCCGCGGTCTCCTTTTGTTTTGCGCGGCGGAAGGGCAGAAATTTTTTCTTTTTTTTTTTTAATCAAGCCACTGTTTAATTAGCAGGACTGCTTTTTTTTTTTTCGTTACGTCTTTTTAGGGCCACACCCCGCGGAGCTGTCGCGCGCGGCTTTCTAATTTCGTTTGATGGCTTTTAAAAAGGCCTCGGGAGCCGCTCGCCTTTTTTGGCATTCAATTAGTGCGCGTATAATACGTCTCTCGAGTACGGCTACGTTCCGATGTAATACGGCTGTCTGACCGGATCCGATCGTGTACTACTTTAGCGTTGGTATCTCTTGTTCCTCGCGCCGAGTCTTTCTCGAAGCGAAAATTTCTAGCGCTTCGAGTCGAGGATTAAAAAGCGCGCAAACTCTCCGGATAACGGACTGAAATAAAAATTTCAAACTTTTTGCTCTCCCGCGAGAGCTAATTACGCCGAATCCACATATATACTCCTCGCGGCTCGAAACCGAAGAAAACAAGGCACGCGTGCACCTGAAGAGTCAATTCCGACTCTCGATCGGTGTACGCTCAGCTTCCAGCTTGGCGGGAGAGCGCGAAGTAAGAGCAGCGGCGAAAAAACCGCCTCGAGTACAGAGCGGTCCTCGACGAAACTCGAGCGCCCGAGGAAGGAAGTACGAGAATAAAGAAGCCCCTAATTAAGGCACTACCACTACCGGCGAGGGCGAACAGCGCTGAAAAAATTATCGGGCGGAAACGCTTCTCGCTTAAAAAACTCGGCGAATTCCGCCGGTGTCGGGTCACCGCGGATACGAAAGGAAGCGAGTTTCGTAATGCCTCGCGTTAAAGAGCTTGATATACCTTCGGACGGCTGCTCTGTAAATAATAAGAAAGGGAATTTATTGTAGGGGGAGAAAGTATTGCGTGATTTTTTGCCCGCGGCGGTGGAAATGTTTCTAACGCGGTAAGAAATGAAATTTCGCGTCACGGTACTCGGGGGCTAAAACGCGGAGAACGGCACCCCCGGGTGTCAAAGCTTATTATATTAAGTGGGAATAAAGCGCTTTTTAGGAGCTATATACAAAGCGTGGCGGCAGCTCGCCCCTTTTTTCTTTTTAGATAAGCTCGAGAGTTTTTTAAAGGACGAACTGTGATGAAATTCCCTCGGTGTTACGTTCAATTGTCAGGGCGCCGCGGAAAAACTAATTTGCAGCTCTGCGACTTTGATTGTGCGCATTCGAAGGAAGATGCAACGAAGATTCAATGTAAATATCATGGAGGCATGAATAGCGTATTTTAGGAAAAGTGAAAATAATGAACAAGATACTTTGATTTCTTTTTTTAAATCACGGAGAGAAATATTTCAGTAAAAATTATTAAACTTTCTGGTAATGCAAACACAGACTGCCAAAATCCAAAAAATTACCGAACTTTTTAGTAAATTTTACTGAAATTTCAAGAACATTTAATAAAATTACACAATTTTTACTAAAATTTCATTAAAATTTACTAAAACGTATGGTAATTTTTTGGGTTTTGGCAGTCTATGCTCGCTTTTCTAAACAGTATAGTAATTTTTACTGAGACTTTTTCTCCGTGAAGTCATCCGTCAAGCTCGAAATCGGAAATCAATTTAAAAATTGTTACGGTCAATAAAGGAGAATAAATTTCACCCGCAAAGAAAATTTACGAAACTTTCGGCCGCAATAAATCCGCTCCTCTTCGCGGCATCGAGGAAGCCCGCGAGCGTCGCTTAATAGATCTCCTTTTCGGCGTCCAATCAACATGATTATTTCGATAACAAAGGCGTCGCCTCAAAGGCACAACCGATCGATAGACCGCGTCTAAAGTAAAATTTCATAATTCACGATAAAACCAAGTTAATCCCCCCCGAGCCGATCGCTCTCGAGGCCGTCTCGAGGCGGCGCAAGACGCAACTCTCGAATTTAATCCGCTCTCGGTGCACCTCTTTACGAGGCGCGGATCCTGAGTTCGGGATAAATGATTTATCATCGAAAAATAGTTAGGATCAACGGGGCTCGAGATTATTTATTTAGCCGAAAATCAGGCTTCTCGGAACGCACCGAGTTTTATTTTAGCTTTAGAATATTCGTCTCCTCGTTCTTTTGTCGGGCGCGTCGAAACGCGGCTTGCGCGAGTTAGCGGCTAAACTGTACCATTTATTTTGATATACAAACTCGAGAAAATTCGCGTTTCTATGCTTTTCGTCGCCGCGCGCCGTCTTTTTCCAGGCGCGAGAAATGATTTCCTCAGAGGTTCCTCGAAATTTTTGTCAACCGATAGAAGGCTGCTGATTATTTGACGAAGACGTCGCGAGGAGGCTCTGTCGATCGTTAATTACTCGAGTGAGTAAACGAATGTTTCAAGTTGGATTTAGATACGTTGGATGATGAAATCATCCGTCGAAACGGTATTCGGCTCTTCCAGGCCTCTAGAAAATCTAAAGTTTGTTAATGTAATAAAACTTGAAAAGGCAATTGGAGAAATACACATATTTACGTAGAAAAGAATGACTTGAAAACGAATATAAATTAAGAGTACAAGCCGTAGTATCGACGTCGCTATCGAATCAGAAATTTCTCGTTTCCCATTCAATCTTCCCAACATAAACAGGCCCCCGAATACTTCCAAAAACGGCCGTCGAAAAGTCTGCGATAACCATCCATCCACCTCTCCGCAGTCTGATCCCCTGTCGGCGCAACGCCTCGTAAACAGATTAAAAAAAGACATCGCGCAATTATTTTTTATATAAGCCTCTGTCTCTATTTTAATTTGACCTATATCCCGTCTACACGCACGGCGGAGACAACGCTCGAAACTCCCTCCTTGTAAATCCCTCCCCTTACAGAGGGCTTAAAAAGTGCAGGTGCACACACAGAGAGAGAACGCTCCTCATTAAGGTGGGCGACTGAAAAAAAAAAATATCGTCGCAGCCGCGCGGGGGGAGAGAATTGCGTTAAAAGTGACTGTTATGAAATGGTAATGGAGGCTCCGGGAGGATAAAAGGTATTACACGCGGGGGCCGCTCGACGATAGCTTTAATCTGCATAGATTACATACATTCTTTTTTTTTTTTCGCCGCGCGAACCCGCGGCGGGTTGGCTTTTTCGCCGGCGGCGGCGACTGCAAATACTGCCGGAGAGAGAGAGCATAATAATTGGGACAAAAGTGCAGGAGAGGAGAGGGATCGAGGGGGCAGGGGGAGAGGGGAAGAAAGGTGCACACCGTGCGTCGCCTCTGACGCGCGATGCATTGTTAAATACGCATATAGGTGCATTAGAAAATTAATGGGTAATCGGAACGATTCCCGCGCCGGTCTGTGTCGGACGCAGAATTTTCAGCTTGCCGTTGAATAATTCACATCGGCGCTAAGTCGTAATAATTGAAGCTCGGCTCGGCGCCGTAGAAATCCCCCCCGAATTCTTAGTAAATAATGCGTGCGCGAGGATTCTTAATATTCGGTCGACGCGTTTGCCACGGAGAAATCGGCTCGACGTGTATTTTTAACGAGTCCCGTATAATTTTTCCCCGCCGAGTCGGGAGTCGATTGGAAGTTGGCGCGGAATTCCCTCGGTTAAGAGAGAGAGAGAAAAAATAACAAGGTGTAGGTATTGTTCTCATCCGTCGAGCAGACGGTATCGAGGTGTAAAACGAAGTTTATTGCGGCTGGTAAAATATACCGCTCTATTTGGGGTTGTAGATACGCGGGAAAGAAGCGGGAAACAAAGGGGAAGCATTCGTATCATTGACCCAAATTAGCTAATTTGTAGGAGGAAAAACTTTGTGAAGAATTTACGTGGAACTTTTACACAGATGTAACTTACGGATTCATTTTTTAAATTTACAGGCAGCCGGTCTTGGTCCCAACTTCGAACGATGAATAATAATTGAAAGGAGTTTCGTTCGGATTTGTTTTTTGCTTTGCTCGACGATAATTCGAGCGAAAAACAACCTAAAATTTGAAATTTTAAGAAATTTCTTACCACCCGAGCTCTCGATTGCACGCGAAGCTAATAATTTCTATTTACCCCGCCGAAAAACCACGAGCTTTTTCGGCCGCGGAAATACGTCAGTCGCACCGCTAGCGGAATCTACCTTACATATCTATATCGAGCCTTCGTTGCAATTGACACTGAACCGATAGCGGCCGGAGGAGCTTTCAGCGCTACCGTCCCGTTGAAAAAAAAACACACACACACGGAGAAATATAACGTCCCGGTCTCCCTCCCCGGCGAATAAAAAAAAAAAGAAATAAAAAAAAAAAAGGCGCAGCGAGGAGAGCCGCTGAATTTTTCAGTCCCCGCGAAAGCTCGTCGCGTACGTATACCTGCACCGTGAAGTGCTCCTCGCGCACTCGAAAAAATTGGAACGGACTCAAAACGCGCGCTTAAATAAGTTATTAAGCAGGAAGGCTTTTTCCCTATACGTCGCTGGCGCGAGAGGAGAGAGAGTACGTGCCTCTCGGAGCTTGTTGTTTTTCCACGGTGCGGCATTGATTCGGCGAAAGATTGATTTTGCTTGGTTCGCCAAGAGAGAGAGAGAGAGAGCGGGGGTGTAGGATAAATCTGGCGAAAAACAAGCTCTCTCTCTCGCCTCTGGGCGGGTGGGGGGGGGGGGGGGGAGTACCGACCTTCGCAGATGTATCCCTGTTGAAGGAGGCCCCAGAGCATGTCGGTGCAGCTATGGCAGTAGGTCCGCTTGTGGAAGGCCTTCTTGGCGAAGGTGTGCCCGTGGCCGGGCGGGGCGAGGGGGCCCTCCATCAGCTGGTGCGGCTGCTGCTGGTGGTGTGGCTGGTGCTGCTGCTGCTGCTCTCGCCCGGGCCCCACCGCCGCCGGCGCCAAGCTCGCCGCCATCGCGGGCAGGCTGCCTGCGCCAGCACTAGCACCAGCAGCGCCTGCGCCTCCTCCTCCGCTGCCGGCGCGCCGCCGCTCGCGCCAGATCTTCACCGTGAGGCCGCGAGCTGCAACCGCTTACGCCGCTCGCCCTCGCCGCCGCATCCCCCGCGCGGATTCTTGCCTCCTCCGCCGCCGCCTCCTCCTCCGCCGCCGCCGCCGCCGCCGCCGCCGCCTCCCTCCGCCGTCGCAGCCGCCTCCGTCCTCGTCCCGAGAGTGCCCGCCGCCGCTGCCTCAGCTGCCGCTGCTGCCGCCGTTGCTCATTTACGTGACCTCGGCCGCCGACAACATCGCCGCCTTGAGCCGCCCCAAGCCCACTGGAGTGGCACTCGGCTGCTGCCGCCGCTGCTGCTGCTGCTGCTGCTGCTGCTGCTGCACAGCTGGACTAGGCGGCGCATTCTGGGCCCACCGCCGGCCCGATCCTCTACCGCCACTCTCTGCCCCCCATTCCCCTTCTCGGCTCGAGGCTCCTCCTGCGCAGGCTCTGGATCCTCCTCTCCCCGGGTGACCGCCGACTGGAGCCTACGCATATAGAGCAGACACTGAGAAAACTAGAGAGCCGCGCGAGAGCGAGGTGCTGCGCCTGCGCGCCGTATATAACGCCGAGACCGCGCATGAGCTCCTCGGAGAATTTATCTTTTCCGCCGCTTTCCGTCTACGCGTATTCGAGACTCCGAAAGCCTTTTTTTTTTTTTCGGCGGCCGCTGCTCCTGTCGCAGCTGCCGCTCGCTTTTCTTTTCTCTCTCTCTCTCGCGCGCGCGACGATCGATCGGCCGCGCGCACGCACGCACACACCCCGCAGCGGCAGCAGGCGGCAGCAACCAACCTCCGGACGAACGATCGCCGCGAGGAGAGAGAGAACCTTAACCTTCCGCGAGGAAACGCGGAGACACCGCACACACGGCTGGTGCGTCGAGAGCCGCTCCCGCGAGCCGCCGCGAATCGATAGCGCTCTGGGAAAGCGACGGAAATCGCCGGGCGAACGGCAGCTAAACTTCTCCGCGAGCTACGCGTTTTTAATATCCACCGAGGGAGAGCGCCCACGGTATATAATATATAATAAAACACTTGTCCGGCGCACGCACTCCGGGGCTCTATCCCTCGATCGGCGAACACCTCGCTGCCCTTCGGAGCTTTACTCACTTGTCAGAAGGATAAACGGAGAGAGTGAAAGAGAGCGTGTGTTGAGGGAAAGAGAAAGAGAGAGTGAGAGAGAGAGAGAGAGAGCGAGCGGGCCGAAAAAGGAAGTGTCCCTCGAGGCTGGGCAGGCAGGCGGTCCGCTCTCTACGCTCCGTCGCGCATCTCGCTCGGCACTGCTCTCTCGCTCGCTCCTCGCGAGCTTGCGTACACATATATTTAGCGCCCCGTTCCCGGGTGGGGGAGGAGGCGACCGCGGCGGCGGCGGCGGCGCGCACACGCGCGAGCTTTACGCACCGTGGCGGGGGGGAAGGGCGGGAGGGGGGCAGATAAAAATAGAGAGGGGAGGGGAGCGACAAAGAGAGAGAGAGCGGGCGGAAAAAAGAGGAGCCTCGCGGAAACAAGAGAATAGGTTATGTAGGTAAATAAAGGTACGAGCCAGAGAGAGAGAGAGAGAGATGCCGAGGCGGGCTTGCGCGCGGCAGCGGCCGCGTATAAATAAAGAGAGCGAGAGCGAGCGACGCCAACGCCGCGCCGACGCGAGAGAGCCGAGCCGCGTATGACGTCACGGCTTTTCGGCCGAGCGAAGAGAGAGAGAGAGAGAGAGAGAGAGAGGGAGGACCTTTGAGTCGGATGGCGCCGAGAGATGGATCCCCGAAGGGCCGCTGGCTAAGAGCGACGAGGGAGGAGAGAGGCGCAGAGCGTGAATCATTCAGGCGACGATCAGCGAGCGGCCGCCTGGCGCGCGCTCTCGTCTTTTTCCTCGAGGAGAGCTGCTTTTCATTCCGCCGATTTCCGCCGCCAATTCATTTGGATGAAAGTTTTACGAGCTTTGGGTTTCAGAACGCCGATGGTTGTCGCGCGGTGTGGCGGATCTTGTGTTTTTTTTTGAGGCACCTGGAATTCCAGGAGTCGCCTGCGTGTTATGACTAGCAGTATTGTATTTTCTCGGCCGCTTTGTAAAAGAGCTTTCGCCCCGGTTAAGCTCAAAGAGAGCTCGTTCGGTGGAAACTTATTCAACGTAACGACTACTCGAAAATATAGTCGAAAAATCAACGAAAATTCGCTGCCGAGTCCCCAAAGCAGAATATAATTAATTCCCCGAGAACCAAGATTTGTCTCCGCGCGATTTCACCTCGAGGCGCAAAAGCCAGAGTTCTCGCATACGCGTATAATATAAGAACGCAGCTGCGTATCCTTTTGCTCTCCATCCGCGAGGAGAGCGTCGGAAAATTAGCTCCCTCGGGAGCGGGGGAACATCCGCGCTCGCGCAAACGAGGCCCGACGATCGCGGAAGGACCTCTCGCGTAAAAACGGGAAATATATATATACACCATGCACAAACGCGCCGGGGACACGCACGCGCTCTGGTGCCCCCGCCGTGCCTCCTTTTTTTTTCTTCTCGGACCAGCCGCAGCTGGTCAGCGGGATTTTCGCCGGGCGTCCTGCCCGATTGACCCCGAAATCGAACCTGCAGCCCGCGCTTCGAGCCGGGGGCTTGGAATCCGGTGAATTGGCGTTACGGTGATGCCTCGCTACTTACCTTCGTCGCTTCGTTCGCTAAATAAATGTAGGGGGGGGGGGAAGGTAATAAAGCCATTTTTCCTTGAACACTCTCAAAGGTATGGCTCCAAAAGTAACGATAAAGTCGGTGAATACGCGCAAAGCTCGTCCAAAAAGCCGAGTTCCCGCACTCCGAGGCGGAGAAGAGACGAGAGGCTCCGAGAGCGCACGGAGCGGTCAGCGCGCGCAGTAGAAAAATCCGCCTCCTCTCGGACGGCGCGCAGGTGGGACAGGCAGATCTCGCGCGATCAATATATATGTATATATATATACATATATATTGATCGCGCGATCGGCGCTGCGCGCGTTCCGATTATTTTCCTCTCTCTCTCTCTCTCTCGCCTCTCTCCTTCCTCTCGCGGCTGATGTGCTCTCTTCTCTTGCCTTTTTGCCGCCCCGAAGAATTAATAGAGAGAGAAAGATGCCTTTGACCGCTAAGGTAGCCGTCAATGACGAGGTGCGAAGGGAGCTCTTTTTTTTTTTTTTTTTTTTTTAATCGACGGGCTCTTCTATCGCCCCAAGGATAAAAATAGGACGCTTGATTGACTTTTCTTGGAGGAATAGCGGGCGTGTGGGTTTACTTAGTTGGGGTTTTTTTTTTTTTTTTTTTTTTTTTTTTTTTAATTATATTTAGTTAGTCCGCGGAGAGGTGTCTGATGGTTCTTTTTGCCGTTTCGTTCTCGCTCGGTGGGCTAGAAAATAGAGAACGGGATTTCGAATGAAAATGATTGGTGCGTTTTAAAAAAAAAAAAGAAGGTTTTTATTGTTCATCACTTATCGTTTACAAAAATTCATAATGACTATCGTGTGTGTCTATAGGACTCCTCGAAAAACAAGAAATTAAAAAGTATACACTCAAATCATCCTGACAAAAAAATAATAATACAATCGACATACGCGTAATATAGAAACTTTAAGGAATGAAAAATTCGCGTAAAGTTACGTATTTATCATTGGCATATATTTCTTTCATCATGTGGACGGAGCTGAAAGCATAGTCTATCGTACAATAACGGGATAATCGATTTCCATAGAATACAATATATCTCCATACCAATAACGACAACAACTATAATGTTGGCATCTAATCATTTCTTTCATTTTTTTTTTTTTTTTTTTCAAAGTTCACGAATATTCATATATACTTAACACTCTGGTCGAGCTTTACGAACAAACCATGTCGTCATACAAATCATGAAAAAAAAAAAGAAAAAGCGACCATTGGACTCCCGCGGGCAAAAGCGGCCGCGGGAACAACTTTCATCGGTGGTACAAATGCAGTGGAAAAAACTCTCACCGACGGTATAGCATCAGTAGCAATCGTTAATAATAGTAAATAGAGT
This sequence comes from Ormyrus labotus, assembly GCA_035582975.1. Taxonomy (NCBI): domain Eukaryota; kingdom Metazoa; phylum Arthropoda; class Insecta; order Hymenoptera; family Ormyridae; genus Ormyrus; species Ormyrus labotus. The sequence goes on along the minus strand of JAWWEO010000009.1, from coordinate 31,304,145 downwards.
TATACAATAATATTTAACCACTAATGCTTAATGACAGAAGCTGCGCGCGCTCGAGCGTCGAGTAAAAAACTAGAAGAAGAAACCCCCTGTGTCTGTGAGTATGGAACTGCTGCTGAAAAAGACCCTCCTGCATTTAGGCGATTGTGCGTATGTGTATATATAATTATACTCGAAGGTAAGTAAAATCTATCTGCACCCCATTAGTTAACAACAAATTTAACTCGCTCGACTCGTTCTCCGCTTTCACATTTATAATATAATTTATATAATAGACGCGGCATTGCAATATGCGCGCAAAACGCTTTTCTTAGGGGATAAGGAATGTAAGAGGGTAGGAATAAAGCGTTCTCGAGACAACTTTTTAAACGAGTTTGACGCCGCCGCTTGAATTTTTGAACGTCATTATCCTCCGAATGAAACGCGGTTAATGTAGTTTTTAAGTTAGTTAAAATCGTTTGCCAAAGTTACAGACGGTCTACTTATGTTTCCTTGTTTGTTGCTATCGGTTTAAGCTAATTCCTTAATTCAAGTTAAAGTGAACTGGTAGCAAAAATCGTCCGTCCGCGTTTAAAAGTTACTTTAAACAGATTTCTAGAATAAATTTTGATTAATTTACTTGTAAAAGTCACCGTAATACTGAAAACTTCCAAACCGTTTTTGTCGGAAAACCTCTTTTTTGTTTTATGTTTCGAATCTTCAGATCTGCGTGTCCTTTTCGTATCACTTCCCAACTCGATTCACATGTAAACCGGCTAAAATTTTAATGAATTGGCTGTCGAAGTCACGACACGTGTTTAACGTCATATTAACAATTAAGACGGTGAAGATGAAAACTGCGTCGGTACATTTTTAACAATTGCTTATAATATGTATATACTAAAAAAATGAGTGGATCATTTGTAACGGACGAAAACCCTAAACTATTAAGTAATATTATTCGTTAAAAAACAGTAGTAACGCTAAAAGTCAAATGCAGTTTCGTAAATCACCTTCTTACCATCAACACGATTGTAAAACAATTACTTCAATTAAAAAACGTCAACAGCTCTTTTATTCCACATTCATTTTTTAACAATATTAAAAAGTGAATTAACCCTTGAGCAGTCGTACGCTTCCTCTAAACAAAACTAAAAAAATAATAATAGAGGGGGTAGCCGACACCACCCGGACAAGTAAATTTTCTAAAAAGCTCACACGAATAATCAAGGGTTAAAACCAACGCACAAACATAAGCGGAACATCCGTAACGCGTCGCTCTCTCTCTTTCACTTTCTCTCTCTCTCCCCGCGTTCGCTGAAGCGTGCTGTTTTTTCTTGATCCCGAGAGTTCGGCAGTCGATGAAAAGGGGCGCGCGATCACAGAACGAAGAGGAGCAGCGGCGCGGCGCGGACACCACCGCGAGCTTATCCCAGTCCGTGATCCTCGAAGAAGCCCTGCGGTGTCTCCTCCTGAAACAGGCAATTTTAATGGTCGCTCGTTAGTCCAGGCGGCTCGTAAGTGCACGGATCGAAGAAATCAATTTATCATTTTGTAAATACTCTACTGGCATGTAATTCATATATGAACAAGGGATCAATTGCTTTGACGCTGCACTTACATCGAATAATCGAAGGTTATTTTACTATGTACAACTTAAAAACTGATATTATTGTATGGTAGATATAACAAGACAAAGACGTACCTACGTTTTTTCGGTTATTGGACAAAGCTTTTTAGCTCTTCTCGATGCAGCTTCAATTGATGAACTGAACCCTTTTCATATCGCGCAAAGGCCTACTTGCCATTGCTTTTTTTTCTTTTTCTTTGTTTTTTTAGTTAGCACATTTAAATAAGGTAAGAATTTTCATTCGTGTTAGTTTTTTGGTATCTAAGACTATATTGGTTAAACATCTTCACTTAAGACACTGATTATATCCTTTTGCGGCACATTTATGGTAATATATATATATATATATATATATATGTATATATATAAACGAGGCGTTTATTCGTGAAAAATAAGCGCTTCGTTACGTAAAAAAGAGGTGTAGAGACAAATAAAGACGACAGTGATTAGACAAAATAGCGTTTAGTTTTTTTTTTTTTTTTCATCAAAAGATTGCTTTATTACTGATTGATTTCAAGTGTTGCGTTGCATTGTAAGTGTAAGGTTCGAGTGCATTCACATTCAGAATTGACATAGATTGCTAAAAAATGGGCAACGTGACGCGCGTGTGTGTTTCCTTAATAGTACGACGATTCCCTCGCTTACACAGATATTCCACTTGTAATCAGGTTGCGCTACAATGTGCTTCAAAAACTTGCCCCGTGGAATTTTTGGATCTCGAAACGGCGGTTACTACAAACTACTTATCCGCTTATATATTACGTACAGGTTTTTTTTTTCTCTTTATTGCCGTGGATTGCTAAATGTGCATAGACCTACGCTGCAACCTTACATCGCTAAGATTACGATATTAGTTATTAGTGACTAAAATATATACGTTATTCATCTACGTTAACAAAATATATTACTTTTTGACGCTTCCCCGTCTCTCTCTTGATTCTTCCACACTCTTTCCAATCGCGGCTTGTTCAAGTGTTCTCTTTTTTTTTCTCTCTTTTTTTGTTACAGTATGCGAGTCGTACATTTATGTATAATATATCGACGAACGTTCGTACAAAAATATGGCAAGTCGACGGTTCTAAGGTTGTCCAGTCTTGTTAAAAAACGATATTGATTATATTTTCATTTCGCATCGCGCTTCGTTTTCGCTCGTTTTTTCTTTTTTTTTGTGGAAAGTAAATACAATGCCGTCCCGGTGACAAAAGGAAAGGTACAGCTTTCGAAAAACAAATAAAAAAACAACAAAGGTAAAAATTAACAAAAATATACACACATATTTATATATATCACTTTCCCAGAGGCATCAGTTTTACGTATATATATAAACAAACTGTTTTAGAAGGTAATCCCTTAATACGATTCTCGCATTCATTGTTTCTCCGAAAAATTTTTACAAAATATCTTTATTCGAATATATTTCTTTCATTGTCTTCGATACAACCTTTGCGATAAGTATATATTCGCTCGATTCAAGCAAAGTATATTTGTTTGAAAAGGAATAGCAAAAAAAAAAAGAGCTTCGTTCAATATTGAAGAGCAATCAAATACAAGTTCTTCAGTCTCACAAAGTTTCGAACTTATGGCACTTGGGCACTGAAAAGCTTTCTCAAATTAAAGCTCAAACATTGCGCAATTAACTTTAACTGGAATGGAACGAGAGCACTTGGAAGGTAATATTCACTCGAATCTCCATCGCCCAATGCGTCGAATAAAAAGCGAAGAACCTCCCCACCCCCCGCCAAAAAAAAACAAAGACAGATCAAAAAAAAAAATCAGCATCCACAACTCACTTTCAGCGCTTCACCGTCCAAAAACGATCGCGCCTCCTCGACCATCGAAAACCCCCTTTTCGCAATTTACGCGCCGCGGCAAATTCTAATTATACTCCCCGGCTTCGGCTCCCAAACATTCTCCACGCAGGATCGACTCGAAACATTCGAAGCGCGGGCTGCGACAAAGCTCCCTCGGCGCCGTATCAATATTCACGTCCGTTTACATCGAAGTTCTTGCCTGTCGTCGGCCGCGCCGCGACGCGTGACAATAAAACATATCGAACGGTTACAAGTGAGCGCCGCGCGCGGCGGCAGCTTCGAACGGCAGCCGCGAGTGCGGACAATAATGCATCGGTGTGTAAAGTGTGTATATATATATATATATATATACGTGAAGTGCGACAATTCCTGAACGAAGGGGAGAAGCGACGTAGACGACGACGACGCCCTTTGACTGCTTGAAAGTCGTCCTCTCTCTTTGGCTGCTGCGCTGTGCATCTCTCCTCCGAGTTCTGTTCTCTTTTTTGTTTTTTTTTTATTTTTGAAGAGGCCTACAAAAGACCTATCTCTCGCAGTGCGCCTTCGACCGCCTCGTCCTTTTCCAGAAACAAAGACTCCTTCTTTAGCATTCGATCGAGACTGACTGCTCGAGGGGGAGGGGGGCTTGCCGCTTTTTTGCGCATCCGGATATTCGATTCGGTTTCTTAAACGGGTAATTGCGATCGGCGATCGGACTGTTGAGTGGACGATTGGGGGGATTTAGGAAGGTAATAAGAATCATTGTACATTCGAGTGTCCGGATAATTTATTGCCACACATCCGTATTTCGAATTTGAATAGATCGGTATCTCGAATAACCGGGTATGCAAATTTTCAGCAGCCCCCTGTAGATATTGTTCGAGAGTCACGTAAAATTGAATAAATGCATTGGAGTAAACGGTCATACGAGAAAAATCGTTATTCTCACCAATCAAACCGCAAATCATTGCATTTGTTAGAAAAAATTTGGAAAAAAAATTTTTAAAACCTCACAATTTTTGTCAATGTTCGATATATTGCATGTACTTGATATTTTTTTCTAATTGTTAGATATTGAAATTGGTTTAATTCTGGTACTGCTTTAAACAATACGTAAAAAAAATTAATAATAAAGCCACCGTAAGCAAGCATGCAATGCAAATCAAAATGGCTCGTTTAGGCAATCAAAAAGTAAAGAATCTTTTCCTTCTCTATGAGAAACAAATAAAACTGCCCGGCGTGCAAAATTTTTCGTTTTGCTTTGAGTTAGTACTATTTTTTTTTTTTATGAAAATTCACTCGAAACACAGGTCTCGGTTATTTATATTCGAACAAACAAAATCACACTAAAAAGAATATCTTTACCTATACAAATATATTTCTATATTTCAATTTCAGGCTGAAAAATAAAAGAACAATGTCGCTTGATAAATATCTATGTGACTCAGCTTGGCAGACACACCGTTAGTCAAACGACAAACTCTGAATCTATTCAATTTTATGTGACTTTAGAATTCAGATTTATCGATACACTCTCTAAAAAAACGCAGGAGCAAAAAAAAAAGAGTAACTAAATACACACTGAATCAAAAAAAAAAGAAAAAGAATAGATAAATAAAATAAAAAAGACAGCGAGAGAGAACAAACACAGTGCATCAACTTCACACGCGAATTCTACCAAGCAGAATCGCTCATACACAGCAATATAGATACAGACGTACGTAAATGTGGATGTCAAAGCTCTGGGGGTTAAACTTGGTAAAAAGACAATTTTGTTTTTTTTTATTAGGTTCTCAAAAAAACGTATACAATTTACATGATTAATAAAAAAAAAAGAAAGTTGGCCTAGCAGCACTTCCACGTTCGACACCAGAGAGTATCTACATATACAGATTATTGTTACGAGGCTGCATTATTGAGTTATTACTTGGATTTTCTCCTTGTGTGTTTTTTTTTTTTTTTAGTAAAAAGCATTTTCTAAATCGCGCCGACAATGGCACTGGGGAGAGGAAATCAATAATAATATATCAATTCGACTAGAATAAACTACTTGTTCTACGGGGCACACGTTTATAAAAATACTGCGGGGGGCTTGCTGCCTTTTTTTTCTCTAGGGAACAGACCTGCAATGGCAAAGCTGTTAATGCGATTTGTCGTTAATTGTTATCGTGTTATACAGGTTTTTAAGAAAAGAGCCTCGTATATAATCGATCGAATTCATAGCAATGGACGTTCATGTTCAGATTCCAAAAAGTAAAAGATTCTATTAACGCTGCGATAAAATTGAAATACTGCGCAATTTCGTTTTCCTCGATTATTACAGATGCAAATGGAAAATATACTTTCGGCATTGTGTGCGTACGCCGACGCGGGATATTTGCATAGCTGCAGGTAACGCCCGTATGCCTGGCGGGCAAATAGGCCAGGTCGCGTTTCGCGCGAGCTTTAAATAATAAAAAATTCCCCGTACAAAGCAGAGAAACGACAAAGCGGGGATGTTTTTTTTTTTTTTTTGTATTTTCAGCGTGCCTTTGCAATTTGATTAAAATTACATGCGCCACGGCGAAATTGGAGGAAAATTCGGGGAGAATTCGGTTGCGGGCGTAAAAGCGCCGGCGAATCGTTCGAGAAAATTGAGGGAGCAATGTTTCCAATTTGCACACTCGACGTAACAATGGCTGCAGTTGCATTAAATTCGTCGTAAAACTTTATGACCGGACTTTGTTTTCACTGAAGAAAGTGGACTGACGCAGTTCGAACTAAAGACCTTATCGCGTTACATCGGAAAGAGATGTAAAAAATGAATAATTGGTAAATGTTTTGAAAATAATTTACGTTATTACGAGATTTCTCGAACGTATTTCTTTGTTGCAAGTGGAAAAGCGTATACGAGACTCTTCTCAAGCATTTCACCGGTTAAAAAGTTAATAATTCAGAAAGGATTATGCACATTCGCGATCCACGTCTGTTCCCTACGACAGAAAGGGAAGACAAAAGTATACAAAACTTTGAAATATACGCATAAAACGTAGCCGCTTTTACTGGAAATGCTGCTACGAGTGTGGGTACAACTTTGTCTACAGTATTACTAATGGAAGCTCGACTAATAATAAATTTCAAAGAACGTAACAACAATCACGCGGGTTTTTGAGCCTGACTCGTCAGATTCGATGTTGCATATTGATAATTCGACAGTTTCTTGTGAAAATGTGAGTACATTAATGTCATGCGGCAGAGATTTGTTCTTTGCATCTCTTGATTAATGCGGGTTTCTAATAGTTTGAACACAGTAGTTGGTTATTTGTTATCGAAAGTAAACAATGAATTACGTGCACACATTATTTCATGCATTTTTTTTTTAAAGGAGTATGTTGACGTAAATCGATATGCAACAACTTTATCAGGCACAATTAACAATGCATTGTAATAGTATAGAATAATAAGTACTTTGTTTAAATATTATGCTTTGTGCTACAGAAATCAGTAGATTGGCTTTACTTCACTAAATATTAATAATTCTCTATATAATCTTATTGCTCTTTTAGGGTAAATTTCTTGGCAGAATATTAAATAAGGCAAGATTTTTCTTAGTACTTAAAAAACAATAATCTACAAAACATTTTTTATGCATCCATAAAACATCTTCAATTATCAACAAAATATATTACAATACCATAAGTGCATCACTAAAATATTTTGCCATTTTTACCCTATGTACATTAGCAGTGTCACTGGCTGCCTTATTTAATTATATTAATATGTGTACTCGCGTATTATGCATGCTGTACCAACAAATAATAACATTTACAAACACGCACACACAGAAAACAATTCATATTAATGTTTCTGAAACTGACATATTGGAGTTGTACTATCCTGTTATGCGAGAATGCTCGCCATGCAATTTTCAAGATTGCTGATTATGCACTTCACATTATGTCTTGATGTTAGATATATAAGACAAACATAAATAATCAAAAGGGCAACAAAAACTGGATCACTTTGGCACATTTATGCAAAATTAGAAAGCCCCCTTATGAAATAATTTTTTGTACCAAAATCAAGAGATCAATTTTTTATACTATTTCTAATTTTGCTCTTGGCATCAGTTTGTTGATGCACACAAGAATTGTACACCTTTTAATTTTGCATAATTTAGCAGAGCCTAATATATCTACATATAAATTTTACCAATGCTAAATTATGCACAGTGTTTAATTGTACAATTCTTATGTCCATGAACAACAACACTTCTTTTGTTGTTAGTGATTTAAAAAAAATAAGTGAATCACTAATACTACTGTCTACTTTTTCATTAATTAATTGAATTTAAGTATATAATTTAATTGAAATAAATATAGTAAGATATTAATAATGAATAAAAAAATTTTTATCTATAGTGATTCACTTTTGAAAGCTTAAATGTGAAGTCAGAATGATCCATTTGTCTAGGAATAGGATAGACATTTAAATGACATTCAATAAGACAGATCACAACTCAATGGGAACATCCCCATGACTAACCTCCTGCAAAAGATCCTGGGCTGCAATAGCTTTGAGGACGTTCTTCTTGCTAGTTTCTTGAATCTCTCCTCCAACCAACAATTCATCCAGTATAAAGTAAGCCTTCTCAAAGTTGAAAATTATATCTAGTTCACAAACCTAGACAAACAAATTTTCAGTTATAAATATTTGTTTTAGAAGATCATAAATTAATTGACAATTATGCTTGTAAACACTTACACTACCAAAATATTTATCTAGCAGTTCAACATATCGGTGAATGATCTCAAGTGTCAATAGTTCATTATCATTCTGCTCAATTGCACAACAAAAGTACAAACTAGCATACCTTTAAAATGAATAACTACATTAGTTTTTTAAAATACTTTAATAACAAATTAAAAATCAGCTGAGAAAATAATTTGCACCTTTTGTAAACGACTTTAACATCTTTCCACTCGAGGAAGCTCGACATTTTTGGCTTTCTAGCAAGAATGGTCGTGATCAATTCTCGAGTTATCTTCTTCTTTAGTTTATCGGGGTGGGCGACATACCACTTTTGCAAACGAAGTTTGCCTTGACGGCTAAATAATAGCATAAATTGCATCTGAAAGACAGATGGAGAATACTCCTTTCAGTAGTCGTAAAAATATAAAATAGATTAAAGACTCTGGAAGCGGGTACTTACCATCTTGAATTAGTTCGTATGCTTTACTTATGTTTAATTGTAAATTTTACATTTATTGCAAAATAATGCTACAACAAAAAGTGTTGAATTTGTGCCACGAAGCACCACCTTATTCCTTACGAGTGGGAGCAGCCATTGCGGACTAACACTAGTTAACTAACACATTTGCACAAAACTAACCTACGTTTACGTTATGCTAATTTCCAAACTACCAACCTGCATAAAAGTAAATTCAAATTATTTGTAAATTAAAATAAAAGATTAAAATAATTTTATTAACAAAAGCTTTTTTAATATAATATCGAAAATTTTATCGAAATTGTTATTGCAATTATTTAAAGTAATAATTTAGTATTCTTTTATGTAGTAATTAACTAATTACTTTTGTAGTGTTCATAAAAATTATATTTCGAATCAAAAATTGACACCTTAGAATATTTTGTACACATAAGTTTATTTTTAAAACAGTAAGGCACGAAAATATATGTACATAAGTTAAGATATTATAAAATGTTATTTATAAAATAAATATTTAAAGAAAATAATAAACATAGATTGATTGAGTTTTTTATAAACTTTATTACGTTTTTTCGAAGCATAATTTTTCGACATTTGTAATAAATTTTTTATTAAATATCTACACAAATAATAAATTTCATTAACTGTTGCAATGCATACAATTTTTCAATAAAAACACCATTATTACAATTAATTGTGTAATCTTGGTATTTTCTGATTTCTTCAAATTTACAAAAATTTTCTTTTTGTATCAAAATGTATTACTTCCGACTTGTTAACACAAGTGATTTAAGATTATCGTTAATATATTTTACTCTATCAACAATTTTATCTTTAATATTCACATCATTAAATGATATCAACAATACTTTATAGCCTTGAATTTCTAATAGTTTTTTGTATAATTTTATAGGTCCTGTAACATCAGCTTGTCCCCGAGTGAATTCGCTATATGAACAGGTAAGCACTGCTATCCTTAAAACATGACTCTCACTTTTAGAGTTGTTAAGGGGAAGCGGAGTACACTTACTATCTACACAAAATTCAGCATCTAAAATTAAAATACCATCAATAATTGTTTTTAAAAAATAAAATGTTCTGCTTTTTAAAATAGGTACAGATAATTTACCTAATATAAATCCTAATCCTGTATTAAAATTACAATTTATATAAATAGGGTCAGAAGGTAATAACATTTTTAATGCACTAATGATAGCATTTGAAAACGATATTTTCCCTTTCGTTCGCGTTATCGGCGTTTTCAGGATTTCGAAGCCTTCTGGAATTAGAGGACCTAAAAAATAAGAAAAAAATTTGATTTTTTCAAATATTTCAAAAAATGAACACTGAAATTTTATAATACTTTTATTACCATTATAATCTGTCGCCATCAAACGTGCTGCCGCATTTACATTTAATAATTTTAACGTTTTTGCCGTCGATAGTTCTGTTAAATCTGTTGATAAATTGTAATAGGTAACGATTATTTATTTATAATATTAATTATAAAATGAGATACAAACCAATAATTCTGCATAAAAATCCTTTGTTCAAAACAGATTCATAATGCTGTGGGGTAGCTTGGTTTATGACTACTAAAGACCAAACAATATCCAGCCACTCAGTACTTTTAGACATATCACTTTCTTTTAATGGTTTTATGATATTCTATGGATAAATAAAATATAAAATAAAGACTACAAAATGAAATTATTTTTTTCAAAATTGTTATTTTATAAAACATAGTGAACCTTTAAAATTGTGTCAAAGTTTGATGGAAGATACCCTGTACAAGCAAGAGTGAGTAATAAACTGTTGATATCCTGTGGTCTTAATAATATTTGGTTTTTAACTATCCATTTTGATAATTCATCTAATAATGCTTCATCTTTATGGCGCAGCATTCCTATAGATGTCAATATAGAACCAATAACTGAAACTTTTGTTGTGCTATGTACATTCTCAATTATTTGATTACTTATTTTATGCATTAATTCCTGTTAATAAAATAAAAATTGCGATTAACAATCATATAACTGATAAATAATAATGTTAAACAAATTTTCACCTCATCATAATAACTGAGTACAGCCATACTGTACAAAATATCTGCTGATTCTTTTATATTCATTTTTGTTTCTGGCTGTAATAGTTGTTTATTGACAGATTGAAGTAATGGAGTTATTCTTTTTTGCTTATGAGCTAATGCTTCTAGAATCTAAAACAATATGCATTTATTTTTAAATTTCACTTAAATTTTTAATTCAATCACTAATTTTATTTTTAAATATTGATTAAGTAATAAAAATGTAATTACCTTAATTGTTTCACTAGTGCTAAGTTTCTCAATATTTGCATTTGCTTTTTCTACTTGTACATATCCATACAGTGAATCTTCAAATAACTCTGGATTCCTTTTATTTATATCAAATGGATTTGCGTTCCTGTTATTAAAGCCTAATGTCTCACATATTTTGAAGTATCTTGTATCATTTCGAAATGCAATCATCTTGACTTTACCAGATGTTACCCGATTACAAAGTTCTTGCATTATTTCAAATGCTTTACGTTTGTTGTAATCAGGGCTCTGAACCATATTTAATAAATGTTCAAGACTTAGTTCAGGAGTAATGTCATTACTTTCATTCTTTACAAGAATGTCATTACTACTCCTAATGTCTCTATTTCTTGGAAATAACTCTTTAATTAATTTTTGAGATAGTTGGAATTGATTTCTTGTACTTATTGGCTTTTCAACTTTCTCGATACTTTCAATCTTTTCATCCTAAAATAAAAAATTTTGATTTACAAATGGATGGTTAAAATTAAATTATTTATTAATTCATGAATATATGTTATTAAAATTTAAGATTGTTTTATTCAATAAAACTTTCTCTTGAAACTAAATATTTCAAATGATGATTGAAATAGCCTACAATTAATCAACAACATTTTAATCAGAATTAAAAATTAGTTTCAATGCACATCATTGTATTGTAAATTATAATTTTATATTTATATTTTATAAAGTACATCAAATATTAATAGCACTCATTTAATTAAAAGAAATTTAAAATGGTATTTAAAAGTTCTTAATGAAAAATATGTATACATAACTGATTGAATTAAAGAAATGAGCTTTTATAAACAAAAGCCTTTACATATTGAAATAACAACAATTTTATAAGAAGATAATTATAAAAATACAAGTAAACAACAGTCACCTTGATGGTGTTGTCCGCTTCAGAATTGGGATTAGCAGCCATCGAACTGGCAGACAGCAAGTGCTGGGCAGTGATCCACCAGGACACTCGAGGAGTTATCCTCACTGTGGTGTTGGAGAGCACACCACCAAGTTGCAACATTGCTTTTAAACTGGGAAAGACGGATTATTTATATAATCATAAAGCAGATGCACATGAAGCAGAAAGTATTAATGTGAGCTACTGACTAGTGCCGGCGAATTTGACCCGGAAACTCCTACTCTCTGGTCGTCTTAAGCTGGCCGCGCAATAATTATTACCGCAAATCGATCGCTATTTGCCGCGATATTTTCGATTTTGTACGCCGTGTTAAAGAAACATCATTTAGGTTGGAGCAGACTGTGCACGGTGCATCCAACCATAGGTTAGGTAAAACGAGGTACGAAAGTATACGGGCAAAATATAACTTCACTTGTCTGCTCTCAATGCGCATGCACGTGCTTTCCGAATTCCGACGAGAGATCAACAGAGAGAGAGACAGAAAGAGAGAAAGAATAGTATATAGTATATTACATGATATACAGCGCTGCGAAAAATAGGATAAGTAAAATAAGAAATGTCTCGGATCACACGTAATTGTCGGCCGAGGCAAAGCCGAGGTTGACAAACGTATGATCTGAGGCTTTCTTTTTTACTGGCCAAGGTGTGTGTACTATTTTTCTGCCCTTCGGCCGGAAAGAAAACAGAATTACAGAATATTCCGAAAATCCGAAATTCCAAATAGATTAGATTTTAAAAAGCTTTGAAAACGCTCGCTAAAGGGCTTCAAGCATTCTTCCGCCGAAGGACAAGCAATCAAGATTATCAAGAACCGCTAAATAGGGGAAACTAGGAGCAAAGTGGAGCGGGGAGAATTGAACTTGAGTTGCTCTGCATGTTGCTAAACTGAAACGGAGCCCTTCTTTTCTTACTAAGAACATAACTTCGGGCTCTTTATTATTTTCTCTTTTCAACACGAGACCTGGAACCTTTCCTGTAACTATACTCTATAGATATATGTTTTTTATGTTTTTTAACGAGTTACAAAAATACTTAAATAATTAAAAATTATATAAAAATGAAAAAGAATTTTGAATGGGTATTATAACAACAAAGATGAAGTGTTAAGTAATACTATATATTTTATTTTTCAAGTTATTTTAACTTAATAAACCTATACAAATATAGTAAAGTTCAGTTAGCATATTTATTAAAGCTATGAGTTTTCTACTTAATATTATTCAGGAAAAATACTTCTAAATGTCACAATTTTAAAATTTTTGTTGTTATTTCATTGATTTTGTAAAAAATTTAATAAAATAGGAATGGTTAATATCTTCCGCCGCCTCCCCTTCCTCTGAATCCACCACCTCCGCCGTTTCTATTGAAGCCTCCTCTGAATCCACCATAACTATTTCCACCTCGGAAACCGCCACTGCCTCGACCTCCTCGGAAGCCTCCTTCTGTACGCATGAATTTGTTCGGTGGGCCTCCTTCACTACTGTTTCCTTCCCGATTATTCATACCAGTTACATGGCCTCTTGGTGGCCGCCTGGAAGTGAAACCTCCACCGGTGATAGGCTCCATTTCGAATCGTGGAGCATTCATGCTACATAAGTTTTTGACAAGAGCTAAAACCTAAATTCATACAAAGAAGATATTAATTTAATATTATAATAGAGTAGTGATGTTTAAAATTTTATATTTAAAAATAAATTATAGTTGAGAATTAAATTGAAAGTGTTAAATAAATTATGTCGTTACCTTTTCATCAAGAGGACCAAGTTCTAGAATGGTTTCAGGGTCTTTAGCAGCTTTCACTACCAAACCTTCTAAAGCTGGTCTTAGTGCAACAATTGCAGCAGCGTGTTCAGGATTCATTTCAAGATTAACCCAATTATCTAATTTAATTAAGTTGTCTACAAATTCTACTTTACGAGAGCCGAAAAGTAGTAAATGCAAAGGTGACACCATAGTCATTTGCTTACAAGATACAGCTCTAGTACGAATCTGTTATACAAAAAATAAATATAAATTTTAAGCTTATACAATTAAACAATAAATTATTTCAATTTAAAAAAACATTTTAAATACCTTTTCTCCAAAAACGAAGAAGGGATAAGGGAAGTTTTGTTCGAAGTTACTGCAATTAACAGATGTCTTGTGAATAAGTGCAGCCTTGGCTTCTGTAGTAAGAACTTTTCTCTTTTCCTTGTGATAACATACGTTCGGGTAAAGACCCATACAAAGTAAAGCTGTTATTGTATCTAAACGTACATCAGCACCAGCTTGATAATTCAAAGGCGTTGGACAAAGTGTTTCTTCCGGGAATCCAGCACTAGTTAGCAGAGCTTGCAATTGATGTTTTGCCTCCCAAGTAACACGAAGGGTTGGCAAACTCAAATTCTTAGATTCGCAGAAAGCGTTCTCAGCATACTCTCCACCAGATCTGGCTTCTTCCCAGCATTGGAATACGTGCAACATAGCCACGTGATCACTATAACGCGCTCCAGCGAACCATTTCTGTTGGGCTGAGAGTCTTCGCATATCTGGGCCCATGTTATAGACTTCAGGGAAGGTTGAGCTGTTAGCAGCCATAGTTGAGAGAGCGTCGCCCACGCGGAACATGCAACCTAGGATCATCATCTTGCCAAGTCTAGGCTCAATTGGCAATCGCGCCAAGATCTTCCCAAGGGGTGTCAGTTCGTCATTCTTGTCCAAACATTTCATTTCTGAAATAAATTTATGCATTGAAAAAAATAAAATATATTTACTATTCATTGCATAACTAAAAAAAATTTTTTAAATTAAAAAAGAAAATAAATAAATAACACAATTATTACACTGAATTTAAAATAATCATCTCTTTTTTGAACATATAGACATCTTACCTCTTAGCAAAACTTCAGCTTCAATAACAGCATCGATTGGAGGTGGTTCAATAGCTTTGGATAAGAACTGTCCAATACTTCCTAATCTAAGAAGTTTGATGCTGAGAGCAAGTTCATGCAGTGGCGTTCTAAACATTTCAGGAGTCATATGTTCATCCATTCTCTCAAATCGAGCTCTAGAACAAAGATGAAAACAAAAACCAGGACGCACACGACCAGCACGACCCTTTCTTTGTTCAAGATTTGTCTTGCTCGCCCAAACTGTGGCGTAATTTGTCATGTTATTGTGAGAAGTAAATAATTTCATTTTGGCTTTGCAAGAATCAATTACATAGACAACATCATCAATAGTAATGGAAGTTTCAGCAATATTTGTTGCCAAAATAATTTTTGTCTTGCCAGGTGGTACTGGATCGAATACTCTGCGTTGATCCTCACGCGGCAATTGAGAATGTAGTGGAATAATTACATATTCGGAACCGCCAAATGTTGGATGTTGTTGAAGGTGTTTCATGAGCGCGAAGATTAAGTTCCAGCCAGGGAGAAAGACTAAAATAGCACCGGGTATATTCTGATTTCTAATATACCGCAATAAACTCTCAATGAGTTCAAAACTAATTTCCTTCTCAGTAAGTAGTTCCATGGCATGTCTCGTTTGAACACTAAATTAGGAAAAAATAATTACAAGTTTAAAAACTATTCTATATAAAAAATGTTTAATAAATAATAAAAAACAAACCTGTAACTGTTGCTAACATTTTTGTTGAGATTCTCTTCAATTTCAGCATCAGCGGGTGCATCCTCAGAATCACGACTTTTACGCTTTTTGTTATCTACCACGGGCACAAACTTGGTCATTTCCACGCAATCTTCTAAGAAATATTGTTGAACCGGGAATGATCTGCCAGGAATTTCAATGACTGGACAGTTACCAAAATATTGACTGAAAAGAGTCGTATCTATTGTAGCCGACATAAGAATGATCCTCAAATCTGGGTACTGGTGAATCATGTCTCTCAGAACAACCATAATGAAATCCGAGTTAACATCGCGTTCGTGGATTTCATCGACAATAACATGTGAAACTCCTCTCAAACCTCCTTCTAACTTCCTAAGTAATACACCAACAGTGCAGAACATGATACTAGCATAAGGTCTTGGCAGACAAGATTCAAAACGGACGGAGTAACCAACACTTTGTCCCAAAGGTTCGCATCTTTCTACAGCTATGCGATCGGCAACAGAGACAGCAGAAATTCTTCTCGGCTGAGTGATTGCGATAGAACAGTATGCGCCTTGACCGGTAGATATGTAATCGTCTAGAATGAACTGACAAACTTGAGTTGTTTTACCACATCCGGTATTACCACGAATAATGATTACGGGGTTTTCATTGATGGCATTCATGATTTCATTTTTCATAGCAAATACTGGAAGTTTCGATCTACATTTTTGACTCTGCTGAAGCTCTGTAGATTGCTGACAACGGTTTCGCTCCTCTTTCATGATATCTTCCGAGAGTTGTTCAAGAGACATAGAAGCAAGTGGACCTTCATCAATATTACAACCAGTCCATGGATTCCAATTCGTTTGTGGTGGAGACCAACTAACTACACCTGCTGGCTGAGGTTTTGAAGAAATAAAATCTTCCAAAACATGATCAGTGACCAGAGAAATTGCTTGGGTCCCATTATCTTGAGACTAATCAAATTAAAAGGTTTTAATTTTAATATTTCAAAAATAAAATAAATATGTAATAGTAAAAATGTAAGAATTTACCTGATTTATATTCACTGGATTGATCTCTAATGATTGCAAAACTGAATGCAATTCTTCTATAAGTTCAGGAGAAATCTTCACTGGATAGGGCTTTATTTGATCACCCTCCTTTCTCGTTTTCAATGTACCAGTGAAAGCTTCTATGACTCCCAAATGATATAGCTGTCTTACTATAGAAAGAGCACAACTTTTTGAAGCTGTTTGTTTATTAGAACCTGTTTCACGTCCCGTGATAGCTGAAATTTTTATTTATTATTATTAGAGGTTTTAATTTTTTTAAATTATTTAAAATAAAAATAAAATTCTTACTTCTTCCTAGCTGTTTCACGTAAAAGGACATTTCAGCCATAAAACTCCTATAAAGTAAGGGTACAATATTTATTAGCAAATGAACATTTTCATCAATTGCATAAGCAAGTTAGTGGTTATTTTTTAAATATTGATTAGTTAAAATAAAAATGGAAAATTATATCTTACCATTAAATTTATCCAAGACCAGATTGGAGCACATGAGTAATGAATCTGCAAAGGGCAGCACCAAAACTATTATTGAACCAGTTCAATATAAGTTTTGGTTATACATGTGACATATTATCAAAAGTACCAATTCCAA
This sequence comes from Ormyrus labotus, assembly GCA_035582975.1. Taxonomy (NCBI): domain Eukaryota; kingdom Metazoa; phylum Arthropoda; class Insecta; order Hymenoptera; family Ormyridae; genus Ormyrus; species Ormyrus labotus. The sequence continues at coordinate 31,287,015 of JAWWEO010000009.1, read as the reverse complement.
GATTGAAAGCTACCGAAAGAGTAATTTCTTTGATAGTTTTCAGTATAAATATTTATTGGTTACTTTGATGTTTAAGAATGCAGTGCAGTAGTAGCCACTGCAGTTTGTCATTTCATTGTTATTGTACTCCAACATGGTCTCGTTTATAAATAAATATTATAATATATGATGCAAAATGTTTGCACACTACAAATGTAGTTGCTAAATCTTATTAAGTTGACAATTTTATATTTAAATACTAGGTTGGAAAAGTTCATGTTGAATTAGATGTATACTCATTACAAACTTTTCGAACACTAGAAATTAAGTTTATCAATTACTAATAATTTTCTTAACAATCTGACTTATGTAACAAAATAATAGAATATTTTAAGAAAATAATGATACAAATCAAATTTCCTTGCATACCTAGTGTGATCTGGCCCCACTGGAGTATACTTATAATCAGTATTAATTTTATTAATTTGCATATACTGATGAAGTTTAGATTTTGCATTTTCAATAGTCCAATTTCCATGAATTCCAGAATTGACATCAACATCTTCTGCTTCTTCAACTTTCTTTTGATCAGCCAATCTGTCCATATACGTATAATTGTCTCCTCTATCACTATAAGGTCTGTAAGCTTGTCCAAAATCATTTGGACCCATTCCATCTTTAAATACTGATGATTTGTTTGGTGTACTTGAACCTTGACTCGGACCAAGAGATTCTGTCGATGGAGTATTTGTAGCAAGATCTACAGGTACTTCATTAGGATTAAGTTTTCCATTTCGGAGAAGAAAATTGATGAAATCACGAGATGCATTTCCTTGTGAATCCTTTTTGTTGGTAGAATTACCAACAGCAACATAATCAAAGCCACTAACACGCAATTCACAAAGAAAACGCTGGCGATGTTTAGGCCCTATAAGAAATAATATTATTTTTAATAAAGCTTGAATCATAGTGCAAGTATAATTAATTTAAGTTATTTCAATATTGATAAATTTCAATGTTATATTCATTTATTATGTTGTTTTTTTTTTTATAATCTTTATGTATATTTGAAATCTACAATATAATATTATAGCAAGAGAAACCCCTGAAAATCAATGTACAGAATAAGTTTATATTTTTTTTTTTAACATTTTTTTGTAGTAAAAACTGAGAAAAATAAAATACAATGCAATACATAACAATATATTTTTTTTTATTTTTTTTTTATCCTTTTTTCGGGTATTAGCGACAGGATTAACTATAGTCAATAAATTTTGGAACACGTATTTTTCTGTAGGGTGATTGCGGGCAACGAGTTCGATTCTCGTCACCGAAAAATCCGGTAAACATTTTTTTTAAATGTTTTGGATTGACGGGCAGCATTGTTTTAGGAAGCAAAGCCCAGTCTCAAAGTAAAGAAACCGATGTTTTAACCGCCTAAACCAAGCACTGCTCAACAATATATTATTGTACAAAATTTAAGTAAAACAATCTATTATTTGTATAATCCCTTATTTGCATCTTTTGCACAATCCCGCATCAAAATGAGCGTGTGACGCTACCGCATTATATTTTACATTGTAGATCATTTTCGTTACCAAGATCGCGTTGTATTTATTTCAATTTTTAAGGTAGCTCTATAGCTTTTCTTTTTCTTATACGCCTTTTAACGTGCAAAAATGCTAATACTAGTTGAAGTCTTGAGATTTTGCAAGCCAGACTTAATAAAAATGGCTGAACTCACCAGTAGGCCTAACTTCAAAAGACGGTTCCGCTGTATTTTTGGAGCACCACTCGTGCAGAAATGCTTTAGCATCGCCCATTTTAGTTATTTATTTTCGTCTGAGTCAATTCAAACTACTTTGCAGTCTGTCAAATGGATGTTCAAATTTATCACGACCTGAGCCAGCCAGAGTGGGTCATCAAAGAATGAGTGCCATTCGATGCAGCGGGCATGTACAGACTACAGAAGCTGAAGCTCCAAGCGGAAGCGGAATTCAACGTAGTGTACAGCGTCGCTGCGCGTTGGTGCTGCAGCTGCACCATTATTGACTAAAACAGCGGGAAATTCAAAGGACTGTTACAACTGATTTAAGAGAACCTTAGGAAACCGAAAAAGTTGTAATATATGCAGGGATTTTTCACCATTTTATTAGGATTGTACCGTAAATATATATTTTCCAGCACTAAAGAAGGTTTTTTTGTTATATTATTACGTAAATTAATTATATTAATAATTACAAGTAGAATAGGATGCGAGATGTATATTGCATATGATAATTATAATTGCAGATTCCAAATTTTTTAATTTTAATTTAAACAATTAAGTTTGAAGTATCGAGCATTTTTGTCTATAACTAGAGCTTAATAATTTATTTGAATTATTTGTAATAAATTACTTAAGTAATGTAAAATAACTTTTCAAAAAAATAAAAAAAATTTTTTGTACTTAATGTACGCGATTCATATGATTCAAAAGTATTTAAGATTATGCAAGTATCAAACCGTTAACTGACGATTCGTGTCAGATAGCACGTAAGCGAATCGCTGCAATTATCTTCCTACATTATTATTTTTTCATTGATTTTAATTTTTATAATTTTTTTTTTTATTAATTTATACAACTCAAAGTATTCATATTTTTGATAATGTTAAATTTTATTTCATTTTCAATAAAATATATACTATGTTATATTAGATTTTTTTTTAATTTTTCAGATCTTTATTATACAACTCCTTTTAGAAGATAAGATAAAATCCAACGTTAATAATGTTAATTAAATTACTTTTAAGTGTTTTTTATTTTTCTATAAATAAATAACTTACAATCAAAGCTATATAAAATCAAGAATTTTTAGATAAGATTTTGGATAACATTTACATTTTTACATATTTTATGCAGCTTTTTAATTAGTTCGAACAACAAATATGTTTTAATAAGAAATTGATCTATTTTTTAGACTTATAAATTTAAATAAATAATTATTTCAATACTCTATGCATAAAATACAGTTTTTGCATTTGCGAGCGCAATATAAGCCTTTTCACTTATCGCATTAAAAAACATTGTTTCATTTACGTGCAAAAGATGATGGACTCGTGTAAATAAAATTGTCACACTATAGCTTCGCTTATGTGAAAATCGAAATTATACAATAATTGTACAGATCTTAATTGTGCCCAATTTAATTAATGCTAAATCTTACTAATGCTAAAGTGCACACAATTTTTAAATATAGGATTCTTACGTGCACAAATCAACTCATGCCCGAAATTAGTACATTTCGATCCCATCAGTAACGAATTTTATTTTATAATCATGAGATCATGAGAATTGAAAAACCATGTCAAAATCGTGATGGTGGGGTTGGAATAGTACAATATACTATTATAGTAAAATTAGACAGATTATTTACCAATATATATATTTTATTTATACAAATTTATTTAACGTTCTTATAGAGCTGCATTAAGAATGCCAAAAAAATTTCTTTTTAAACTATAGAATATCCATAAATTGATACAACTTATAACATATAAAAAATACAACATTCTAAACAAAAAAAAAAACAGTTTAATAGCCTAATTTATACACAATTTATTATACATAATAATATTATGCATAATAATGTAGATTATTATGAATAAAATTATTACTCTATATAATAAATATTGTAGTCAATTAATGTACAATATACATTTTGAACCAACACCTTTATTCCTTTAAACTGTACTGAGGATTTCATTTCTTGCATCTGACATTATTTCTAAAGCATTTTGCTTTATTAACTTTTCTGCCATGTTCTTTCCTAAATTTTCAGCACCTAATAAACTAATGCCACTTACTCTACCAGGTATGACACCACAGTAAGTTCTTGGTTCTCTGTAAGGACACTTTCTTGGTGGTTCACCATCATCATCTGGTATATACAATTTTGATTTTAAAGTATCTTTAATTAGTATTTTTCCGTTTAGTGATAATACAGCACCACATATAGTGAGCTCCTTATCTTCTAACTTTGTAGAAACACCAACTGGTGCAGAACATCCACCACCTAAGTATTTTAAAAAGGACCTTTCCGAAACACATCTTAAGCTTGTGTGCAGATCATTCAGTGGTTCTAAAAGAGTTTGAACTCTTGGATCAACCTCTCTACATTCAACTGCTAAAGCACCCTGACCCACAGCATAGTATGTTTCTTCTGAATCTAAATACTGACTTATTCTATCTTCTAAATTCATTCGTTTTAAACCAGCAACTGCTAATATTATAGCAGCAAAATTTCCTTTCTCATCATCTAATTTTTTTAGTCTTGTATTGAGGTTTCCTCTTATAGTTTCTACTTTTAAATGTGTCATGTTTCTAGCTAAGTAGGCAGATCTGCGTAATGAACTTGTACCTATGACACTATCTGGAGGAAGAGTTTCCAGGGTAAAGGCACTAAAGGCTTTGGACATCACTACTGCATCTCGAGGATCTTCTCTTTCGAGAATTGCACCAATTGCTAAACCTTCACGTAATGTAGTTGGCAGATCTTTTAATGAATGAACTAAAAAATCAACTTCATTATTTTCTAGAGCATTTTCTAACTCTTCTGTAAATAAGGATTTTTCCCCTATTTTTGGCAGTGCTTTATCTAGTATTTTATCTCCTTTAGTATTCATAGTAACTATTTGGAATTCTTTTTCTGGATTACGTTCTTTTAAACAGCTGATTACATGGTTGGTTTGAATCAATGCTAACTCACTTTTTCGAGAGCCAACTCGAAAAATCTTATCTTGCTCTGCATTCATTCTGCTGGATGTGTCTAAGACAAAACATACATTATTCAAAGACATGTTAATTAGGCAACTTTTTACTTTCATACATATATTTTATTATTATACAATATGGTTAAATATATTTTTTAAATCATTCAACATACTTTGTTGATGACATTGAAAGTAAAAATAAGATAACCAACCACACTTAGTGTCCAAGCATTCTTAAAACAATTTTATCACTTACTGATTCAATGTGTTATGAAATCAAATGATTTTAAAAGTAAAATAAAATCTAGGAAAACCATTCTTACCTTCACGGAAAATATCTTTCAAAGTTTTTCCATTCTTCTTATCATCGTGATTTGCAGTTTCCCGATAAAATCGTCCTATTTCCATACATCCAGCACAATATTTCCTTCAGTCATCATCACGCGTAACTCGCAAGAGAAAGGTGGATCGTATCTCGACTGGTGGCCGTCTCCCACCATACTCTCGCTCTCAGTAAAGCAGTACTACTTGAGGCGCTACCGCTATATAGTGACATTATACGACCGCAAGCATGAAGTGCGTTTCGTAAGCTTTCCAAAGAACTTAGTAATATGCTCCATACGGAGAGATAAATAAAATTAGACAAGTAGACCTATAGGGAAAAAGATATAATTAGTAGTAACTTTCTAGTTTTAATGACAATAAACCTACATATAATATATGGAAAGTAATTACGTACAAATATGCAGATAATTTTATGTAAAATTCTTGAAAGATAAAACCGATTCTAGTTAAATTCTAGTAATTTTATGTCAATTAATTATCTGAAAAAATTAACAATTTAGTTCCCATCGAACTATATATATCTTATATGCAAACATTTTGTATAAACATAACATTACTTTATTAAATGATTTTTAATTTCCTGTGTAAGTTTACATTGAAAATGACTGGTTTAATAAATAAATAAATAAATAATTGATTTTTGAGAGAGTACAATAAATCTGAATAAAAGAGAAAGCAGTAATAAATATTGTTTAATTTTCCTAAATTCGCGAAAGATATAAATTTGATATCACAATTAAAAGCATTTTAATATTTTTCATTCCATCTTAACTAAATCTTAATAAACGTGACAATTTTGCGTTATGAACCATTAGATTACCTGAGATTTAACGTGGTATTGTCATGCGACAATGACCTACATTCTCAATAGAGAAGTGAATTGTTGTCACGAAATACCCAGAAAAAATTTTCAAACTTTCATTTTTCCCGGAAATTAATGCTGTTCCAAGCGGACGTCAATTGAATTAAAATATAAAATAGAGCGGCCCGACCCGAGGCCCGATCCATCAATCCATGAAAGTGTGGTTGCTTGTGTAGTAGTAAATTCGAAATTAAAAATCTGCACTTTCAGACTTTAATATACATCATCACGTACATTAATTAATAATACATTACTTTATACTTAAAGTAGCTTATAACAATTTTGAAAAATCTGAAAGAATAGTTAAAGAAATATTCGGTATTAGGGTAATAAAAAAATGTTAATAATAATATGACCTTACGAAATAAATATTTAATTTTACCTTAAATTCTCTACTTTTACCGCTTACATTCAATTTTTCTCTTTTACCATTAAAAGTTTTAATTAATTTTTTTTTACTTATATGCTACGGTTTTGACCACTGCTCATAAAATGTGTAGATGTTAAGTCAACTTCACAGAGTATATATATATATTTATGTGATACTCTTAATTGTAGACTCTCCTTTACCAACAAAGCTACTATACTCAAACGAATATAGTGTTTCGTGAAGTGTTTATGATGTGACGTATGATCAAGAATACGGTGTGTGTAGTTTTACACGTGCATGGAATCTAATTTTTTATTCAACGATGTTGCAAAACTTTGCAAAATAATCTGTGTAGATATCACGACATGTATACTTTACTGACAGGCAGAGAACACGGACATAACCTACAATAGAAAATTATTTATAAATGATTATAATGCTTCCAGTGATTTTTATAATGATCAATGAACTATTTATAAAATTGTGATATTAAAAAATTATTGCATAACAATGTAAGATTATTCGTGCTTCTCAATATTGTTTTAGTGTAATATAATTTGAGAATCATCTATATTGGACAGGTTTGTTTATTAAATGTTTC
>JAWWEO010000009.1:31215560-31280006 GCA_035582975.1 Ormyrus labotus | reverse complement strand
CCGATAAAATTTTATCGGATTCTATGAGGTTTCTGCTCCTTTTTATCGGTATTTATGAGGTCTTTGCAATAGGGTTGCTCTGTGAAATTGAGAAATGATGCATGTTATAATGATTTTAAGAATTTAAGGTGGCTCCAGCGAATTGGCAAGTCAATCAATAAATACGTTGAAAAAGTTAGAAATTAAAGAATTTTTTTGATATCAAACTGAGATCAGGTTGCCAGGCAAACCGAAGAGATTTTACTTTTCTAAAATTTTAACTTTTACATTAGCTCTAATGGGTGAACCATAATTCAAGTATTTATAATGCTTATACCATCTCAAAAACCGATAACATTCGTAAGAAAAACGTACAAAATTATAGTTCGTTACTTGTAGATTCGAATTAAAAAAAAATTAATAATTACCAATGAAATATAAAAAAAAACTTAATTCATAATGTGGAAAAAAAAATTTGCCGAAAAGTCACGACCGAGGATTACGTCTGCGCATGCGTGGACATTACACTTTAACCAAAAAAATTCTATATTGTCAAATTTTTGTACTCACTGACGTCGCAATTTAGGGAGACTAATATTTTTAATAATTTTTTTTTAATGTCTCAGTCATTGCCGGGTTTTCTTAATTAAAAATACTTGACAATGAAGGCAATTAAGCATTGTTAACCTATCTACATAATTTTTTTAACATATTATTCAGTACCCTCACAGGGCTCCTTCATGATACGACCCGCAAAGCCGGAGCCACCTTAAGAGTATACATGAATCGTTTTTAAAATATAGAATCAGAGTTTTTTTTGTGAAAAGCCTGAAATTAGTGAGTGCGCTTTTTGCTCATCACCCATGCCTGTTTATAAACACGGGTCCTCGGCGAAAGAAGGTGTTGTTTTCCAGCGAGTCATCTCGTTGATTACGCAGTTAGCCGCCGCAGTTAGCGCAAAAAGAGAGATAGCGGCTAGAGAGAGAGAGAGAGAGATACAGAAGCTGCAATGCCAGGTCCGCAGTGAAGCAGAAAAATTTTCTGTTCGCAGCTTGCGCGGGAGTCAGCGACGACGACTACGGCTGGAGAAGGAGGAGGCGGCAGCATCAGCGGCGTGGATTTTCGTTTTTCTTGTGAGTAGAGTCTTGGGAATTGGGTCGGACCCCGCCGCCGCCGACATCACCGCCAAGTGCATAATCAACACGAGAGAGCGCCTTGCATGCGCGATTCTTTCTCTTTCTTCCACAGGCCTCTCAATTCTCGCCGGTCGATGCGGACACATTTTACGTAACGAGCCTATCCTTTCGGCTGGTGTTGGGATTTTCTTTCTCTGCTTGTCATTTTTCTTTCTACTACTTGTAACTGATCTGATGAACTTACCTTTCATGCCTGCTGGGAACGAGGAATTTCGCTAATTTTTATTAGACTTTTAGTGATTTCTGATTTCTTGGAAAGGGTTTCTGAATATTGGTTGTAGGTGCGTCTAAGGTTTCGAAAAGAGTCAAAAGTAGGCACAATGCTATTCTTCCGATAGTTAACAATACGATGAGTATACACAGACAGATATAACATAAAGTACTGCAATTCAAGTCTCATTAGATGAGAATCTAATATTAACCGGTTCAAGCTGCAACTTGTATAAATATGGCCAAGTCAAAATTTATAAAATGCAATACTTCTGGATCGAAAGGACTTTACAGAGCAATTTATCATGATCTACTAAACGTAGATTGAATTTAGCACACAGATGATTGCAGTAATTCAAGGTGCTTAACTAAAAAATCATGATAAATCTTCTCTGCAGAAACTAGCCCGGGCCAAATTAAAAACCAGTGGGCTTTTTGAGCAACAAATTAGCAACAAATTCTTTATCAGTTCAGGAGATACAGCGAGTGCAGGCTACGCTAGCTTAATATTGAGTTAGCGTATCCATTGTTTCTTGGAAACGGCTGGAGCAACAGAATCGGGTATGGCGTAACAAATTAGTAAAAAATTATTTAACATACGTTACTCTGAACGCGATTAAAAAAAAAGGCAGAGCAGAAAATTTAATCGTGATGTATAATCAAAGCAATAATCACAGAAAAGTATGTTGAGTTATTTCAGTTATTCGTTTCACAAGAACAACAAGGGCAAAACGACCACGCAATATTTGCATATATCGTTTTGCTTGTAGTTGTACAATTGATCGGGAATCAATTTATTTTTCTTCTTTTTGTTGTCCGGCGTGTAATGGCTTTGTAGGGCGCTTATCCGTGCCCACGGGGTAATTAAGCTTAGCAGCTGCCTACATTTTTTTTAAGCAAGCAACCAATGAAGAAAGGAATAAAATTTTTATTAAACTCAATTGATTGATCATCTGATTTTACTTTTAGATTCTTATTAATAATCAATTAGTTAATCCTTAAATTTCTTGATCTAGTTGCATTTATAGAATATTGATCAATCATGTATGCAAGAATAAGAAAAATTGAATAAAGTGAGGTTCTATTTTTTTAACGACGATATTACATTTTTAAAAAACCGCGTTGCGCAACGTTGCTAACCTGTTTTTGATTTCGCAAAACTCACTCGCATCTTTATGGCGACGGTCGAGTTCGTTCGCTTACAAAGAACGTATCCGCGAAAAATAGATGATAACATGGTAATTACATTAGTCAGCTGTGCTCTGGCTTATAAAAGTCTAATTCGTTAAGAACCTCCGACTACTACATGAATTTGTTCTAAAGCTTAATTAACTATTGGGGGGAAGTTTCAATTTATTTCAATACCCCTCCTACGCCTCAATTCTTCTACACAGCAAAGTGCACCTTCTTCTACACTTCTAAAAGTCTTTAAAAAACAAGCAAGGAGAGAGCGAGATTGTGGCGGAAGTCCGGTTCGGACGGGCCTTCGACCGACAGGAACCGACGTCCGTACTTCCTCTCTTATCTCTCTTTCTTCGAAAAGCCATAAAGATCGATCATGACATGGCGTGCAGTTTTTCGCAGTTTTCGGTGATTGGAAGTCCTCGTTGTTTTTTATTACAATACAATTATTATTCTTTATTTTTTTGCATTTTTACCAGCATAAGTAAAATATCTATGAAGCTTAAAATACTTGCGACACATCTTCGAATAAAGTAAAATTCTAACTTATCTAACTATAAATACATGTAACAGGTAATTTGCGTAGCGATAAGCCACGTGTTCTCCCTGAAAGAAAACGGCATTGATATAATAGTTATCATTTACCGTTCGCTTATATAAAGTCTGCTTCCAAATGTGTGGGTTTACTATGATTTAGACAATTGTTGCTTACAGCTTATATATTATGAAAAATGTCGGAGGATTTTCATTTTCATGACAAAATAAAAAGTAATAGAACAAGCAAAAAGTAAAAGGAACTCACATCATTTCAAAACATTCACAACGACTCGTTCTCAGAATGAATGAAAAAGAAACCTTTTTTAACAAAATGCATTATACAAGTGCTTCCGTGCCGGTACTTGTCATGGGGCGCCGCAGCGCCTTTGTCTGCCCTCCCTTTTGTCGTATCGGTAATAAAACTGTTTATTATTCAAAAAAAGCACTTTCCTTCTATCAACGCGAAAATCCTCCTACATTTTTCGTAAAAAACTGTAAGCAACAAAAAAGAAAAATTGATAACCATAAATGCTTATCGCCCCAGGTAGAAAGTTGAGCAGTTTAACTGGCCTTTATTAATTGGATTTACTAATTTTTCCCCAGAACGAGTGGATAAAATGATATGGAGAGAAATTGGACTTCCAAAATAACCTTAGTTTTTCAATTATAAATGTACAATAAATGTTCGTTTACTATTCTTAAATATTTTATCTGCATAAAGTAAAAAAAAAGCGAAAATTAAAAAATAAAATGAAAAAACACGGAAGCAAAAATAAATATATCTGCAGTTCGTTTAATTCCGGCCGAGAATTCTGACAAATTAACTCGCGAACGATAAGATTTGCGTCCTTGATTTTCGCGCGAGGGTCATCGATTATTTTCTTTGTCTCGTCGCGAGTCGCAAGAGAATCCGATGGCAGCCCGTCGTGCCGTCGAATCAATAGTCAGGGCGTGTTTAGCTGCGCGCTCAGGTTTCTCTTTTTCTTGATTAGCGGGCCTGCTTTCATATAGTCTTTACAAAAGAGGATTAGCTCGGTTTATCGATAAATTAATCACACTGATATCTTTCAGCTTATTAGAATTTCTCAATTCGCTTTACCGAGACAAGTTTTTAATGTAGCCATAAATAAGGACCCTTCGCTCGTTGTTGTTAACGACTTCCGTTGCTATGCGCAGTATGCGATTTTTGCACCACTCGATAATTAATTAATTCTCCGGTGTTCCCGAGTTCGAGATTAGCCGTCCACTGATAGCGTTCGCTTACTTACCCAGGCTAAGCCAGCACTGCTCTATTTATGCCTTTTTATTGTTTTTTTTCCTGATAAGCGAAAAATAATTAATTAAATTAACGTACATACTCGATCGTGTTAATTAAATTTGAGACGAGACGCTCGACGAGAAAATATCATATAATAATGGGTAATGAATTTTATTTTCATTAAAATAATTTATGTGAAATTTCCATGGAGGAAAGTAACGTCGTTAAGTATCGGCATGTAAAGCACTGTTCTTAAATTGCATTTCATCGTCAATTTTCAAATTTCTATGCACCACTCGTTAAAGAGAAATCAAGAATAATTGTTTGCAATTTCATACGTTCTGGTTTACGGTATAGAATCGATTAAGGAAAATTAAAACCAAACAGAATAATTTTTTTAAAACCTGACCTGCTCAAAAATAATAGTGCCTTTGAATTTCGGAAAAATATTTATTAATTAACAACTCCGACACTCGTGTTCGTTTCTCGGCTCGACTTTATCTTTCGCGAACGTGCCGACACCTTCACTGTCGTGGCTCCTTTGAAACGTTTCGAAATCGAAGCGGTTTTACGAGCATCGCAAGAGGTTCAATTGTTGTTTCGCGCGCCGAGTTGTTTATGGGTTACCCCGAATCTCGTAAAAATTCCTTTTTATCGTTTTAATATGTAAAAGGATTGCTCATTTTAATTGATAGCATAATAAAGCATTGCACTTTTATGGCCTGATAATTTCTTTTTTTTTCTATATTAAAAATACCACTTTAACCCAAAGGTAATAAATGTTTTTAACCGACACCCGTAAGCACTTACTTCGATTCGTAAAAGAGCCAAACTGTATCGCACGTTTTGCATCTTGCATTCGAATCATTGATTCAGTGATTGAATCGTTCTCATTTATTTTAAGATCGAATCGCGGCTCTCTGGAAAAGGGATTCACATCGGAAAAATGCAAACTCCATTCTACGTGTAATTGAAATAATTAATTCAAAGTTGGCGTGCAATCAGATAAGCGCAGAGCGGAAAGCAAGCTAATACACCTTTTGCGAATCAACGTGTCGATATCTGCTGCAGCTTTCGTTTGCTTCGAAATTGACTATACCTGCGCCAATTCTGAAGGTGTACAGTTTTTCTTGCGGTATTCGTAAAAGTGTGCAATTTAAAAACTATTATCAGAATGTTTGTTTTTTCATCGAGCGCATCGGGCTCGAAAACGACACTTTTGAACGTTCATAAATTTCGTTTTATACTCGCGCGTAGATTCTAAACGATCTTCGGACGAGATTTGCGTAAATTCTCGTTTCCGTGTCTTCTATCCGTCTTTTATTAGCGGCCTTCGAGCCTAATAAATACTGCAGCGGTGACAGCGTTGCTTTAAGAATGCCTCAGTGCAGAGATGACGAGGACTTGACAGTAGTTTTACTCGCCTTTGAATGGATGTCTATTACCTGTTGGATGTCTATTGTCCTAATATTAAATTGGCATTTATTTTTAAGCGAATACTTGCACACCTCGGCAAAAGCATTACACAATTTCAGAATGTTAATCGATTACGATTTTACTCTTACCTCAATAAAACACAACTCCCACTGGCCAACATTGCCTTTCGTGAAAGTAAGTACTTTTATAAAGACGCAAGATTCTTTCTTCAGCGGATTAGACTTTCCCCGAGGAAGAAATTCGCTACGTGCAAACGCATAATCACGACGACGCGCGGCAAGATATCTGTCTGCGTGTACTACAATTTAATTTTCAGGTTTATTGCTCGGGACTACCGACTCGACTATATCTAATCTCTGTTTTCTCACCTTTGTCATGCTAACCGTAATTTAATAATATAGGTTTACTTTCACCTCCGCTGGGTTTCTGCTTTTTCATTCTGGAGATGGGAAAACTTAGCTTCTGCCAAGCAATGATATTAAATTAAGAATCTAATAAAGACATTTAAACAAAATGAAATTCAAGCACCGAATGAAATGCTCGCACGTAATAATAATTAAATAAATAGTTTTTAACTCTGCAATTGAATGTTGTAGATTGTGCTCGGGTGAGAACGGCAGATCTATATGGGCCAATGCGTGTCTCGTAAGGCGGGCGCCGTCATCGCAGCATCCGGCTACTCGCCATCTTATCGCATCATGGAAAAGAAGCCCTCCAAGAATCAGGTGAGCCCTCTCTTTCCTTACGCGGAAGACGATACTACTCGCTTTGTTTAGCGTCTCGGCGAGACACGCGAAACTTCCTGCTTAGCTCGCTAGCGTAAAAAAGTATGAAATACCTTTTCATTTCTGCGCGCAACGGAGACGTTTATGTAAGCCGGGCATAAAAGTTTCAGTAAAAATAGGGGGAATTAAAAGTAAAACTTTGTAGGGCATTTGGAAGCAGCAGAGACATATGATAGAGCCTTTTACTATCAGTAGGCCATCGATGTATTGGGATGCAGGCTATCTAATTTTAGAATCACCTTCTAGTTCATTATTTACGTTAAAGAAAATGTTTATAATGTTTAACGAATATAGTATATTGTAGTATAGCGATTAAAGAAATTGATGGTAGAAGTAAAAAATTTCTAACGTTCGATGGAGATTTTGAAAAAATTCCGGACGTAGGTTACGCGCGCGCACACGTAGATTCGTGAGCGAGGATTAGCTGACCTGTACTTTCTAAAAGTAACCTGTAAAAATGAGTTTCATTCACTGATTTTACTTTTCTCCCCGGCACACGTCCTATCTTACTTTTTAACGCATTCCATTTTAATGGATTATTTCATTTTCTTCAAACTGACTAAACTGAAATCAGGTTGTAGAAATAATTATATTCCAAAGAAACATCAAATAAAATCTTGCCTTATCCGTTCACTTTTCTAAAAAAAAAACCACTAACGCCACATCTCATTAAACATACTTTGGAGTTTCTTTTTTTTTAAATTCCAAGTATGCAGATTGTAAATCGCGGGGAAAATCTTGCTCTCCGCGGCAAGAAAAATAGGTGGCCGCACTTCCCTTTAGAAGGCAGACTTGGCTTAGCGTCGGATCGTTAACCTTCATCGTCCGCGGTGCCATTCACACCGGACGGAGCAGCAGCAAGCAGACGCTCGACTCTTTTCAGTCTCTAGGCGGCGTAGCTCGCGGGGATAAATTTCATACCGAGCCATAATAACAATCCCCTGGAATTCTACCGGCTGACGCAACCAAGCCGCCGCCTGCCTTTCGCGGCGAGCTCTCGCTTTTCGACAATCAAAGCCGTGAAGGGTCCGCTTTCTTTAGGGCTGATGAGAATTTAAATCGAGAAAGTTCAAGTTTCGAATAAGTCTTTTGAGCATTTCCTTATTTGGACTTAGAGATTGTAATAGTACGGGCACCGTGAGATAGAAGCTAATTAACCAAAATAAAGGAGGCACAGATCCACATACATTAGCCGCATTACGGCTTTTTAAAAGCCCACTCATGCCGTGGAGGCGCATAAAAGAATAAAGAAAGGCGCCTTTCTCACTCATCCGTTCAATTCCTTTTAAATTACTCCGACGAGTGTCAATGATTTCTTTAAAAACCTTCAAGAAATTTGTTCTAAACAATATTCCAGTTATGTATTAAATTATATACGATGAAATCGAGTATTGAATCCAATATCAAAGTAAGTCTGTAATCTCCTTCCTAATTGGCTTCTTATTATTGAATAGCGGTAATTGAAACTGATGAAAAGATAATATGAAAACTAAAAGTAATTGTTTCTTTTTTCCTGTTATGCCAACATAACTGCATCACGTTCGAAACGTACAATCATCAAGAGTAATTAATGCAAAGCAGATAGAATTCTTTCCCTCCGTTCTTTCACACAATTTTCCAGCTTTGGAAATAGTTCTCGAAGAAAAACAAGAATCCCCCATTAGTTTGTAAGAGTTGTATTGTTATAAAAGCGAAAGAAAAAAAGAGGAAAAAGTAACGCTTGCGCGAACGATTGTTATCAATAAATAATAAATAAGATAAGTTTTTGTTCTCGACAAGCGATGCCTACACGAATTAGCAAAGAGGAATCCGAAATTTTTGTATTCTCGCGAAATGCAAAAAGTTTCTACACGTAGTCGTTGCCGCGCACCTGAAACTTAAACTTTCGCTCTTTCACTCCTCGCGAATATTCGACGTGGCCTTTTTCCTTTCCTTTTCGTCTTGCCGCCCGGCATTGTTCCTCTCTTTTTTTTTACTCCAGCGCCAAGTCCAATCAACGTACTGGCTTTCATTCTTGCCGAGAGAGAGCTAAGCAGTATTGTTACAATCTCGTGTATTTATCTTTGCTCGGGAGATAATAATTTAGATGAACTACCGGCTAAAATGATAAAAATTTAAGTAGATAACGTAAATATACAAGAGATTATTGTACGAATTATCCTACAACGGTGAGGTCAAGAATGAAGTTTTAAAGTTGAAAGAGCGCAACTCTCGGATCCGAGGGAAGTCGCGCGATTGGAATACAGATAGATTGAAAGCTCGACTAAGGTATTTACTGATGCGGTTTTCGTCCTCTGAAGCAGGAACAAAACAATTAAAGAAAAGGCGGTTTCTTTTGGCAAAGTCACCTGTAATGCATATATAATAATCGACTGCATATAGAGAAAGAATAGAAACTGCAAGGAGCCATTTATAGAATAAGGGTATAACGAGAAGCGGAATTCGATGTGCTATTCAGAGCAGTCGCGAGCGAGGGCCTCATCCGTACAGTCACTCAACCGTTGTTTAGTGCCTCTCATGAATATTAACGCGCCGCGCTACGAGTTATTTCTCCATTGTTTGCCTAAATTATCTTTACGTTCGTGGTAAATTTTTATAAAAGTGGAGTAGCCAGTGTTTCGCGGAGCTTTAATTGACTTCGAAATCCGGAGATGAGCAGCGCTTCTCATCCGCGAGGAAAGTAGAAAGCATGCAATAATCAAAAAGCAAAAGTCCAAGTGGCACACACACACGTATAAAGATAAGGGTCAGAGTCGAGCGAAGCCGCCGCAGCATCGTACATATCGGCTCGATCGGTTCCCGCGAAGCCGCGAAGTAGGCCGCTTAGCGCGAATTTTCAAGCCGTCAATCAGGGAAAACCGGGCGGGATCGCCGAGGCGTTTCTCTCGGATCGCACGTCGTGCGTCTATCGTTCTTTCCTTTTTTTTCTCTCCCGACATCGACGCTTCGCGGCCTGCACCCGACGTCGGTCCGGAGAAGCTTCTCTTCTGCTTCCGTTTTCTCTTGGCCAAGTGGCTCTACACAATAAGGAAAGATTCCTCGCCGATAAAGCCAAAGTTATCCGCTTGCATTATCCGCACAGTTTCTCGGCCCTATCGAAAGAAACGCGTCGGCAGTGGAGCTCGTTCATCTGGGAAGCGAAGGAGGAAAAATTGCGCAAACCGTTATGATTAATAGCGCCTCGCGACCCGAAAAACCGGTATGTTTTTTCGCGCGAGTACTCGAAATTCTTTCGTTCTTCCATGCTAATAATTGTAGTACGTACATAATTACGAGTGAATCTTTTATCGCATTAGCTAATTCTTTCTTGATATAAAAAGCCTGTTGAATGCAAAACACAAAAAAAAAGAAATGAATTTAAAAAATTGCCTGGAAATGTATATCTGTAAATGTATATTAGTAGTAGTAAAGAAGTGAAAGACAGCGGAGAGAATGAAAGCGCGCGAGGGTCCCAATATTCCGCAGTACAATGGGCCTTTTCACGCGCTCTTATAAACGACTTCCTTTTCCCTTTCGCTAAGACGAGCGAGCGCTAACGGAATCCTTCCAGTCGAGGTCGTCCCGCGTGATCCTCGAAAGCTTAACGGGATGCCCTCCGTCGCTTTTTCCATTCGTTTTGTTATAATAACCTTTGAAGTTCGTTCCTTCTCTCGCTGGAATCGTTAAACTTATTTCCCTTCGAAACCTCGTAGAAAATTAATAATTCCTCGCGCGATAATTGACGCTCGACTTTCTACGCGGAAAATATCTCTCTGCTGAAACTGGAAACTCGCGGAATCTCGAAGATCGCAGTCGCGAAGCGGCTTAAGAAAGCTGGTGCACGACTGCAGCGGAGTATGCGGAGCCGCCTCATTAGCGCATGCGCGCGTCTCATCTTCATCTCCGATGGGGCCTTTTATTTATCCTTTCTCGCGCGACCAGGACTTTCTCGACTAACTCGTATGCGTCTAGTGGAGGAGAAGGAACGATGACAGGCGAATTTCACGCGGCAACTCTTGTCTTGGCTGTCAAGTGACTTTTCGTTCAGCGAGTTTAATTTATTTCGGATAGCAGATAAAAACTGAAAGTTTTGCAATATTTCTTTTTCTAATGAAATTAAACCACTTGACGCTTTTGCAATAAAAACATATAATCTAATGGAGGTCCTTTCTGCTAAATTTTAATGAAGCGATGCTAAGAAGAAAATGCTTGTCCGTTGTATAAGCTGTTTGAAATACGCCGAAAGAAATGTAAAATAGAATTACGTATACGATAATTCTAGTTGCATTCAGCTGATTAGTCTTCTTTACTCATCATTCTTTCTACTTATATAATGTAAAACCTAGTTACGGGATTCTGTAATCGAGATTTTCTTTCTAACGTTCGCAACGAGTAACTTTGGGCTTTTCATGTAGTTATGTGAGCAGAACCTAGTTTTCAAATTTCAGGAAAAAGAAGTATTGACAGTTTCTCCCGTAAACTTGACCGAAAGTGAAGCAATGCACTGGATCCACTCTGGATTGTTAAGACGAAAGATGAAAAAATCGATCTTTGTGGAATTCCGATGGCAAAAAAATGAAATGATCCCATTTTCACTCTCGAGTCCGCATCCTTCAGTTCAGCGTGACCAGTCCGTTATTCAATGGAAATGTCGTTGCGAATGGAATTATCGTAGTGCGAAATTTGTCGGCTCGATGTAACAAAGCGTTACTTGAAAAAAAATGTCCGCCCAGTTTTTGCGCCTTCTTACTGTAAACGTAGTTGTGCAATCTGATTTTTTTCAACTTATTTATCTTATTGGAATTGTTACATCGACATTTTGCAAGTTATTACAGACCGCCGATTTTGTAATTCTTATAAGAATATTGTCAATTAATAAATTTAAAAAAATCTGAAGCAATTATACACGACGCGGTTTTAAACAGATTTTCTCAAAGCTTCCGTGTCCATCAAAGTAAAATACGAAGACGTCCTTATGTTACTCTTTTCTGCCGACTCGGGTGGCATTTGAAAATGTTTCCCGATACTACCGCCGCCTGTTTCGTTCCCATACAAGAGAGTATATGCACGGCGAAAGTTGCAAACGTTCCCAATTGAATTCACCGTTCCGCATAAGCCTGGCAAAATGTCGGTGTGGGATCGAGCTGCAGGAACGCGTACATAGAAAATAGTCGTTAACGAAAAAAACGTGCGATTGTCTGGGAAGAGCTATTCGAGCGAAGAGAATAAGGTCTGGATATGTCCCGGCAAAATGATTTCTGGAATTGGTATTCCAAAGCCTTTCGGAGCCGGCGGGGGTCCGAGTCTCGAGCTCGAGTCTGCCGCTCTCCCGCGTCCACGTCCACAGTTATTTAGCCGCCGGCTGTGGATAATGGATGCGCGACCAGCTGATTACCGCGGCACTCAAGTTCAGAGGGGTTCAACGGCCGCGCACTGCCCGTTGCGAGCCTCGATTTATTTTTTTTACATTTGTTCCTTTTACTGGGGAATTTATAAGTTGCAGATAATTCGACACCTGGCATCAAAGTCCGCTCGATCGGTCAAGAGATCTGATAAAGGCTCCGCTTTTTTCACGGCTTTTTATACAACGATGGATATATAATATACACCCGCGGCTGCGGAAATGATCTTAAACTTAGCGAGATTCGGCCTGAGATTGAGTGTAATGGGCTCGGAGATTTCCACGATAAAGCGCCTGCAGACTATTAGCTTCATTCACGGCTGGAGACCCGCGGCCGCGCACAATGCCATTCCACTCTCTCGCGGGCGATTGTTGTTTCCTTTTTTTTTTGCGCTGCTCCGCAAAAATCGGAGATGACTGCCGGCTCATTTCTTCTCGAAATACGAGCGAGTCTTTTGCTGGCTTTAATTTTATAATTACGTCATATTTTTCAATCTTCGACAATTTACAGGACAATTTAATGTTATAATAAAAGGTTGATTTTACCGATTTTTAAATAATAGAAAACGAATATTATTTCATCGCTGTACAATTTCCAACATGCAAAAAGTGTCGTCAGGAGTGCTCGTTAAATAATGATCTATCATTGCGCGAGAAAGCTTATTACGTAAGCCAGCCGCCGTAGATGATATTTAATATCAACAGAACTATATTTCTTCGGGCAATGACATAATAGATTGTTAAATAATGTACAGAGCCTAAGCTACTAAGCTGTTAAAATGGAAATGTATATAGGAAAGAAATCGATCAGTCGGCGTTGAACGGTATCGCCCTCTGTTGCGTAAGTCTCGGACTGACAGCTCTCACGCGGATTCGCGGCTCGCGGCAGGGAATCGGGGATTCGCAATTTCACATTCGCATTATGTGTATGTATATTATAGTTATATAATACGAACCATTACATCAATATCTATATAAAACAATGGTGCAGTATTATTTTGTAAAATAAACCACTAAGATCTTAATCTCCGAGTCTTTTATCATATTTACGTACGATGAAAAATATCGACGCGTGCAGAATTACAGTTGAAAATTTTCGAATCTTTCCAAAGAAGCTACGACGAATAAACGAATTGCGCTTGCAGTCGCGCGTCACAGCTACGCGACCGCTCGGAATCCCGAGCTTCCGCCCGGCAGCTTTCATTGCATTATAGCGCGATTTTTTCATTCCGGCCGGCGGCTCTCGTGTTAATCACGTTCACGCCTCGATGGCCGAGCTCGTGTATAATACTTTCTCCGGAAGCGGGCCTAATTGTCTCAGTCTTGTTATTTTTACTGTTTTTTTTTTTGCCAGAATTCCTGGGCAAAGATTCGCCTTTGTAAAAGTCTGATGTTCTGAGCCTAGATTTATCGAATGATTAAAGACATTATTTTAATGTCAGTAATCGACCAAGATTTATTCTAAAGTTTCAATTTTATTTTTCACTCTCGGTAGTATAAACCTACAATCAAATCAAAGTATAATAATCAAAGTTTGAAAGTATAATAATTCCTGATTTGAAAAATAAAAAATCGATCGATGAGTATCTGTTTTGAAGAACGAGAATGTAGCTTGCGGTATAAGAAAGCGAGAGTAAAGAAAATCACCGGCCGCTCGTGTCTCATTGCCTGGGACTTTCCGTTTTTCGAGCGATTATCAAAGAGAATATTAATCTGCTATTATTTTGCACCGGACTCGATTAACATTTTTATTCGTAATGTAATGAATATCATACGTAAATAATCAGAATGACGGACACTATTGATTTGCCAGTTTCTTAAGGGTGCATGACTCATTGCTGATCCAGCCTAACCCTCTAGCGGATTATCTGCTTCGATATATCCCTTTAAAGCATGACTCTTGTGTTTGCTTTTCTTATGCAATGTCCTAAACATCGACCCTGAAGATAAAACTTTAATTCATACTGAATTTTCATCGAAAAGGGAATTTCTCTCATAATAAAAATCCCATCATATAGAAAAGATTCGAAGCCGTAGACGCGCCATTTCTTTACGAGATTATTTCAGGCGGAAGCGGACACGCGTTACTAATTGACCTCCTGCTAATACATAATAAGCAGCGCACTCGGCTCTCGTCGCGTACTTTCGTAATCTAATTCACCGAACGCCTCGCGTAATACACATTCGACAGCGCGAAAAATCGCTCGGCCGTGCATTAAATATATATATTATAATTGCCTCCTCTTTTTCTCCCATCCGCCGCCCCGGTATATTTCGAGATTCACCGACGATCGCGTACGCACACGTGCGCGTACCGGTCGGAATCTATATTCGTCTCTCCCGGGCCGCGGCCTGGAGTTTCGAGACACTAGCTGAGACACTGTGTGCGCTGCTCTTTGCATTGTGGGACTCGGCGCTTCTTCATTCCGGCGAATTTCATTCTTCTTCCTTACGCGGCCTTCGTTCGCTCGAGCCAGGGAGACGGATGCCTGTCGTTCCTTCGGTGAGTTAATTGCTCAGGCTGATATATACTTGTGTCTCTTTATTAAAACGACAGCGTTTCTTTTGCCTCTTCATTCGAAAGAACAATTTCATTTCTCTAATAGAATTAAAATATTGCACGCAACGCACACCGCGTTTACCTGGAAAAATCAATAGGGTGATTTGTTTGTTTAATTAAAAGTGAATTAAAACGAAAAGCTCTTGAATTTATTAGCGAACAAAAAAGAGATAAGGGTGCAAGCTGCAGGGCGGTCGCCGGCCGCTACGGCCCTGGCTCTCACCCTCTCTCAGCGCGGACGGTGCACCCCGCGAAGAAGCGCGGAGGGCGGAATCGGCGCCGGAATCGACGCCGGCGCACTCCCGCCGGCCGCCTCGCGATCAATCCCACGTCCCTTCCCGCCTCCCGCTTGCGCGCGCGCTCTCAGAGCCGCTGCAGGCTCCTACGACGCAGACGGCACTCTCTGCACACCGGCACACTCGGGAGTCCATGTCGACCTGACGAATCGAGCCGAGAGGAGCCTCGGCTGAAGCAGAGAGAGCGCCATGGCCAGGCCGAGGTACCTAGAGGACGAGGACGAGCTGCGCTACGGGCTCCGCTATCAGGAGGACCTCCACGAGACCGAGAAGGCCCATCTCCCACATCTCGGGGGAGCCATTGCGGTAAGGTGTCTTGCGAGCGTCGAGCGAGGGAGGAACTTTCCGGAAAGTCTCGACGACCAGTGCCTCGAGTGTTTTGCCGGTTCCACAAAGTATCGTGAGCCCGCTAGCTTATCGTAATTGCTAAGCAGCACAGATTTAATTTCTGCGCCCGAACCGACCTCTCGCGATACGTCGATATTCGAACTGCGCCACGCTCGGCGATTCTCGCTCGACTTTTTCTACAGATCTCGGACTTATCTGAAGTCTTTCACGTAACTGTCCAATCCAGTGCATTTTAATCTCTTATCGGGAATTCTCGATCACGTGTTATTTTTTTTTCTCTTGAAGCTTTGCTGTACATGACCAAGTGCTAACGCAAAGCGGAAATTCTCGTTATTTATTTATTTATTTATTTATTCAGAAATAATACTGGCAAACTCCATATGACAACAAAGATGTAACTAATAATAAATAAACAATAAAATTAAAATTAAATGTAAAATTTAACAAATTAAATAAATCTAACAAAAATAAATGCAGATATTTTCCCTCCGAAATGATGTCGGTGGGTGGACTTGAAAGTACTTAGTAATACTAAGACTAAAAATAAGTCAAACAAGAAAAAAATTTTTTTTAAGCTAATTTCATTTAAAATAAATGTTGTTTGAATACAGCAAGAGATGGCAGAATGCCAGGAAGGGCACAGAGGGTAAAGATTTTTAAAACTTGCTTTATCTCTATTATCGAAAGTGAAAACTACACATTACTGCTTAAAAATTGTTATTTATATCACCAACAGTGAAACGAATTATTTAATCTCTATTTATAAGCTGTCACAAAGTCTACGGCAGTCCACAAAGCCACTTCGTGACTAACTCCTACTTATCGTCCATCATTCTTCGCGACTTATCAACGTTGCAACTCGATAAGACCTTCTAATCGCCTACTCCTTCTCCTTTTGATCTCCGGCAATTACGCAAAAGCCCATTTCGCCTCGCTTCTCGAGACGCGAAATGTGCTTGCATTCTCCGGCGAATGAAGACGGCGATCGCTCCGCTCCGGCCAAATGGTAAGCCGCTCGTATTTCCGGGGAAAAATCGCGCGAACGACAAATGGCGCGCTGCCTTCTTTGGGTTTAGGCCAATGTGGGTCGACGATCGCTCGGCGTCTCCCGCATGCGGAAAAACTCGAGATATGCCAAAGTTGAGTCGGCATCGATCGCGAGTGAGAAATGAAGTTTTTACACGAAAAATTCGACCTTGGCCGTTTCAGGGACGGTTTGCGTGACGGTTTATCGTTAACCAGGTACTTGAATTTTCCCTACCTTTCGGCTACCTTAAGACCGTGCAGTTGGGTCGTTGGTCTAATCGTGATTTTTCCTGCAGCCATGCTATTCCTAAATTCAATTTATTTCTGCTTAATTCCAATAGGACTTATTTTCCTTTCCGATAAATAATTGCTCCGAATGATATCTGTTGCAGGGTGACAACAAGAGCGCGTCGAAGAGGGGTGCGCCTCACACACGGGGCACGGCCATATCGTTCGGCTTCCGCAGGCGGCCCGCCGCCACTGGCATCCCCGTGCCCATAACCAACAGCTACCAAGACCACCAGCGCTCCAAGTCCGTCGGCCCGGAGCACGAATCCCGCCGTCGCCAGGCTGCCGACGACGACTACTACCAGCCCTCCTCTCGCTACCAGAACTACTCATCCTCCGGGAGATCCACTCCCCGACTAGCGCCGCCCAAGAAGGAGTCCAGCGGTCTCCCCATCAGAACCAACCGATTCGGCTTTCGCAACCCGCAGCAGAGGTTCACTGACAAGGTCACCGACCTCTCGACCTTCCACCCTCACACCCAAAGCCACCTTAGCCATCAGGAGAAGGCCGACCACTTCCAGAGTTTACACCAGGAGGATGGAAACTTTCGGGGACGACAGAGCAGGTCGCCTGCTCAGACGCAGTCCGTCCAGCCCAAGCCCAGGGCGCCTCCCAGCAATCAAACTAGCTACAACAACAACAATAACAATAACAACAACAACAGGCCCCCAAGTATGGACGGCAACAGGAAGACCGCGGAGACGTCAGGTGGGTCGATCGGCAAATACACGCTGCACACCTCGCATCTCCCTCTGCCGCAGTTCGCAGTCAGGATGACGGACGCGAGCTCCAAGATCGCCAAGACCGCAGCCAATCAGAGCCGCAAGGTCGGCGCTCCCGCGAGATCCGCTACCTGCAGCTCGAAGGAAGGATCGGGGACCGAGGACTCTGGGCTGGGAAGCCAGCATGGCTGCTGCTCCGAGGAGAATGGAGTTGGAGGCAGGACGATGTACGATTGTTTCCAGAGACAGGCGAACACCAGACCGAGAAAGCTGGCTGTTATGGTGAACGGAAAGAGCTTCGACGTCAGGGACATTGACGACGACAATACTGTCACCGAGATCTCGGTGATTCCTCTGCCCAAGAGCTTCGTGCAGCCTAGCCAGCCACTGCAGCTCCCAAGTCCGCGTCTCAACATCAACACCGGACTGGTCAGAGAAAGAGCCAATCAGTACCAGAGGACAATCCTCAGCAAGGACAATCGCTACATCACCGACTCGACCACCTCGATGTCGACGACATCTTCCGAAGGCTACGACGAAGGTCTAGGCGAGGAGAAAGTTTACAAGGACAGATCCCGCACCGAAAAACTGATGGCAGCCTCCTCCTCGTCCTCCTCCATGATGCGATCCGCCGACTTCAGTCCACCAAGCTCCGATGAGCAGGAATTCGGGCACGGAGGCGAGGCCATGGCCGACGAATACTCTTTCAGCTCGAGCGACGATTACAAGCAGAGGCAGGACACGCTGCCGGTGGCACCTTGCAACACCGTCACCCAAACTACGACTCAGCACTTCAAGGCCATCTCGAATGCAGCCAAGAGCGGCGCTTTACCCAAGAGTACACTGAGATCGGTTTTACTGACCATCGAAGACCCGGCATTCGCAGCGGTAGCCGCGACCACGACCACGCTAATCGATGACGAGACGTCGCCGGTCGACAGTCTCTTCGACAGTCCCACGGCTAGCGTCTCTCAGGAGGGCGTTAAAATTCCCAAGAAGGAGGCGAATATCATGGAGAGATCTGGAAACACGATAGAAGACGACAGCCCTGGCACGCCCACTAATGCGTCTAATTCGTTAAGTTTGTCCGAGGGGAGAGAGTACTTCGATGACGAGATCGCTGACCAGCCTGGCCTGGTGTTTGATGAGACCTTGAGGGATGTGTCTACTGCTAACACTGATCACAGCCAAACCCTCTTGGAAACTGTACCTAAAGGAAGTGAGTTCAATTTTATTACAACATTATTAGCAAACTTAAAATTCCCTCATTAACCAATTGACATTTTAAATTTAATCAACTGAGAACGACTTCAGTTTTTCTCAGACATGTCATTCTGATGATAAGCTCTTAAAAATACAGACTATTACGTTAGAATGAAACTTATCTGCAACGTGATATTTATAGATGCATTGCAAGGCAGCGTGGAAAATAGTCCAATGCACGGACGCAAAATGAATCGAGCTGGCAGTGTCAGTACATTGTCTTCCTGCGAGTCTCTCGCCTCGGATGATCTCATGATGGATTATGAACGTAGCGATGCAAGTTCCTACGGGGACATTAGTAACCGGTGTGTATATTGTTAACTTGAAATTCAATTAAATTTTCTTGACCTTATTCCTGTGTTATTCTCCCGTCTCATTATTAAAAGCCATTAACAAGTATTCAAGAGTATCTTCAAAGTTTCTCATTATAGATTAAATGAATCATAAACAAACGTTTTTTTTTATTTTAGGGGAAATTCAGCATTCGTTATGCAGGATTTGGATGATGCAACCAGTATGCTGGAACTGGAAATTCAGGGACAAGAAGTATTGAAGGACTGGAACACAATTCTGGGAGAAACCCAACAAGCACTTTCAAATTCAACAAATAATAATATCAGCTTCGGCCTCAACAATAATCAAAATACAGAATCTGGGTGTGTATATCTGCTTTTTTTATGAACAAATCATATTGCGAGAATATGATCGTATGAAAAAAAATTGATATAAAATTTTAAATTGCTATTTTACGTAAACTATTAAAAAAGATCAGTATTCTCGTAAAATATAATATCCTTCCCTGCCAAGATTCTAAAACTACGTCATATTATGCATACTAGTTTTATTTTCTAAAGGCAGAATGTTTTCCTAAAACATTTACGAAACGTAGTGGCACACTAATTCTGCAAACGAATGTCTATTCAAGTCTTATTTCACCAAAGCTTTTTCTATCATACGTTTCATATTATGTTTCATTTGCACTGCATGTACTTACTGTTGAATCTCAATTCCATTATTCTTTGTTTTATAGACTTAGACGCTTAACAAAATTAATGGTTATTTTGTAATACCAAAAACTATTTTGTTTTTGTTCATTACCGGAGAGAGACCTGCGCCCCACCTTAATAGGCAAAAACGAGTAACGATATCAGGCCCGCATAATTGTTCTCTGCGATAAAGATATTTAGCTTCCGGCTTTTATTTTGCATGGGAGAGCTTATCACACACTCGTCAAGCTGTGTGGGGCTAATTCCGCGTGGGATTGCTATTATCCAAGAGACCGGATACCGTAAATTTTTCCCAGTTTTAAGATATCGCTGCTACAATTTGTGCGTGGACGCGTACTTGGTTTTCTAAGTATCCATCTTGCTTTTTATTCTTCCATTCTGGGTCTCGTCATGTTCTTCTTTCGCTTCAAGTTTTGTCTGGAAAACACGTATTTACTAAGTGTAGCAGTTGTTACACTTTTACTTACTAGTTTTTTTTTAAAACTAATGTTATATTATTTTTTTAAATTATTTGTAATCATATCTTAAGGAGTGTGCTTGATTTTTGAAGCTTTAAATGTATTTTTTATTAAATTTATAATTTAGAGATATTTTATGAGCAAGAACACGTTTATAGTTCTATTTGTGAAAACTTTTGAATTTTGATAATTGTTTTAATCTAGTACATGTATAGATGAAGATCAGTATCGCCGTTTTTGTAAGTAAACACATTTTTAGCCATTTCGAACATTTATCAATAATTAAATTTGTAGAGTTTTTAAAATCATCTTATAGTAATTAAAGAATATCGGCGCACGATATAATAGAACGTACAGACTGCAGTGTAGCAAAATGACTGTAGTGAGTGTTGGTTTCGTTGGATGGCAGCACAGTCTGCTTAAAAGAGAACGTAATCACTTTACTCATGACTCATTTGGCATTACTTGTTTCATCAAGACATATTAACTGATTTGACAATATTTTTTTTATTCCGAAGTCAATGTTTTACTTCAATTATATTTTAATGGCTAAATCGTGTTCATGAAAATCATTTTCATTTATTCAGTTTCAAATTAAAATTCCTCATTTATAAAAAAAAAACGAAAATATGAAGTGTCAAAAATATTTTACTGACGCTTCCGTCCCTAGCACTTGAAAAGTTTTCGTATTCCTGCTAGCTGAGCGTATTCATAGATTTCCTTTAAAGAAGTATAAGGTGGCTATTGATGCAAGACAGCCGTCAAAATTAAATATTTTTAGGTAGGAGGACAGAAAACTCAATTGAGAAGTATTCGCGTGACTGTACTATGAATTACAAGCATTCTCGACCTAATAGTAGGGCCGCTCGATACATCGACTTGTTTCACATACGTCAGCATTCTAAACTTGGAGAATTTATGGAAGAATCCGATTATAGTAAAACACTTTTTTTTACGTAACTAAATAATAAACAGAAATATATATGTATATATATATATATATATATACACTTAATGATAAAACCTACGTAATCTGCAGCTGCGTGAAATCATTGGAAACGGAATGCAAACTGTTTTGTAAAAAAGTTTCTGAAACTCCCAATACACTTATTCCGTAAAAGATTAAAAAGCAATACTTCCCGAGAGAAGAATGTAGACCGAAAGTGAAGTGTGCGCTTTGGTGGCTCGCACGTGAGAAGCAATGCAGAGCTTCTCAATATTTCCTCTGCACCTCGTCAGCAGTGCCTGCTTGGCAAGGAGGACCTTAGTCGATTTCTCTGACTCGACACGAGCCAATATCTTTCCTCTCTGGCTAACGAGGGCTGCTCCAGTTTAGCCAGAGCTAGAGGATTCTTTCGCGCGCCGAGCAGGAAGGAAGCCGGCAGAAATAAAAATCCGCGCTCGCCCTCTGGCTCTGCAACCGGCACACCTGGGCAGGAGAGCAGAGCTCGGCGTCGCTTCGGTGCGGCCAGCCGGTGGTTGAACGCACTTGTGCGCAAGCGCCTCTCGGCGTCCGAGCCAAGAACTGCCAGTCGGCATCGTACCGCCGCCTCGAGCGCATGATTTTTACACGCGATTCGCCAGTTTTCCGGGCCGATGCCCAGAGTTCCGCGCCGATCTGTCAGTTGCGGTTCCGCTCTTGCGTACTTTACTAGTTTTCGGATTTCAACTAATCGAGCTGATAACAACTCTTGGTATTCATGAAAAAAGCTACTCTTACTTTCTACTTAAAAATCACATTTTCTTTTACAAGCTAATTTTCCGACCACAAGCTTTTCCAGCTTGTATCGACAGGTTTTTTTCTATTATTTAAAGTTACTCGTAGTGGAACACCTTTTCTAAAAGTTTCGACTTCATTAGTTATCTTCTTAATTGGCAATTAAAACACATATAGACACTTGTTCTTCTGTGTTGCTTTACAAACGCAGGCACACAGTTTCTTTTCAAATACAAACCGCAAAATTAGTTATGGAAAAGATGTAATTTTCTGCGGACACTTTTTATTACTTTTTATTACTTATTAATTCTTAACATGCGAATGAATCAGGCTCGGCAGTTTTACGGTAAAGAGAAACTTGTGTTTTGTTTATAACGCACAGAGAGTCACTTGCAGACGAATGTAAATTGTAAAAACGTCCGCGTGGAAAGATTGCTAAATCGATGTCTATCGTCTATTAGTCGTGAATAAACGTCTCGCGTCTCATTATTCGAAAATCTTCAGAGACAACATAGAAATATATAAAAATCGCTTGAATCATCCACTTTTCATTGTTCCCGCAGTCATTGCTTATTTTCTTGAACCTGTTTCTGTTTTTTGCCGCCGCATGATAATTTTGTTTATTTTTTTGCGACAATACCCCAGAAAATCTTGTTTTACTTTCTCTTATATATTTTAGTAGGTAATTGCATTTATCCTCCGCAGCATTCCAGCAATTTTTTTTTTCTATTCTCGTTCAATTTATCCAACATTCACCGATCCGTGACTGATACGGTTAGATAATTATGTAAATAAAGTACAAATGTATGTAAATCACGCTACTAATTATTAGGCCGTTTTTATAATAATTTTGCATAATTATTATTTATTTTGCGCAAAATAAGCTTAAAACTAATTAGGTAAATTTCTATAGAGAAATTATTTTTTTAATTTAACGTAACGTAAGAAAGGCGCCATTTTAAGTATTCATTACTTTTTTAAAAGGTTTGCTATCTTAACTTTCTAAATGCAGCCGCAAAAAAAATAAAATATTATCGCTGAAAAACGATTGAGAAATGTCTGTGACTCATTTGATTTAATCTAATGTTATCCGATTTCTTTCTGAAATTTAGTTCTCGGAGATAGCGTGATTTAGATTCATTAAATGGAGTTACAACTAAAAAGATTGAATGGAAAGGTATAGTCTATGATTGAAGTTTTCTGAATTGATTTTATTGTACATTGGCGACGATGAACTTCGATGGTAGGCTTGCCTTTAACCTTCAAAGGGCCAATTTTGAGCGAGCTTTACATGTTGTAACGTTGCGTTTGCAGAAAAAAGTCCGTCCCCGTAAAAGCTAGGAATGAGAGTGAAAGCTCCGGATTATAGAGGCAGCCATGCATCCTCAGAGAAAGAAAGAGATTTCGAGTGACTGACGGTGTCTTGTCGGTTATTTTTCTTGTGTTCTAGCGCGCTAGAAAAGCGAGCGCAAATCGTCGCCGAGGACGAACAGGCTGGGGACTACTACCAGCTGACATTCCCTAACTAAGCGGGCCAAAATTATCCTCGCTCCTTTTTCGGATATCACTCGCACCGAAAATAGGATTTCGGAGGGAGACGCGCGCACCTTATTCTCAGTTTTTTTAGCCTCCCGACTTTCTCAACTGAAGCCTTCCGAGGACTTTTCTTACTTCCTTATTTTGACTTTTACCATAAGTTGCCGCAATTCTAGACAATTTTTAGCAATATAATTTAGTTGCCAAAACGCGAGTTAATTTTCAGCCTCTTGAATCGATGAATTTAGAAATTGTGAAACTAGAAAAAATTTTAGATCAATTTAATGTCCGTAATAACAATAAACTGATAATAATTGTTGTGCGAATCATCATTTAGTCGTTATACTTGTGCTGTGTAATGAAACGTTTAAAAATATTTTTACGTGTCTCTTCCAATGTCGATAAAAATAAAAAAAAACTAAATCTTTCATGGGTCCCGACCGATTACCAAAATAATAATAATAATAATAATATTGTATACGTAATCCAGTCTTCGAAGGAATAGCTCTTCCCGTTCTTTTCTACAAAAAAAGAATAAAGAAAATCGCCAATTAAATTTTTAGACACGAGTTTTACACCGGACTTTATTACCTAGCCTAGAAAATTTTTACTCAAAGCAATTCATGTACTCTCTTGCATTATAAACAAAGCGAAAGCGAAAGCGTATATAAGCGTAAGCGAAATCGAAAGCGAAAAAAATAAAAGGTAATAAGGTAATCGAACTAACTAGATTTAGAACGGACCTAAACGGAGTAAAGTGCAAAGTTATAGAGTATACAATAACGGTAGTGAAGTATTTTCTGAATCGTGTGAGAGAATTCCGAGTGAGAAATCTTGTGAGGCAGAAGGGGACGGATGGTGAGACCGATGAGGAAGGGCGAGGAGCTCGCGGAGGCGAGGAGGTCCTCCTCCGGGAAGGCGAGCAGCAACGGCAACTTTACCTCGCCCAGCACGACCACGTCGCAGTCCTCCGCCGCCGCCAACGGGTAAATAAACTCTAGACTTTACGTTTCACTCGCTCTTAAAGTCTTTGTAAAGTTTTGTGTAAAAATTTACGCCCTTCTCAACCTTGTACCAGCGGAGATCAATGAATTTTTACACAAAATTCTTTCTTATACCATGTAATCACGCGGATTATAAAGCGTGCGACGCATTCCTAACAATCTAGCTCCGTTTATTATTACAAAGCCAAATTATATATTGCTCAAATATTTATAACAATTATACTTTATTCATTTCATCAAATTACTGTATTTTAAAGAAATATTAATAAATCTTGTTTAAAACGCCTAGCCTAAATCTTGCTGCTGTACTATTATTTAAAAACAAAAAAAACACACACACAGAGTATATCTTATTTTATTTATTTTTAATATTTTTAAGAAAATCAATAGCTCAGAAAAGATTCGCTTAGAAAGTCTCCGCATGCATAAGAGTGCGTAACTCGGAGCTTGATCTCGAATTCGAAGGCGCGGAGCAAACCGCGGTCAAGGTTTTCTCTCTTTCGTATACATTCTTTTCCGTTCGTTCCAGCGCTTTTTGTCGACTGAACGCACGGTCGCCTTTTTTCCTCCAAGATCCGTCATTGTTTTCGTGACTTTGGTTGCGAAGCACGTTCTACTTAGTTTGGCCACTGGTATCGTCGAAAAAAGGCCGCCCTATCAGAGCTACGTAATTGACAGTGTAATCGGATAAAAAGGAAATATTGTTCCGGCGATGCAAAGCAACTAATAATCTAACTTTCTCTTGCATAGCGTTAAAAAAGAATGAGCAGGAGCGCTGCATCCATTGTAACTCAACACCTTGGAACAGTTTAGACAATTAGCTTCCGTCTCCGATATGGTCTCTCGCGGCAACCGGTTCAGTATCTCAACCTTGACTCGTTAACGATTACGCAGACTGCATAATTAGCCGGATATTCAAGTATAAGGAGAGATTAAGCGCTCGATTTACCTTTTCGAAGAAACGACCTTCGCCGATTCTTCCGTCAAGGCTTCGATCCGTCCTTTAGTCGTAGGTTCAAATAAATATTTAAAACAATACAATTACGCTTAAGCGGTTATCGTACTACCTGCTTTTCCTTCAAGATAGTCCAGAGAAACTGATGAATTCCTCGCCGTTCAACACGAAGTAGGGAAATTCTTAACTACCGCCGCGGAGCATTTTTCTCCTCGCTTATTATTACTAACAAGTAACGCTCTGATTAATATCAGTCCAACTTCCAAGAAGCAAACAATTCAATAACTTTGAAGAGAAGCGCAGTCTCTTGATATGCAATTTCCCTGATACCTGTAAATATTAAAATAACGTTTAACCAATGAAAAAATGCAAATTACTCAATAGTAGAAATGTAGGGAAGAAGAAGAAAAAAATGGTTGTAAATAAGTGGCTTTCACCCAAGGATTTCCCTGCGATAATCAGGCTCGAATTGCAAAAGCGTTTTATCACCACGGCCGGAGACAATAGAATTTTCCTCGCGACAGAGAAGCAAAATGCGGGAGGAGAGAGAGAGAGAGAGAAAAAAACGCCGCGGCGACATCCGGCAGCGGCGCAAAACCTAATTGGTCTCGCGCAACGCCGCCGGCCGCGATTTTCACCCGAGACGCCGAGGAGCGTTTCGACACTTGCAGCTGTTCCTTCACGCTCTCTGACCTCCGAACCAGAAAGAAACTTGCATTTTTGCGGGACTCTCCGGCGTGTAAAAACCAGGCTTCCATTATTCGGACGAACAGCTGATCATTGCCTTTCACGCCTCATCTTTTCATTGGCTGTAGTTTTCAAAAGCATTGCTTTTCTTCTCGCTCGTCCAACTATAAACTTTATAGTCGTATTGAGCAATGCTATTAGAAGAATAAACTTGTATCATCTGCTTTAAACCTTCACTACTGGAAAGCGTTTTATCTCACAACATTCAGCATGAATCGTCCACTTTGCAATTTGAAACTTAGCATGCGATCGTAAATGAAGCTTATCAATAGAATACATATTGAAAATATATACTTTCCCACCAAGAGTCCAACATAAAAACGCAGTATACTTCTCAATGTATTTCAACGAAAACGAAGCAGCTTCGTGCAAACCGTGACGATTCGGTGAAAAATTTGCAAACGCGGCTGCAAATTACTTTTTGCCGAGGGTCGCGGCGATGAAAAAGAGGAACGGATTCTCGATCGTTTCCCTGCAATTCAAGTGTAAAATTTGACGAAGCGCCGCGCGCCAATCGTTTTCATGTCAATGCCCCGCGACTCCGTAGCGAATCGGAGCTGCGGTTGAATCGCTACATCTTGGAAGGGATCTTTCAATTCTTTTCCTCTGCGGTATAAAATTTTTCATTCGCCATTAGAAGTGGATATCTTTATTGCTTCGGATAATATTGCCAATACTTGAATTTAATTCGTTTCTGTATCTAGTTTTGATTCAGCTGAAATTTGAGAAAGTCGCCAAGCCCGCTAAAATTTTACGACGCCGCTCGCGTGTGTTTGTGCGAGTCTATCCTGTACAATAACCAGCTCTACTTCCTTTCTACTCAATTGCGAAAAATCTTCCGAGCGAAATAGAAAGTTCATTCACTTAGGCGCATAAACAACAAAGTCCAAAGCTTAGTTCGATAAAAAGACGATTATCATTTAATTCGATAATGCGAAAGTAACGTAATCTTATCTTTGAGAAAATATTGGCACCAGCCAATAGAAGAAGTAGGTTTCTCCACTTTCAAGCCAATCAACTCTAATTTTCACGTAAGCACCGACTATCTCGCGCACGCGAACATGCACCGCGTCCTTTTTTTCAAATACGAAATGCCGGTGTTGCTGCATTCGTAAGAGTGCCGTAAATACCAAGAGGATCTAGGCCGTCTTGGACTTGACAGAACTTGGATTTGCATAAAACATTGGCCGGCAAGCGATATCGCCACTTTTATTATTTTTTTTCTTCCGCGTTCGAGCTTTCGGCATCAAGCGATTGCCGCAGTGCGTCAGCTCGTAAAACAAAGCTATTAAGTTTGAAAAATTTCTATATGTAGTAAAAATTTATGGTTCTTTTAATGGTTTCGTATATTTGTTTATCAAAGTAAAAGTGAATTACTATTATTTTTTTTATAAAATTAATAATATTAATTTTTATGATTTAATGCATTTTATCGGGATACTCTTCCACGAGATTCTCTTCCTTTTTATCTGGAATTCAGAGAATTCCGAAAAATTACATTAAAATTTATTTGAATATTTAATGCTTTGTCAGGCACATTTTGTTGGAAGATTTTTTAATTTATAGAACTAAGGATGCAATAATCATTTGAAATTTACCCTTGATGGGGTTAATAAATAAACTTAGTATGCATTGCAGTTTGAAAAATTCTTGGTTGGCCAAAAGTTGACATCAAAGAAAGACGTTTATATTTGTCAAAAGAATAATAAAGAGACAGAAAAAGAAATTGCACGAAATTGACACTGTAAAAAATTCTCGTGAATCTCTAGAATGCACTTGTTCCTCTCCTCCGGAACGACGTCTAGACGCTAAATATATATACAGACGGTTTCGAGTCTTCCGAGCTCAGGGGTTCAAGCATCAGACTTTGTGCTGCACGTTTGATAAGTGTCGCAGAATTAATTATGAAATCCTGAAAGTGAACTCGAAACAATTCATATTGATTTATTCGTGTCGAAAATGAAATAAATCTGCTGTCCAAAAATCCAGCCAAGGCAAGCACGACGCGGTGTTGCGTCTAGACCATTTCCCCCGTGGAATCCTTTATTCGAACTTTGGCTTCCAGCCAGTGGCTCGAGCTTTTTCTCGGATGAATTTCCCGACGTTCCATCAGAGGGATGCGGATTGGCGGCACGTATTTCCAATGGAACGGGGATTTAATGATTAGAGTGGCTGATAGCTACAGCTATATTTATAGATTTATAGTTAAAATAAGAGATACAGCGAAAGAAATTTAAAAGTTGGAAAAGGAAGAGTAATCAATAATAGAATTCGGCAAGTAAGCATCGGAAAGTGTTTGCAGTAAGCTTTTAAATTTTGATTTTGTTTTGCCCTCATCTTCTACTTCCTCTGCGATTCACTGAACCAACTTTTCTCATTGATATTTAACAAATTTTTATTACATTGCACTTTTAAATAATGCAATATTAAAACAGAGTAAATGTTGGAACTGCGCGGTTCGAACTAAGGTCCTTCCTAACGATCGGCTGCGATTTGGTAAGAGAAAAAAGAGAGACGCTCGGTCGGTAAGTGGGCCGAGGTTATTAAGCGCCACGGGGCCAGCTTACTCGGCGAGGAACGTCACTACGTCAGGCGCCCGCGCCGCCACTATCGATTGCGGGCCGCGCTTGCGCGCGACGACTCGCTTCGGCGCGCCTTCGACGGTGCGACGTCTCCGTCGAGAAAGCTCTCTCTGTTTTGACCGTCGTTTCCCCGTTTCCCTCGAGCGAAAAGCCAGGCTGTATCTCTCTCCACGTGTGCCGCGAGACCCGCGACAATCGCGCGCAAAAGGACTTATAGTGCTCTCCGTTCCTTCTGCTATTTCCTCGCTCTCTCTGCTTTTCTCGGTGAGTCTCGACAAAGATCTACGCCACTTACGTCGCGCGCTCCTCGCGCCTGCTCGGGCGAAATTTAGATTTTTGACTATTCTAAAATTAACTCCCGCACTTGCACAATCGGGCACTGGGGCTTGTTTTTTTTTTTTGGCTCCGCTCCCCAAGTGCGCACGTCGTGCACTCGAAAACATTTTCGAGCCCTCTCACAGTCGAGCATCGTAAATATTGATTGATCCTCTTTACTATTTACATTTTCGTGCCGCGACCGAGGGATCAGTAAACCGATTTCGTGTGCCACAGTATAGTTAAGCTAAACGATATCAGTGGGAAAGCGAGGAAATGGCAAAAATAACGAAGTGTTAACCGCGCGAAAAGAAGCGATAAGAAAAGAGCCATGGCCTCGGCGGAAGAGGCGACGGGTACGAAGCGGCGCAGTGGCATTCCCACGCGGACCCCGCTGCCTCGGAGGGTCGTCGAGGACGGGAGAGACTCGGGCCTCTCGTCCGAGAGCACCACTCCGACCAACGGCTCGCCGATCAAGCAGCCGCAGCAGCCCGTCAGGAAGACCAGGATGATCGACATCATTGCTGCTTCCAAGGCTCGGCTGCAGGAGTCTCAAAGGTCTTGCAAAACAAAATCTACGTCTTCTCTCGGACTCTTTGCCGATCCTTGATTGTTTATCCTGAAATATCCCCCAGTCCAGCTTCGCACACAGCAGATTCTAAATCGAGTTTCCCCCTCTGATTTGCATTTTCCAGGCTCAGCAACAGCAATCGAACGACGCGGCTGCTGCACAGCAGGTCGAGCACCGAATCGCCGAGGTCCCTCGACAGCACGCGAAGTCGCCAAGTCTTCAGTCCGCTGAGACCCCCCAGAAATGTGAGTCCGCTCTCCTCCTCCTCCCTTGCGTCTAAGACCGATCCAAAACTGATTCATTGAAATACCTATAGGTGCAGTCGCCGAGTTTCGATTCCGGAGACGAGGGCAGCCTCAGGATCGAGCGGGGAACCTACAGCTACATGTTTCAGGATATCGTTTCTATCAAAACGATGCTCCTGAAGCTGAAACGGGTCCTTCAGGAGGTGACGACTCATTAATTCTCACTTGAATATTCAAAGCACCTTTTTCTTTAATCCTCTTATTTCGTTTACAAAGCACACGCATTTATTTGACAATTTCTGTTTCTGTTTCTGTTTCCGTTTTTGCTACCTTTTGTTTTGTTTCGTCCACATTGCCGTGTTGTTGCATTGCCAGTCAGGAGAGAACGGTTTGACGAGGGTAGGTGTTTTGCTATTTTTTTTCTCCCGATTTCCCGATGAATATTTAATCTAGATTTAAGCTGCGATACAGCAAATGCGAGCTTAACGAGCCCTTTTTAATCGACTTTCAGACGGACTCTCTCAACCCATTCGATAATTCATTAAAGGTACGCGTGAGTCAGAAAGATACAGACTCTCGATAGAACGTTTTGTCGAAACAAACGGCTTATCTTAGGTCATGTTTGCAGAATGGCCTCTCCTATAACCTGAACGACGGTAACGCGACGACGGACGCGAGCACCTCTCCCAACGACGGGAGAGACAACGTCGCCGACGAGCTGGCCGATTTGCGACGGCAGGTCGTCTTCCTCCAAGGCCAGATAGACGACAAGGATCGCTTCATACAGAACTTGCAGGTAAACTATTTTTTCACCTTTACTCTCGAATTCCTGCCTCGAATTATGGGCTCCCGTGCAATTCTGATTTCTAGGCCCAGCTTACGAAATATCAGACTGCAGAGGCTAAAGATGCCTCAACAACGCCCAACGGAAAAGACGAGCCCAAAGAAATGGTAAACGCGACTACGCAAACGGACAAGGTAAGGCTTTTTCACCTCTTCGAGGGTCTTTAATTAAACTAGAAGATTGCATTTATTTAAATTTCATCCTTATTTTAACGCGTTTAAATGCAATCTTTTAGATAAACCAATTATATCATTGACATTGACGATAAAAGAGAAACTTATTTCTAAAACATACCATTTTAAAATAATTAAACTGCAGAATTATTGGCACGTTTATATAGTTCGTTTATGAGAATGTAACACTGTAATGTTTCCATGTTCCTATACAAATTACGTTCTTTTCTTAGCCTTAGATTTCTTAATTTTTCATAAATACACTCTGTCAGTTTAAAAGAGCTGCGCTTTGCTTTCTCATACAAAAGCCTTGTACATTGTAGGCGAGAAATATAGTTGTGGATCCACAACTGGGATTTCCTTTCACAAATCAATGTATATACAGAAACCTATAGAAATTTTATCAAGGTCACTTGAAAAGAACGATTTTTTTTTCTATTTTTTTAAAGTTGCGACCAGTCTCGGCAGGACCGTCGATATTGCAGGGACTCTCGCAAGAATCAGGCATGGGCCTAGTAAGGTAAGCAATCCATCGATTTATTTATTTTTAAACACTAACCATCATCGAGCATTTGTTTTTCTTGTGAACTCGCGCAATAAAAGACTTAACAATCATCGGCTCCACTAAAGATTCTTGACTTTAGCACTAACATTTTCTTTAATTATTTCATGATAAATCCATAAATCCATATAAATCTTAACCGCACATGTACAAATGTATCATGACCTGATTGTTGTTGCTGGCCTGCTCCTGCGTCTGGCGCGGCGACGAGCAGCTTCAGGATCGGGAAGGTAGAGTGCGTCAGTCTGTGTGACTTATTATTGGGATACGTGCTACTTTGCGCGATACATGCTCTTATTTACCTGCACTTGGAACACTTGCAAGCCATTTGTTCCGCTTACTGTTACCTTACCTAGTACTTGCTTATTTATACTAGTACTAAGCCTAATTTTACTGTACAATGCATGGATATGGACTCAAGTTTACTTTAAAACTCCTTTACATTGTGTCAATTTCGACGAGCTATTTTTCGACCAGTTGGTTTATGTACATGTTTTAGATAAGACATTTGATTAAAAATCCTGTTTATCCTAAAAATAGATGTATTTATTTCTGTACTGTAAACCAATTATTGCGTAATACCAAGCATGAGATTTGATTAATTTAGTTATCATTTTTTTTCAATAAAATGAAATGTATTTTTTTTAAAACTATAACGGATTGACATTTAATTATGTTTCATGCTGCATTGAATAGCCGTATGGGGTGAGTTCATCTTGCTATGCCCGAAAATAAACTTTATTTCCTCAAAGTGTAAAACTTGAAAGAATCGTCGTATTAACATAACTTCTGTTGGTCTTGCAGCTGGAATGACTCATGGAGCGGACAAGCAGCAGCA
This sequence comes from Ormyrus labotus, assembly GCA_035582975.1. Classification (NCBI taxonomy): domain Eukaryota; kingdom Metazoa; phylum Arthropoda; class Insecta; order Hymenoptera; family Ormyridae; genus Ormyrus; species Ormyrus labotus. The sequence continues at coordinate 31,247,985 of JAWWEO010000009.1, read as the reverse complement.
TCAGCAGCATCGGCCTCGAGTCGGCCTGCGGAGCTGAGTAGCGGGAGCTCGAAGCCGCCGTCGCGACGCTCCTCTGACTCGGCGCAACGGCCGGCCAGTTTGCGGGGGCCGAGGCTGCCCGCGCCGCAGCCGCAGTCGCAACCGCAGCCGCAGCCCCGTTCCGCCATCCCCACGCCCAGGAGGCTCGCAGCCCCCACGCTCATCCCCAGAGCCGCCAGGGCCGTCTCCGCCACCGGCCGCGCGCACAACTCCTAGCAGTCGCGGATCTTCTTCGCTTTCGACATCTGACAACTCCTATGCCAAATTACGCCCCAAACTTTAAATACCCCCCTTCTTCCTTTACAAAAGACGTAGTGCCTTCGACGATCAATTTCCATTCTTTTCAACTTTTGTCTTAGGCATTGCGTGCTATTTCTCATCGACTCCTCCCCTCTCGTTGTAAATACGCCGACGAAAGCGCAAGTATTAACTGCTCAAATTAGATTTCGAGCAATCTACTGGCCGAATATCGAAGAAAGCTATTTCTTACAACGCTCTTAACTTTTTAGTTAACAAAAGTCTAGTTTCATTGTATATCTATTACCGCTCATAAACGAACAGTGACACTTTTAAGCTAAAGCTCCTCACTCGGAACGTTCGATCTTTCAGTTCTCTAATTTTCGCGTCGACCAAACGGCCCAATTAACAAGGAACTCGTCACTGTTAGAGATTGAAACATTCATGCATTGAACGACGGAGGAGCGTCGTTGAAGCGATGCATCATTTATTTTTTTGCAAATTCCGCGTGTACTTTTTATGTGCTGAGTTCATTGTAAATTTTCATTTTCGCACGAATTTTATGTATATAGTTGCAAGGCAGATTCGTGCGCATACGTATATATTTTTACGTTTCGTAGAGCGAATCAAACGATTCGTTATTCTTTCTTAACAGTGAGAATGATGTAAATATAAAACTTTGTGTATTACTTGAAATGCGTACAAGATACTTTATTTAGACAAATTTTAATTGATCTTAGAAGGATTATAGCAGATTCCTATTCAATAATTTTAAGTACAACTTCTTTTTATATTGTTTAAGCTCCTTCAGGCATATACAGCCTATACATTACTTATACAAAGATTTTCGATTCATTTATTATTATTTAGTTTTTGAATTGTCAAATTTACGTAATTAATTTATGTATTAATTTTTCCATTGGATCCAAGTACTTACAAAATTTTACATAAAATATTACTTAAAATTGCTTAAACAATATTTAGAGAAAAGCATAAACAGTATTTCTGAGTCAAGAGAATACGTTTTAGTAAATAATTTAGCAGGGTTTGTACAGTTTTATTCGAGCTTCGCTACTTTAATTATATTATATAATTTGTAAAGGTTTAATTTATTTCTTCGCAATGTTGTTGGTGCTACGATTTTGCAGCTACATGCCTGAGACAAAAATACTTTGTTTAAACAAAAATAAGATATTCAAAAGCTAAAATCTTTTTTATTAGCAATTAAAAACAAAAATGTACTTAATAATACGATACAAATAAATTAGTGACAATAAAGTCAATGCAGTTAATTTATTATCGGCACTACTTTGTTGGATATTTAAATTTATTCATGAAAATCAAGGTTTTTAAAAGCCTTTTTATTCATAGATATGGTTTCATTTAAGAAGATGCAATAGTTTTTGCATAAAACAAAGAGATAATTCCGTTTCACTTGATTGTAACCATCGTTTTCAAGGTCAAAGGAAACTGGTTAGTTTTGCAGATGAATTTTGTACGAAGATATAACGATGTTAGAGGCAGTTTTTAGTGGGACTAGCTGAGTGCAAAACATCATACAGTTCTGATGAGTTCTTGCGCTGTAAACCGAAATGGAAAACTAAGTAATGTCAATCTGTAAATGTTTTTTAGAAAATCAAATATGGTTTAATTTTCATAAATTGCACCTGAAGAAGAATAGGATTCTTCAGATTTTGTAAAAAAATAAGCGAGTATTCGAAAATATCAAAGATTTTGTAAACACATTACTGGTTTACTGCGTCATCACTTATGAAGGCATGGACTATCAATGTAAAAATGTAGTCAAATGATTTAAAAAAAAAATATACGAATGTTATATTTATTTTTAAAAAGAGAAATCCATTTTTAAAAAATTTAATTCAATTCTGAACATGTTATACAAACTGAAATTGATTTTTTATGAGATCTAAAAGGCTTAAAAAAAAAAAAAAAAAAAAAAAAAAAACATGTTATACACGATTTGGTGAAATTTTAATTTATAATTGTGAAATGTCCAGCCAATTAGTTGTCAAAATGTCCAGCTAATTAGTAATATTGAAAGTAACTCGTTTTAATTTGTGTCTCAATTACTATTAAATAAAAAAAATTGTGCTATTTACTCTTGAATTACAAGGTGTAGCACTTATGGTAGTAATGCCATTTGGCATCGTCTCGAGGCTAAACTGCGAGAAACAGTAAATAAATTATATTTGCTGGTAAAAATGTTTTTTGATTTATTTTCCCTTTACATTCATCATCTATTGTTTAACCTTTAGAGGGCCGGCATTTGGAATACCTGAAAGTATTTTCTATCATAGATTGACCATAGGTGAAGTGTCGATCATGGATTGAGTCAGTATACTGGCTTCTCGGCCTTCTAAAGGTTAATAAAGTACAAAAACGTCCTGTTTAATTTTGTTTTATTTTAATATAAAAGCAAAGACAGTAAAATTTATAAATATTATATGGATATAGCAATAATACACAATAGATACAAATTATCTAACACGTTTACGCGTAGATCATTTGTTATCATTACATGTATAAAATGAGAATTTTATTTAAAAAAGTTTTTTTACTACAAAAATAAACGTTAGAAGTAATTCAAATATGAAAAGAAGAACAAAAAATGAAAATATTAATTTAATATACATAGTAGACTTAAAAAGTCCGAATATTTATCTTAGAAAATAAATATATAAATATTAAATTTTAGATTTTCAGAATTATATAAATTATAAGTTTTTACATATAAATTTGAAAAGAATAATGGATTTTTGGAGACAATACTATATTTCTAATGAATTCGATAGTCAGTTTGACTTTCATTTGTTTTTTTTTCTTTTGAAAGAGAAAATATTTTATTTTAATATTTAACAAAATAGAAAAAAAGAACTTCACTTCTGTTGTTCAAGTTTGATGAATTTGATAATATAAGACTGTTATTGATACTTTCATTATGAAATGCGCCCAAATTTGACTAAAAACGACGCAATTGATACATTGTTAGATTTTGGTGCATTTCATTAAAGTATAAACGAATAATAAATACAAACTATTACGAACGAAAATTCATTTTTTATCTTTTTCGTCATCCGAAAGCTCTTTTTTTACTAGAACTTTATTGTCACACTTTTTGTCTTTGTCACTCTCGCTAATTTCTTTTTTGACTGTGACTTTGCTGTCACTCCATCGAGTGTCACTTTTAATCTTGCACTCCACTGGGGTTCCATTTACTTCTGTAATAGCTTTTTCATCCTGGATTTCGACTACTTCGACTCGTTTTATATCACTTTGAATATTTTTAGAGGCTATATGATATATACTTTTTAGAGAAGTGAAATACGAATGTGACTCAGTCTGAAAAAGAAAAATATTTTCACTAACTTTCTTAACAACCAAAAATTGATAAATTTCTTTTACTAAATTACATTTGGTACTCACAGTTATTTTTTTAAGTTTGTCATCCGCGTTTCTCAGTCTATCTTTGTACAACTTTAAATCTTCAGAAAGATCTTTAATAGTATTGCTTTGTTTACTTGATTTATCGCTAACAGTAGTTAATTCATGTTGCAATTCCAACATTCGCGTTTCCGTATCTACTCGAGCATTTTCCGATCTTTGTAATTGACTAACTAATTTTTCTATATCCAACAAAGATCCTTTGAATATTACAAAACCTTCTGGTATGCCGTCATTATTTCCTTCTTCAGAAACTGAATTATCTCGACGAGCTCTCTTAGAAGGTGGTCCACTTCGAACAAATACTGGTAATAATTTTTTGTTTCCTAAAAATAAAATTCAATGATCAAATATTTATTTTTAAAAAATAGTACTTTAATTTGAGGAATTAATTATCAAACAAGTAAAACTTTAGCTGCTTGTAAAAACTTAAAAGACTTACCTAAAGCAAGAGATTTTATCATTTCTTCTTCATTATCTGCTTTAACGGAAATACAATCCGGTTTTTCATTATCTTCCTTTTTAGAATCTTTCCCATCATCTTCCTTAATTTTATCTGTTAATTTTCGATAATGTAAAGAATCTCTTGTCACAACTTTTTGAACTAATTTTCGAACTTGAGCACGAGACAAGTTCAATCCTAAGGTATAAATTAATTCCTCGATATCTTTATCAAAAATGTAACCACAATGAGTTTGATCAAAATATACAAAAGATAATAGAAGATATGGGTCGAAAGTGTATAATTTAGCTTTCTTCTTTTTTCCATCTTTATCTTTATCTCTTCTTCCGTCTCGTAACGAATCATCATCCTACAAAAATATTACAACATTAGTTTTTAAAATCTATTAAATTGATATTAGTAAAGTACGAAACTAACATCTGAATCATCGTCATCTTCGTCTTCTTCATCTTCATTTTTATCTTTATCTTTATCGTCGCCTTTGAGTTTGGTATCCTTATCCTCTTTTTTATCTTTATTATTATCGTTTTTCTTTTCATCCCTTTTCTCGTCTTTTCTCGCTTTTCTATCATCATCTTTCTTCTTATCATCTTTTTTGTCTTTCTTTTTATCCTCCTCTTTTTCTTTCGGTTTCTCAGGTAAATTACATAGAGATCGATATATACGGAAACCAAAATCACGCATCAACATTTCGTTAAAAAGTTCAGCAAACAACGATACTTCAAATGAATGTTCCTGCAAAAAAGGATTAAAAAAAATTAATTATTACATATAAAAATTACATAAGAATATTATTATAGAACTACCTTTGTGTCTTCTGGTCTGTAGTCCAGTAAAACACTAAGAGACATTACTGTACAATCGAATTTACCACTTTTAGCAACCCTAGAAGGATGCACTATAATATGAGAATTTTCTGGAAGATAGTATTTCTTTTCCAAAATTGCTTTTTCCCTTTCATACATTTTTTTCTTATCCTCGTCCTATGGAAATAATAAAAATTTGGATTTACACGTATTTAAAGTTCAAAATAAATGGATTGTTTTACATAAAATAAAATTTTTACTCACATCTTTACTATCCTTTGACCGTTTATCATCTTTCAGGTCATCTTTGGGTGACGGCGTACTTTCTTTATCGTTTTCTTCTGCTTCTTCTTGTCTACCTTCTTCTTTAGCCTGTTCTGATTTTATAGCCTTAGTCAGCCTCGCTTGCAATTGAGATTTTAAGCCTTTGGAGCTTAAATTACGAGCAACCAATTCTTGACGTAAATCATTTACCTAACAATACGAATATAGAATTAAACTTAAAAATCTGAAATTTTAATTTAAAGTATCTCAGCTATTAGCAAAATTGATTTTATTAAAACTTACATTCATAGTCTTTGGATCTAGTTCGGAATAATGTGCTGGATCTTTCTTTTCTGGAACTGCTTCGTCCTGAAATGAGAGAATACTTTTCAATAAAAAAAACTCAAGTTACAATCACTGAAAATGTACTACAAAACTGAAGCAGCCCCTATAACCAAACGTAACTAAGTCATCATACACTTTCATTATCATCGTACACTCATCCAACCACTCCGTTTCTCGTTCACATGCATTCTCACTACTATCTATATGTTATAACGTAACAACACAAATATCTTCAATCACGTTGGTCTTATAACAAGATATAATAGACTGCTAGACTCTCTTAATGTCCTCGCTCTGGTGTCGGTGTCGGTTCGTGGGTAAAACGTGAATATTCATAAATACTATCGTACGTAGCAAATAGTTATAATAATATATAAAAATCAACATTAAATGAAACTTTTTTTCAATAATTTCTGAACTGATGGTGGAGATATTTTTTCAGAAAAGAAAATGATTCAGCTGCACACTTCCCCGAGCTAGGTTTGCCCGCTTTGCTTATAGAATGTAATGAAATTGCCAGTGGCTCGTTATTTCTGTACGTGCTAATTGATCAAAATTCAATATTACAAGTTTAAAAAGATGAAAGATTTTAAATTTTGATTTACTAAATATTTATTTATTAGATCAATGAGCAGGTAAAGAAATAAATGAAAAAAAAATCAGATCAGTTTAGTAATGGGAAAGAGCGATTTACGATTAATTATAAGAACAAGTAAGAAAGAACAGTTAAAAAAAGGTAAGATAAGATAATATGCATATAAATAACATGATAATAAATATTAATTTTAATATATGGGATGATGATAAGGGCAGTGCCTTTTGATCAGCGACGCCTTGAACAGCGGCACTCTCATCGGCATTCTCATTGGTAGCAGCATCCGGATCGACTTCGACGGCGACTGCTCGTAGCAGCTTACGCTCCAGTTGCTTTTTGTAGCTGAGATGCAGGCCGTCCCATTCCAATCTGGTCGGCACGCAGCGCCAAACATCTGGGAGAAATAGTATGACGGTTTCAACGCGAGAGGGTACCACACGGCCGGACTTGTGGGTCGTCTCTGCGCGCCTGTAGTAGAGCTCCAGGAAGCGGTACCTGCGCCGCAAGGAAAAAAAAACAATACCCAAACGTCAACTCTTGGAGGTTAATGCCTGCCTGCACGTGCGATTGACTCTCATTCTCTCTCTTTCATTCTCTCTCTCTCTCTCTCCCTCTCTTTTTTTTCCGCATGTATGTATATTCGTTTTTCGCAAAAAAAGCCTTTCTCTTTCTCTCGCCCATTTTTTCTCGGTTGCTTTTCTAATTTTTTTCATTCGACTCTCGTCTTCTAGCAACATAACAAAAATCTAACATAAAAACTGTCCATCTGTCCTGCAAAGCGCACAAACACACAGAAAAACCGACGATGTAACCAAAAATAAAAAATATGTAGCTTGTAAACAAACATTGAGAAAGAATAAGTAAAAGCCCCGATAAGTTGAACCCTTGCTGCTCTCTTCATTGGTTGCTCAGAGCCAGGGTACGCAAATATATACGTACTTTCAGTAGTCTCTCTCCAGCCTATACTGTTTTTTCATTAGTTTATTCAGTTAAAACTCGTTGTTATTGACTTAAACATTTTTTGACCCGATTTTAATTTATATTCTTTAATTAAAATTCTTCACTGAAAATAATATTGAATAATATTCAATTATTTAAATATAATAAGCAATTATTTTTAATCAATTTTGTCAATACATTAAGAATGTTTTTCATAAACTATTTTTTTTTTTGTCAGAGAATTGATATTTTGCATAACTTCTTTCAAATTGACTAATTATAAATTTAGTAAAAAATCATTTATTATTTTCAATGAAATTGTGACATACTTGCTCGGAGCGCTACCGCGCTCCTTGATTAAACTAGAAATTTTTGTGACGAACAAAATAACGCATTTAATTACACCCTGAATATGTTTAAAATAATTTGAACTATCAGTTAAAATAATACTTAAAAAAAAATTATGGAATACCCAATTATTTACAGAGTAAAGTGCATTAATCTCATCAGGCTCACTAACCAGCAAACGGAAAATAAAGATATGCAACCATTGCCGAATTCATACCATTGGGTGCAGTTGGAGAGATCTATGCCAGTTAAAGCTTTACATGTTCTGATGGCCGTTTTGATAAGAACTGATGGATCCTTGTCTGGATTTGGTCCGTCTAACGAAGGACTCCAAGGACCACCTATCGCCATAGTTTCATTTTTACCACGCAAACCGACCAAAAAATTTATCAAGCGGGTAGGATGAATATAATCCCTATCATTGTCACGATCCTCTGTGACTCCACAACATCGTTTGTAAATTTCATCCATTTGTGGCATTGAAATAAGCATGACCTAAGAAATTTAATGAATTAGTAGACAAATTTGTCATAACTTTAATTATTTAAGATTTATTTGAAGAGAAAGCTTACTTTTGCTGAAAATAAGTAATCTGCATCAGGAGGCTCTAACACAGCTGTGTTTTCAGCACATGAATCAACATCTTTATGCATAACATGAAAGGAACAAGGTTTGTTGAGAGTAAACGGCATATGAGGTGGAAATGCATCCACCCATCTGAAATTTGTAGAAAAAAAATCACTGGGAATGTACATATTTTGGTAACGCCTTTTGATTTCCAGAACATCTGCTTCTGGTCTGCAACAGAGAATAGATATAAAATAAAAAATAAGTACAAAATAAAGTTATTTACTTTGGTCACTTAAAAACTTACAAATCGAGAGCTATCTTTGGTATTTGTACCATATAACGAGGAACTACTCTTGCTCTTCTGCGCGGTCTTGGTGATTTACTTCTCCTCGTCCTTGACGGACTGCGTTCTTCTTTTTTTTCTCTATCTCTAATCCTTTCTTCTCTACGTCGTTTTCGTTCAACTTCTTCTTCTTCCCTTCGATCTCTTGGAGATCTTTCTCTAACTCTTCCAGTCTTATTGCGGTTCGCTACGTTAGATGGGGTAGCAGTATTTGTATTAAACCTAGACATTGATAATTTCGAATTTTGATTTTGGTTTTTGATCATACTTGAATTAAAATATTATTTACCTATTATTTGCATTATCTGTGGGTGGTGGAACTGCATTGTAAGTGCCTGATGTTCTAACAGGTTGAGTTGGTCGAGTAGGTTGCCCAGTTGGTTGTGTATTTGTGGTGTTATTAGTATTTCCCATGGGAAGTACTTGTATTCTTGTTGCATTCCACTTAAATGGCATAGAGGGGTTATAAGATGCTTCTACTAATACACGATCACCTACTGCAGGATTTGAACCTTTTACACAAGCACTAGAAAATAAAATTTTAAGTATTAATACATGCTTTATAGGTATTATGTAGTTATATAAACTTGTTTTATAACATACCTTGTTTGAAAAAATACATCTTCATCAACAAATCCAAAATTGTCATGAACTTTTGTAACTGTACCAGTAAATACTCTTTGCTTTGTTGAAGAAGGAGGCACATTTTGCTGAACTTGCTGAGCAACTCCAGCTACTGATTGCGTGAAAGCATTAGCATTCAACGCTCTCGGTGTTGGATAAGAAACTGTTGCAACTTGTGGATAAAGTTGACCAGCTATACCTGACGGTAAATTAGACCCTAATGTTGCCATGGATGCCATGGTTATATTTGGCTAAAATATGATAATTATGAATAGTTTTAATTTGAGTAACTTTTGACACAATTTTTTAATAACATTTTATAAAGCACTAACTTGTTGCAATCCTAAACTCTGTTGATAAACTTGTTGGTTTGTTTGCTGATATTGGACCATGGGTTGTCCACCCATTCCACCCATTGCTTGACCCAACATTTGCTGTTGGATATTTTGTATTCCTTGACCTTTCAAAATAAAGAATACGATTAATATACTGTTAACATTTAAAAAATTCTTATGACAATTATTGAAATATTTCGGATTTTAAGAAAATCCTGAAATTCTATATTTAATAACTTTTACACCGACAACAATCCACAACCAAGATAACTCCTTTCGCTTTATCAGACTCAATAAAAAAATCAAATTATCCGTGCCAGTAAAATAAAACCTCATTTGCACCGAAGAATATGATTTATTAGAGACAGTGCAACTCATGTCTTAACTTAATCAAATGCTCAGCACCTCATGTCAAATGTACCTATCCTCACTGACACTCATCCTTTACGCTTTGCAAATTGTCACCTATCGATTTTCTATAGGTTTGGAGAGTGAAATTAATAAAAGACAAATATCCCACGCTGAAAAGTTAATCGGGGCCATGAAAAATATACAATACGAACAACTCTCGTTCGTACGAAGATTGCGACATCGCGAAGGCACGACTTGCTCACCTGCATTGCGAACCCAAGGCGGATTCTTGCCGCCCCCGAAGGGCGATATGTTGCTCATAGTGGCAGGTAGGTAACAAGGCCGATCGACAGCAGTTTGGTTTTGGCGGATGAATCTTTCCGCGGGAGAGACTTTTAAAAGCACAGCGTCCTTTGCTTTCCCTCACTCCGGCGCCATGTTTTTGACTCCCCTAACGAGATCGGAGAGTTCGGAGCGGCGAACTATCAACGTGTGACTGCAAACACGCAAGCGCGTGCCACACGACTCTCACACGAGTCGAGGTACTGCTGAAGTCGACGGCAGACTTGATGTTGAGGCTGATTATCTTTTTTTCCGAGCTTTCGGTTTTTGGTCCCTTTCACTGTCTGCAATTACAAGATTATTTTTATTTAGTTTTTTTTTTAAGAGTTTAGAGAGAACGTTGAAACGATCATTGGGGTTTTTTGTTGTTTCAATTTATATGCTAATTTAGAATTCTACAGTATATATATATATATATAATATTATGCAATATAATATGGATGCATGACTGAGCTATTTGAAGGTTTGATAGGATAGCAAACGTGCGGTAAAATGTAAGCTAAGGTTATATGGTATAGCAAGCATAAGCTATAATATTTCACCACACAATTACGCAGATTTCTATCAACTAAATTAAATTGAAATAAATTTTTATTTTAAGCCACTTTTTGGTTATAGTTATTTTTTTATTTTTATGTACAAAGAATCAAAAGTAAAATGTAATTAATAATTTAAAAAATAAACAATATTTACTTTTCTTTTCCGATTAATTATTTTAAACGTTGTTAGTAAATACATCAGTACCTATATAAAGTTATGGAAGAGAAGGAAGAGTAATGTTTATACATTTAAAAATTAAAGTCAAACGAGAGTCGAACAATACCGAAAGTCAGTGCACTTATCACATGATTGCGGCTTTTTTCTCGCATCTACTAAATTACGACTACTTATCAATATTGAACATAAGAAAATTCTCTTATATAAATTATTAAATCATAAGATTTATTTCTGTTAAGAAGCTTTCAGAATTTTATTTTAAATAGTAAAATAAAAAATTTTAGATTCAAACAAGGAACAAATAATTCTCAGAAATTAACTTTAAATCGCTAACTTTCATATTAATTTTCCACAAGTAGCTGTTTAATTTATTTCGATTTTTCGAGTTCGTTATTCAATTTTTTTTGACAAAAGACAAAATATAATTTGACGAATTTGGGCGATATTGATATTTTCGGCGATCGATAATATAGCGTGAGATTTTTGTATGGGAAAGCTAAATATGTACATAAATGTACATAGACAAATCGATTCGAATTTTAATTTACTTAAAAGCCAAGCAAGTTTGTTATATATTCTACTATGTACGTAAATTATTAAGTTATTACGCAAATAATAATTTATGTTATTGATGAAAATTATACCATACAATTTAAACTGATACATTTATAATTGAGTAAATGCGCTCTTGTAACATCAGTATGCAATCACTAGTATCAGTTCTATCTTTTTATAAAATTTGTATTGAATTCTTAATGTCGCATTCTAAGGAAATATAATGTTTATGACCTCGTTTATGACACTAAATAATTTATACGAGCACATCGATATTAAATATAAAGAAGAAAAAGGTATGTCGAATATATTGAACGAAATTATCAAATTAGATTCAGTAAAATAGTAAAATAGCAATAAACTTTGAAAGAATTTTGGATTTTGATCGCTGAATTTGATTGAAAATTAAAATTTCGCGGGAAAGGCCGCAACGCCAATCATCTCTTTTTCCGTTCTCTCTGAGATCGCCAGTAGGCTGCGCCATGGAGCGGAGCCTTACGTAAGTGACCTGCATCATCAGCGGTCCGCAGATCAGTACTTATAGCAACACGTGCTCGTCTGCTCCGAAAATACGGTTACGGATTACGGATAACAAAAGAGCCGAAAGGTTTGCTCGCAGGGTTCGAAAATCGATCTTCACTTGTACCTCTTTCAGTTCAACCTGAAAGGGAGGGAGTAGCTATTATACATATATATAGTTTAAGGAAAATAAAAGAGGAATGGCGTTGGCATCGATCTGCCGGCGGCTGACAATTGATTCGACCTTCAGCTGCTGCTCGGCGAATCACTCGGCGCTCGCCACCCGGACGAGTCAGAGCTTTGCTGTCATCAGGACACTCGCCACTGCTGCTGCCAAGAAGATGGGCCTCCCGCGTGTCTTCTTCGACATGAGCGCTGATAACAAACCAGTCGGGCGCATCGTCATGGAGGTATGTACTTTTCTCTTTTTTTCATAGTGTTCACTATAAATTTCGATTACTTTTTTAAACTTTTAACCTTTACTTTTAAATCACTTGGTATCTTGAATGGTAGTTTTCGTTGATTACGGACTTTCAAGTTACGTGCCGATTATGTTCCGTTTTTGAATGCGGCGCGCGCTTTTCCAATTTGTTAAGACTGTTTTAAGTTGAAGTGGAGCTTTATTTTTTTAAAATAACAAGTGCTTTTGTCTTATTTTGACTAAATGAATTACAGAATTTTTTATAAAAGAATATATTTTTTAATAAACTAAATAAATTTAATGCACTCGGGTATGAGTATAAATTTAAATATATTAGTAATATGTTTTATCCACACAAAAAAAAAGACAAGATTATTTTGAAAAAATTCTTGAAAAAGTTCTTTAAACTATCATGAATAGTTATGCTATCCAAATTTTCTTGTATTAGATAGCAAGAGAATAAGTTAAGCTTTATAACAAAGTCAAAAAAAAGAATTTTTTTTCCAGTTACAATTATTACGTGCATTTCTTAAATAATTGATGAATGAATAATCATTTTTTTTCATTTCATATGAGAAAGACGACAATAAAACTTTCTTTCCTTTATTTATAGTCAATTTTAAGATTATTGAATTCTAGCTATACAAAAACTTTTATAAATATTTAAACAGTTATTAAAGTCATAAAATTTATTTATTACTTCCGTAATTCATATCTTTGTTTTATTATTTTTTACTTATGCTTTAAACATAATTTTTATAGAAAAAAATTGGAAGTCGTATAAATATTTTAAAAAATAAATTAGATTTTTTTTCTTTATAAAATGTTTTATTTAAATGTTTCATTTGACTGAAAAACTATCTTGTTTGAATGATTTTTGTGATGCATGAGAAAGCTTCCATAAATATGTATATACATATGTATTTTATAATCATTATTGAAGTTTTACATTAGCTAGCTAGGCAATTATTTGCACTAAGTATTAACGTGTTATCTAGATAATTGACTTAGTCTGTACTTAGACTTTATGTAAGCAACTTGCACTAGTTTTGTTCTTATTGAAGAGGAACTAGAATTTTATGACTGATTGAGTTTTGAATGCAGGTGAGAATAAAAGTGATATGCAGTGCCTTTGTGCATATTTGACCCTGTCCTCAAACTGGTATTTCCTTCTTTAAACTGCTGAAGGAGGTCAAGTACCATTACTCGGGGTAATCTTGACTTGTTAAAATTATTTGCTATTCTAACAAAAAGATTGCGCGAAATTGGATGTTTAAGGATTTAATTATCCAAAGTACTATGATACTGCGGCTTCGACGTGGAGCTTTTTACGCTGCACTTACCGTGAAATAAAAGAAAATTGATATTTTAATTTAGAATATAACTTGGCCAATTCTTTTTTACTTTTATTCTTCAGCTTTTTAAGAGCCCTTGAAAGTTATTTATAAATTTTATAAATTATAATTATTCGTCATAAATCTTGATTAAATCTAGTTAATTTAGAAGATTCTTTCGCCATTCCAATATTTCGTTGATAATGCAAATTTGAATGTTAAAAAAAGTAAGTTTTCCTAGTCCTTACTAGAGATGAAGGCGAGCTTATCGAAAAGAAGAGTTTGTTGAATAGCGTATAACGTTTTCAGTTGCGAACGGACGTAGCGCCGAAAACGGCGGAAAACTTTCGCGCGCTCTGCACGGGCGACAAGGGCTTCGGCTACAAAGGCAGCACGTTCCACCGGGTGATCCCGAACTTCATGTGCCAGGGCGGCGACTTCACGAACCACAACGGCACCGGCGGCAAGTCCATCTACGGCAACAAGTTCGAGGACGAGAATTTCCAACTGAAGCACGTCGAGCCGGGCACTCTCTCGATGGCTAACGCCGGCCCCAACACCAACGGTTCCCAGTTCTTCATCACCTGCGTCCAGACCAGCTGGCTCGACGGCAAGCACGTAGTCTTCGGCAAGGTCGTCGAGGGCATGGACGTCGTTAGAAAGGTCCGCCGATCTCGTTTCATTGCGCTCGCCCTTTTTGCATTTTTCTTTCCGGTTTTTTCTTGACGGCACCGAAATAGACGCTCGTGTAATTCGATATACATGCGTCAAGTAATTCGATATCCAGGGGCTACTCGCACTCATTCTCCGTCATTATACACTGGGATTTTTTTAATTAAACACCTAGATCAAAAATGCAAAGAGGGAGAGAGTTATTCAAGGTATCTGATCTTTTTCTCTGCTTTCAGTTAGAGGCTATGGGTTCACAATCCGGCAAGACAAACAAGAAGATCATGGTGCAGGACTGCGGCGAACTCAAGGCGTAAAGGATCCATGCCTACAGACAGAAATACATCTATACTCAGAGTCAAATACATACATCCATGCACCGACGCACACACATAGACGCGCAGCGGAAAAAGGTCCGTGTGCTGATACGGCTCATATCCCCCGGCGCGAATTCATCATCTCCATTTCTCGCTTAGATCTCGCAACATCGCGCCGACTTACGTTCCACTGTGAGCTCCTTTTCTGATTTAGCGCTCGCGCTCTTATACGTCTTTCGGTCGTAATTATCCTTTTTTGTTTCTTCGGCAATTAAAGTACCAGCACACGGGCACGCAGAAAGTGCAAGAAGGCACGCGTCCAACGCGTATGGGTACAAATGGGTTTTTCGTGGAATCGCGAGCCTGCGATCGCACAGCCAACTTTTTCCAAGCATTTAAACGACGGAAGACTTTATCTTTATTTAATTCCTTTATCAACTACTGATGCTCAGTTATTAAATTTTATCCTGTTAGATATCATTACATCCGAAAGAGTGTTGGTTTTACGATTTAAGTTAGATCCAGTTTCTATGAAATAAAGTTGTTTTCAAAATCGAATACGTCTGTTTTATTGAAAACCCCCTCTCTTTTTAAGTGATGCACTGGACGCTAGTGTGAGCTAAATGTTTTCACGTGTTCAAGAAAAGAAACCAACGTTGAAGAATTTTTTTTTCGACACTGCAACGTATAAAGCCTTCTTTTTAATATTAAAATTAATGGATTGAAATGAAAAGACTTGAAATTTTCAACATTTAAGATTTATTTTGGGCAACATTTGGTAATTCTTCTGTACTTGTTAAATGTTAATACAGATGAGTCGGATCTAGCGGTAACATCGATATATCTATATAGGTGTATGTGCCATGCATGCCGTCCTCTGCATTTCCGCTTGACACTATTATTTGATTTTAGAATATACACAGCTAAACCGCACCGTCCGGCGACGCGTGCCACTTATTATGTTTAAAATCTCGCGAAACTTACGCAACATGCAAAAATTACCCGGTTCAGGCGATTGTTTTAAGATATTTTACAACTTTTAAACAGACTTGTGATAAATCAAATTAAAGGGCGTTTCATCAGAGCGCTTTTATTATATAAAAATCGTAGTATGTTTCATGTAAATATTACACTGGAGTAATGTAATGAAACACGGGATAATTGTATAACTTATATTTTTAGCCTAACGACAACATCTTACGAATTACGGGATATTGCGCGTAGATTTATCGAAACACCCTTTGTCGAAATGTCAAAAAAAAAAGCGGAAGACAAAGGAACTTTACAGACAGTATTTATTATTTAATTCCTATTTACATCATACAATACCTTTATACTTGTAATTTTAAAACTTGTAACACGACAGATTTTCTTTTCGACAACGATAATGAAAATGTGCTTCCTTTACGCTCCATCGTCAAATATTTGCGCATCGATGCAGCTTTGTATCCTCGTAAATTTTCAACGTTCTACGATAAAGCAAACATTACGTTTGAGCCGTCTCGGCGGGAGTCAAACTGCGTGCCATCACTTTTGGAATCAATAATATTCCGCTGCCAAGGAGTTAGCGTAAAAATCTTTTTTAATTGATCTTTCCTTCGTAGCTGTACATAGTAATGAATTTTTGATTGCGCATCTCTGCTCTCCATTTTTGCTTTTCTTGCCGCAGTATAACTTCGCAGCATTAATTGTTTTTTACAAAAATAATTCTTTTGTTAACGAAGACAATTTTGTTAACATTGAAAGTTTTTTGGTTAAACCAATTTAAAACTCTTTTTTCCAGTTTTCACTCATTGATTAATTTTCTGAATGGATGGTTTGCATAAAGTAATTAATTATTTAACAATTCGAAATAAAGTAGACATTGCTATTCATAAAAACTATGCTCGGTGTAGGTATCAAATTAAAGTACAATTCTGGGAATTTAGTCGAAGCGAGTATTGCGCTGTGGTGACGCGGAAATTTGCTATTATTACGCAATCGCGACTACATGGTTATCCCTTTGTCAATCGGTGGCCACCGCCAGGAACATTCAAAGCGATTCAGTGTCAAATTTATTTACAGTTTTGCATGGCAACGATCACATTCTGATCCCCATCCAGACTCTTTTTTTCAAGTCTCAGGTGTTCCTTTTTTAAAATTTACTATTAACTTCTTAATTCGGTGTTTTGCATTTTTATTATTAATGCTTTAAGTTTCTGAAACTCTCAAAAATATTAAGATTTTTAATGTGTTTTTCCAAATAAATGTGCTTTTCCTGAACCTGAGACTCAAGAAGTTTCCTTGCATACACTCCCAATTCCTTTTTTGTATCAGAGCCAAAATATACACTCTATTAAATGGTAATAATGATTACACTTTTTTCCTTACTAACGATTGTCTATACATCCATAAATGTGGTCCATAATTTTTATTTGTTTTGAACTTCCATGGAGAATAATCAATGGTATAATTTATCTGATCTAAGACGAAGATTCAAATGTGCCGGCAAATCTCCCTTGCAATGATCTATAATATTTCTTAATACCAGAAAGAGAGAGAGAGAGAGTTCGTAGTAAAATTTAATATTTTACAAAATAAATGTAATAAATAATCCAAATATTTTATTTATTGAAATATGACAATAGCATATTTATAAATAAAAGAAACCTGAATATATAATCTGAATTCTATGGATACATAGACTTTTGGTTTAAAAAAAGCACGCTTTCTATATTTTTTATGATAATCCTTTGCATCTTTAGAAAGGAACCTGGATCGCTGCTTGTCATCAGTAATTACATTATGGAACCAAAGCGTATCTTTCAAAAATGCTCGCATTTTATTTTTAATAAATATTATTATTTGTCATTATATTCAGCTTTAGATATAAAAATCTCGCGGGTTAAGTGATACGATGTGGGGGGAAAATGGAACCTTTATTTCTTCGCAAACACTTATAAAGTTGAATTATGTTAATACACTATAATTTCATCATTTTAAAGTTTTTGTTAAGTTATTGAATTTTTAATTTACCTTCGGCCAGCGAAAGCTATAGATAAATCAATTGTGACTTTATTCTCTGACGTGGGTTAATTCTTTTCTTATTTTTGTCTTTTTTACATTAATACATATCATAGATCTCTCTGCGTATCTAGCTTTTATATAATAATTTAAATCAAATAATCTGAATTATGTTACAAAAAATAACGTATCGATATTGGCAGAGCTTTGCGCATTCTTAAGTTCTAGATGATTTATATCTTAGATATCTCTTTTATAAAGATTTCATAACGTAATTCATAATTTTACTCTTTTGAGCGTAGACCCGTGTTTGAGTGTTTGAAAAAATGAATATATTCGAAATAAATAATAATTTAATCGATAATTTAACGAAAAGGAAAAAAAATTCATTTTTGAATAAAATGAATCTGCTATTTCAAGAAGCATTCAGTGCTACGAGCTCTGTGTGAATCTTGGATTGGCGAGGGGTTAACAGTGAAGTCGTCTGGCCCTTTTGATCGCGTGAATTGTAATACAAAGGTAGACTCGTTTCCCCGAAAGCCAGAGCACAGTCAAATAACTAAGAAGCAAACTCTCTCGCTCTCTTAATTTCGTATCGAAGGGCCGCTTTTCATCGATTTACGCCCTCGCGGACTCGCGCGGTGCGGTTTCTCACTTGACGAAGAGATCCTTGAGGGAGGAGCAGATCGAGGGCTCGCAAGACTCGGGCTGCTCGTCCGCTTCCTTTCCAGCTGTCGCTCCCGGTGCTCCTGACGAGCTGGCGCCGGCCGCGTTCGCGCTGCTGGCATTACCGCCGCTGAACCAGGCCGCTACCTTGCCGGCTGCTCGGGGAGCTTTCCCCGGCGAGATGGCCGGCTTTCCACCGTTGCCCACCTCGTCCGTCAAGTCGGAGTCGCCCGCGGCGCCTCCGCTGCGAAGGAATTCCTCGATAGCGTTGCCTAAGACCTGCAAGTGTTCAAATCATTTCAAAAATTAGATTTTCTTCTCTGACAAGGAAACTCTCGTCGATCGATTCTATATAGTAATCGAGATGTAAGGCTTTTTTAAAGTTCAAAACAAAATTCGTCATTTCAGGCTAGTTGCATTTACGAAAACTTGTTGAAAAAGGCTTATTACATCTTTATTACTTTAATACTAGGCCCCAGTAAAAAACTTTAAGAAATATCTTATTTCTTTATAAAATAAAAGTATTATTGATTATTATCCCAAAGGACACACACACCGTACTTAAGGAAATTGGTCATCCGTGGAGTTGTATATGAAATTGTGTTAAATAAATTATAGTCATCGATTTCAGGAAAAAAAGTAGCGAGTCTGAGGCTAACAAGTAAAGAGATGTACAACATCGAAGGTACGAATTTCAGTTTTTCACATTCTGGTAATCCCGTTGATTAAAATATTTTTTCTAAACGTATCGTAACGAACTTGATCATTATACGTTGATAGAAAATTTAATTCAAGTCAGTCGTTTTATGAGAAAGTGTCCCGAAAAGAGCGATTCACAAAATAAGAGAAGTATATTGGTTTGGGTCTACCATATATGACCTAAACAAGCGCGGAGACAAAAAAAGAGCCAACATTAGGCACGCGAAAAGCTTTCAGTTTAAGTGTCGCTCTATTTTTTGGAAACTATTAAAAGCAAAATAAATGTTCCCGGTATTTTTTTCAGACGGGGCGGTAATTAAAGCTCAAGAATATTAAACTAGAAAACTAACGAGCAATAAATTAACGAGCTGCATCACTCAAACGGAGAAAAATTATTGAAAATATTTGCGATGCACTGGAACATCGGGAGTTACACTCGGTTTTGAAAGCTGCGTTCAACCTCGGAAGCCACAAGTAGTCTCTGGTCACGTCGAATTAAATTGAGGATTACACTTAGTCTCTGTCGGTTATAACAAAGTATAGTAGCCGAAAGATCATAAATAGGACTCAGACGGAAGAAACAACAAGTTCATTTTGCTCGTACGATTATTATTCAAGAGGTTGTAACGATCTGGACTTAACATGAACGTGCTTCTTTATAAAAAAATATTTTGGCGCGTTGTTGTTTATCTCGGGGACTAACCATGTTTTGAACAAATTTTCATACTAAAATTTTAGCCGATTTCACGGATGGCCAGTAAGCGGTGTGTCGTCCTTCGTTGAGTTGATTCGGTGAGGTGTTACAATATTATTTTTGTGCTAACTTTCGTTCAACATTTAAATAATCCAAGTAGTTGAATTTATTAGTTCGAAAAGCCAAAACGATAATTGAATCATAAATTTAAGCAATTCCGCAATCATAATCATAATAAAGTTCTTTCATAATTTTTATTTTATCAGCAAAAAAGTCGGTCTATAAAACATTTTCTTTATTAGAGGCGAATGAAAGGATTTTATGGAATTGAAGCTTGCTCAAGTGCGCGCCGTAAGGTATTTCAAAGACAATCCCGTCTCCGCCGGTATATGTTTTCATTCAACGATCTTGTCATTTCTGTTCGCATCCTTCACAGTTTTCAAAGAAATTTCAAGCAATATGGATTTTTCAAGTCGTATACGCGCACGTGCTAAACTTTCGCCTGCTGTTCGAGGCAGCAGGATGTTTTCAACTTTTCGAGTTGATAAATAAACTAGACGTTAAAAATTTGAAGTTGTACTAAAGTTGCTTAAATTCTAAAAATTCATTTGAATTTTCGATCAGGTTCAGTTTTCGAAAGAAAATTTAATTTGTTTGTTTAAAAACTTGTTGTCTAAACGTAAAAACAAGATTATCTCGAAGATCGATTAGTCAATTTATGAGGCACCTGAGCGTCGACTTTGGTACCGCTGGTGTCGTCCCACACGACCTTGTGCCTGCTGAGGCCCCCGACCTCGTCCTTGGTGGGCGAGGTCTTGGCCAGGGTGTCCTTGACGGCCTTGACCACCCGGGACTTTTCAAACTTGAAGGTGAGGGAGGGCGGGGGCGCCTCGGCGCTCCTCTGCTTCTTGGCCATGGGCTGGTGCCGCTTGGTGAACCAGGAGGAGGGCGACATGCCGGTGCCGACCGCGCCGGCCTTGCTCAGCTGCCTACCTACCTCGCCGCTGCAGCCGTGCAGGATCGAGACGTCGAAGCTGTTGGACCGGTTGCTCTTCAGCCTGGAGAGCGGGGAGAGTCGTTTTGGAACGGCGGCATAATAAAACACCGAGTAACCCGACACCCACCTGTTTCTCTTTTCGGCGATGCTGCTCTTGAAGGAGGAGGTGGAGGAGGCAGCCCTGGACTCGCGCTCGTCCTCGGCGCCGCACCGGTCGATCTCCGTGGCCGAGGAGGTCAGCGAGCTGAGGATGGAGAGGAGGTCCGTGTTGGTGCAGACGATGCCGCTGGCGGGCGGCAGGCCGGCTCGGGGCGGCACGGGCGGCGGGCCGAGCGGCGGCCTCGGCGGCATCTCCGAGGCGCGGCGGCGCGTCGAGGCCTGGGGGATGGTCGCGAGCGCAAAGTCCGAGTAGCGCCGCTGGCCGTACTGCGTGTAGCGCTGGGCCGCCCCCGCCGTCGAGCCGTTGCCCTCGAGCGGCTGGACCTCGCAGACCCGCTCCCGCGAGGGCGTCTTCCACATCTTTAGCCTGACCTTCCTCGCCGCCTTGATCTCGGCGATGTCGTCCATGATGTCGAGCTGGAGGTTGTGCGTGCTGCCGCTGTTGCTGGGCGGGCCGGAGGGCAGCCCCGAGCCGGACTCGCGCCTGCTGCCGAAGATGCGGGTGGCGCCGCCCATGGGGAAGGCGGCGATCGACTCGCGCCGGTTGCGCCCGAAGAGCGTCGGCGGGACGCGCGAGATCGTGACGACCGAGTGCCTGCGGCCGCCGGGCTGCGGCGGCGTCGACTGCGACAGCGTCGCCAGGAAGGCGGCCTCGCGCGGCGACGGCCCCGAGCCCTCGCCGCCCCGCTCGCTCAGTCGGCGCACCTGCACAGGCCAACGCCAGCTAGTCAGCACGCGATGCGGCTAAAAATAGCATCTAGGCCTACCTGGGAGGCGGTGATGCCGGAGGTGCACTGCGGCGTGGGCAGGGAGTGCTTGCGCGCCTCGCGCCACGGCGACAGAAGGTAGGGGTTCAGCGAGGGCGAGTCGGGGTCGAGGCAGCGGGGCGGCGACTCGCTCCGCCGCTTCTCCGCCTCCTCCTCGGCCTGGCTGCTCTCCTCGACGACGATCAGCGGCTCGCCCGCGCCGCCGCTGCCCAAAGACAGGCTCGACGACAACGACTGCCGCCTCATTTTCCTTGCCCTCTTCCTTGCCCTCTTCCGTCCAGGCCCTTCCTGCAACAAATCACACCGCTTCGATAAAAAGGCCTCCTCGCACGGAATTTACTTCGGGAAATTCATTATTCAGGGTCACGAATGCGTCCCGAGGCACAGCGCGATAACACGCAACTGCAGGCTTCCCTTCCTATTTGGAGCGTTAGGACGCTTATTCGTTCCTTAGTATATTTTTATATTACACTCAATCATAAGTGTAAACTATTTTTTTTTTATCTAATCAACAGATTTTAAGATTTGCAAAAATGATTAAATAAGCCAAGTTTTGAATTGAGGAGGTCGACATTTTTTTACAAAAATTTCATTTTGCGGGATTTTTAACAATATGCAAATACTCTATGCAAATACTCGCCAATCAAAAATCAATGTTTTCAAAATCTCCTACGTATTTAGCATAGCTATAACCGTGTAGATTAAGTGGATTTTTTTTCTTTCAATTTCAAATTTGCACCAGCTACACTGCGTATCGCAGAGTGCCTCCAATTCAATATGCCTCGGGAAATGGCTCTAGAGACGGCATTTTATATTATTCTTGTATATGTATAATTTTTTGTTTTATACTTAAATATTATTATTCTATTGCCTTTCCTTCCATCAGAAAAAATGACTAAAACAACAAATGTTTTTTTGTTAAAGACTCAAGACATGCTGCTCCTCGGGTATAATACTCGCAAAATACCTGCTGTTTTGATTCGATTACCACGTTTGGCAGGGCTCAGCGTAAGCTTAACTAATTGTATTTAGCGGCATGTAATTACCTAGGTAATCCGTCGTTTGATAGTCCGTTACCGCACATTAACGAATTCTATAAGTTAGATAGATATAGTCATTCTAAAGTAGAATTAAAAAACTTTAATTTAAATACTATGCTACGTAAAAGAAGGCTTTGAACCCCCAACAATTCAAAATAAATCGAAAGTTAGTCTCATCAGATTCTCTGCGTCGGAAAGTATCATATAGAAAACCCAGGAACCCCTGAGAATTGGAAATTTTGGACTCGAATTCACGAATCGAGTCACAAGTCTGCGCCATAAGGTTTGCGCGCTGCTTCGCATTCGAATGACGCTAAAGGAGGACAATTCAACAATTTTCGACACAGCTACTATTCTCACCCTCTTGCCAAAATTCCGGAGATCTTCGCAAGGACTCGAAGTAGTTTTGAAACGCCAAGTGTCGAACGAAACTATTTTTTTGGATAAAAATAGTTTCTTTCGACATTCGTTACAAAATGTATTTGTAAAATCTTGACTTTCTGCTTTCTTAGCGAAAATTTCAGTGCAACAGCTCTAACTAGATCAGCCAGAGTGTCAACTTACTACGAAAACTATAAGTTGGTCAATGGTAGGTAAACTGCAGTATTCATTGGCATCTTAGGCACAGTTGTTGCAAACTCCTTATAAGTCCTTGGCATTACAATTAAATTATCTTTAGTTACAACTTAATATTAATTGTAAAGATGTTAAGACTTGTTTTCTAAATTAATAAAACGTACAGTAATTTCAATTTCAATTTTTATTGATTAGTTTGAGAATACAGTAAATAAATAACAGAATTTCCAACAGTTTTATTTTAAAAACTCTTGTTGTAAAGAAAAGCTCAGGCCATCGAATCGCGGGCTATTTTTAAATTCAGGGAATTATTTGGGATATCAAAATATATTTATTTTATTCTGATAAAATTTCAAATTAATAAATAAAACTGAAGGAATTAAACTGCAATGTATTTCTTTAAAAATTAAAAATATTTATTGGTTTAAATTTTTTTTATTCTAAAGTTGAATAATAAAAATTGGGATATAAATTGAAAAATTTAACAGATTCAACTGTGTAATACTAAATTAACTATTAAAGAAAGCTCTTATTCTATTCCGAAAAAAATAACTGAAAGCTTGACTTGTAAAATTCATTCCAAGCTGAATATTGAAAATAGCGCTGATATTTACACTTGATTTAAAGTTTCAGCGAAATCCTTGATCCGGAAACCTGAATCTTTCCTTTTTAGAATAAATATAATTTACAATTTATTTACAAATGAATTCAGAAATGTATTATCTGCAATGGCACTTGCCATTGTTGCAGAACCCTTTGTGGCCTGTAGGCGAACAGGTGGCTTGACAGATAACGCGGAAAATAACTCCCTGGCACAAGACGCGGTGCTTTGAATTAATTGTCAGTGCCGCTGCCGCTGCCGATGGTGATGCTTCGTCTGAAAATTCACGCAGGATTAGAATATCTCGATAATCTTCGTAATCGATTCGAGAGCAGGTGGCTCGGCAAGATTTTCATAAGAACAGTTACTTTCATCGGCATTGTAGTAAGAGGTGAAAAGTAAAATTGCTAGTTTTTTAGTAATACGTCATTTTTTCTAACCTTTACTGGAAATTGGTTTTTTCTGAAGAGCTTCGCGGACCATTTTTCTCAGCGAGTGTTGAAGATCAAGAGTTGCTTCATCTTCAATGATTGCATTTTCTGGGACTTAAACAGTTTGAGTATACTAAATGACATTAAAATGTTTTTTTTTAAATTAATCTTTTAATCAAAAATGCTAATCAAACTTACTGAGGTCCAATGGATCAACCAATTCAGGGATTGTAATCGCATAAGTACTGACTAATAATGCGTAGACAAAAAGAATAATGAGAACCTTCATGCTTCTTTTAGATTCTAAAACGAACTGATGTAAAATCTTCTTTGATTTCGTTTATAAGAAGGCGAAATTAGAGGAAAAAAGCAATTTGCATTTCTTTTTGATTTCGAAAATTTCTAAGAATAAAACGTCTAACAATTGACGCGCGTTGGTTAAATCAAGCGATATTTCCCGCCTCTTTCCTCAAACGAATGAAACACGTTTTTCATTCACGTAATTAAGTACATCTTCTGATTCACGCAGTATGTGGAAAGCTTGAATAATGTGAAGTACAAGAAAAAAGAATTCGAATTTTCGCTAAAAGTGCGTTATTGAAATATCCATTTTAAAATTCATTTTAAAATTTTGAAATTCCTTAAATAATATAGAATTATCATAAATCACGGGAGAAGGAAAAGTCATTGGAGTAAATATAGTAAGTGGTTGCGGTATCTTTCTTTAGTCCTTGATCCTTACTTCAATTTCATTTGTTGACATGTTTTGTCTGCTTGTTACTTTCCTCCTGACATGTTTTCGAGAAAAGTGTTTTCTTCTGTTTTCGTATGTACATTAGGAGTTTCTTTACTTACACTTATCTGTCATAGGGACTCATTTGTCTAAGTGTTTTCCTGAGAATTATCGCTGTGGTTCATTTCCTCTTGGCTCTGTGATAGATTAAGAAGCTGTGATGTGTTATTACTCTCTTTTCTGTGAATTAGCAAATCGACGGATGCGCGCTCAAAAAACAAGTAAGTACATTAATCACTTCTACCTTCATTATATCGTTTATATCTTTTTGATTTTTCTACACGAAAGCAGTGCTCGAAATAATCTTGAAATTTTTTGCTCATATCTCTAGAGCAAACTAAAAAGGGAGTGTGAAATTTTACCTGCAATTGTGTAAATATATTTAAGATATTTGCAACGATATTTAGAAAATATGTTTGAGATATAAATAAAAATGAACATAAAAATAGATATAAATAAAATTGGTTTTAAACTTGATTGAAAATAAAAATTTCTAGAACCCAAAATATTAATCTGTACGGACGTCTAACGACCGCAATTTTTTTTTTAATGACGATATTTATTACCTGACCAAATCATAAAAGTCACTAATAATTATTTTATTTGAAACCCAATGGCCTTTTTTAAGGCTTAAAATTCGTTTAATATTATGCGTTTGGTAATAATAGAGGTTAACACTAATGACTTGTTTCTCCAAGAATTCAATTTAGAATTTTCATCAGATAAAGAAGAAACTTAATCGCGTCATCAAGAAATCCAATTTTATAAAAAGATGAAAAAAAAGTATCTCAAGTGCAGGAATTCTTGCAGCTTCTTGGATCGAAAATTGGATGAGTCGGAATTGGTTCTTCTTCTCTTCTCGCTGAAAAAGAAAAGCCAATGTAACGAGAATTCTATCGGGATATCAGTTTCTTCGTCATTTTCTATCTTCCAAACAATACTAACTTAAACATTGCCAATAACATAAATCGTATCACAATTGAGAACTGCAGGATTGAAAGAAGCTAGAAGGCTAGAAGTTCGCCTCTGTTGTTCTCGCGTCACCCTGAAGTTAGGATTTCGCATCGGCTATTTGCATATTCTACTTCGCTGAGTTAATCCGAGTTGCAGGTAGATCGATTTTCATTCTAAAAATTTCATTTTTACATTTTTCATTTTACTATTTTTACTCAAAAGCAAGTTCAATGCTCAGTAAATATAATATATGTACTGTTATATTAGAAAAGTTGCAAAGCTGATTAAAGACTTTTGTTCATCACAACAGCCGAGCTTACTAAGAAATTCTTTGTTTTTTTCTTGATTTCTTGTAACAGCACTGTCGCGTAGAACGCAGGAAGACAGAAAAATTGCAAAACTTTGGAGCTGGCAATGATTGAGAACTCGATTTTCTCGGACTTTCCGATTGATTTTTTATTATACCGACGGCTCTGCCTGACTCTGCGAGATTACCAAGTTATTATGTCGGGTGGCTGCGAGCCGACGGGGATGGGGCTGTCTGTGTTTATTCGTTCGTTCGTTCGTTCGTTGGGGGAAGATTTGTTCCGCAGATCGGACCTGAAAGCCATAAATATTATCATCTGCCATTGTCGGCGCCCCGTCGAATTCGACATTCTTATTAAATCTCGGCTCAATTAGAGATTTACTTCGAAAGAAGATCATTGCCTTAACTAGGATATAACAGTTTTCACTAATATTTATTTTCATTTTTATAAGAACTTGCAGTCCTTTGAAAGGTTTTCATCTTATAAACTCGACAAATTTCATTCTAATTAATTAATGCCTCTGTTGACTGTGAAAGTTTAATATTAATTTAATTAAAAATTGATTCATGCACCGACCATTACTCTTAGAATCTTGTAAACAGCAACCGAAGATGTATGTAATGTATACATTAAGAGGGCGAAGAGAGATGAGAGATCGTAAATCAAATTCTTGAATATTTCTCGTCGCGAAAAAGTTGTCTTATAGCCGGGGAAAAAAAAATCGCTGAATCGTCTTCTCTAACTTGAGCAGGAGTTCTGTATGCGAAGTAGTCTGGGAAACGAAGGGAATTTATACGATAGTAGCGTCTTCCTTCAAAAATTCAAGTCCAATTTCCGGCGAATCGTCCTGAATCACAATTGAGCCGATTCCTCTCTCCTACCCCGCTTTCTTTATGGCAGCCGAGAAAGGTTCAAGCGAGAGGGTACGCATTCGCCGACGCCGAATTACCTTAGCCGTTATTTCTAATTCAAACGCGTTACGCTCGATTTGCGATTCGGATCCTCCGAGCCGAGGGCGGGCTCCCTTTATTTTTTTAACTTTCGCTCGATCCTTTTTTTTTTTCTTGGAATATTTATTTTGCGAACCTTCTTCGAATGCATATTCGTCAAACGATATATTTCCTTGGCAAAAATTGTAACGATCGCTTGGTTCGAACGATTTGCGGGGGCAAAATGGAAACGTTTTACTGTTAAGACGAATTAAAGTAATGACATGGATGTTCCTCGTTGGGCGACTAGGGAAGCTAAGAGAAGCGAAGGAAAACCACCTCGGACTATAAGCCTCAGGCTATCGACGCACTTCCATTTCATAATTAAAATCGACTAGGGCCGAAATTGTGACTAGTTGAAATTTATTTTTGGCTATTTCACAAATATCACTTCATTTCTTTCTTCGACTGATTACTTGATTTCACGATTACTTGCTCCAATTAGAGTGCAAGAATGAATTACAAGATGTACAATTTATTATTAGAAAATTCCACGTTACGTCCACGTTGCAAGCATTAGTTGTCGATGCAGTGTGCAGGGCATGAAATACAACATAAAACTTTACGTAAACTATATGAAACTTTTAATGCAACGAGTATGTTTGATATTTGCTACAATAAAGTTTGATGCTATGCTAAGGGGAAGAAATAATTCATCCCAGAAAATAACACAATTCGAGGATAATTCGAAGCCTTCCCTTTTAAAAAGTTTGTGACATATTTATCGTCCAATTTTCGAAGAAAATCAAAAAGAAGGAGAAGAGACAGTTTTTCATTATCAAAGTGGAAAAAAGCAAGCTCTCGGACAATCGTAAGTCTTATAATATCGTAGTTATAAAAAAGAGCACTCGCAACACTTGTTGTGGTCGTAAAAAAATTCCGCGGCAACATCAATATGAAGAAAAATGAATCAACTTTTCACGGAAGAAAATCTCGAAAAAATCTAATTAATGGCGAGTACCTAAACTTGTAGTTTTAAAGGTCGCGAAGGCAAAGGCTGAAAATGGAATTAAGCATGAAATTTTCGAAGCAACAGTCGGGACTCGAGTACCAGTGGTGAATGCCATCTAATTAGTTCAGCGTCTTGAAGTCTTTAATTTCACCGATGTTTTCTTGTCTCATTGTAAGAGTGCAAAACTTGGACCGTTGAGGATTGGTGCCAGCTTTTTCTTTCGAGAGGGCGAAGAAACTTTTTTAATCGACCTCTGCATTTGATTAAAAAATTTAGGAAGCTATTGTGCTAGCCACAATGAGGAAAGCCACCATAGGAATGGACAGGCTTCGCGACATCAGACGACTGCCGTTTGACAAAGAAGATCGCCTGTTGCTGGAGCTCGCGATGATTTACCTTTACAATGAATAAACGTCTCTTCCTTTCGAGAAAATATCCCCGTGCGCAAGAGTGTCTCCGACCTTGAAACGCGAGCTCGGCAAATGGTCGGGGATGAAATAAGGCGCTGGGAGGGCGGTCGCTTAATTTCCATGACGTCAGGCGGCGTCGCGAGGACCGACGCCATTCTCCCCCTTAGACTTTTAAGCGCGAATACATCTGGCGCGCTGCCGCGGAAGAGAATGCGATTACATGATTAATCGCGCAGCCAACAACTGAATCAGCCACTGTTCTTGATTTTTTTTTTTTTTTATAGGAATGATGGATACGCTCGGGACAATTGAGGCTTCAAACAAAGTTGAGAAAACTAAGAACATGGATCATAGACGCATGTTGAGTAAGACCTCTCTTATCAAATAGAAATTAGCGGTATGCCATTTCGTCACCCGAATGAGAATCGCAGCGCCGTAGCGAATTATTATCTATTTACGTCACGCTTTAAATAATTGCAATTTTTTTTTGTTAAAATACAAAGAGGAATGATTCTTCTTTATGTAATATTAGAGAGCGAGACAAAATACCAAGAATACAGGTTGAGGTAAAGAGAATAAAATTGTAACATACAATTTATTACAAGTATGGAAGATTTTTTTCGAAAAATTAACATTTTGTTAAAACTGTTTTTATGGAAACTGAACGTGTGGCTAAAATGAAAGTCGTTCTATTATAAAAACAAAGAGATATTTGTTAAAGAAACGAAAAGGAAGGAAAAGGCAATAAAAAATGGATATAAAATGTAGGAGGAAGTAAATCTGACCGGAAATGATATACACAGTTTTAGAGTCAAGAACCAGAGTAGAGGAAAATTGACGTATAAAAATAGCAATTGCAAGAAAGATGAAATAAAAGTACTAAATTTAAAATATGAGTTAAAAGCGAAAGTTAGAGTAAAATAAAAAAAAAAGGCAACAGCTTGTCTCGATATAGAAAAAGTGGACTCGAGCGGAAATTAGAGGTGGAAGAGAGAAAGAGGGAGAGAAAGAGGGAGTATAAAGAAAAGGTGTAAACAAGGGCGCAGACGAAAGGCTCTCAGTGGGGAGAAAGAGAGAAAAAGCAGTAATGGAGAGGAAGAGGACTGGATATGAGGCGCTCCGGGACCGGGGAACGATTAGAGGCGAAAGTTAGCAGTCGGGGGGGATCGATAAGTAATCCGCAGGCGTCTCCCGCTTTCTTTCCACTCGCGCGCGCAGTCGTTGATTTTTAACGAGCGTCTATTTCAGTGAAATTACGGGGCGCCGGGAGAAGCGAGTGCGCGAATAAATAGATATTGATTTTGCCGAAGGTCACGAGAGCTACGTGTTGCTCCTGCTCTCGGAGGATGCGCCCTTGCCGGATGTTTGCTTCTCGTTTTTTTTTTTTTTTTCGGCACCGTTGCTAATTAATAGGAGGCGTTATTGCGAAACGGACTCGCTTGCATTTTCTCCGCAGTCGACTAATTAGAGTAATATTTCCCCTTGAAAGATCACGGCGGAGGCATTATCCAAGTGCTGTAATCAATCTAATCACGGTAATTGGAATCAGTAGTGGAGCAATGGATACGGCGTACGCTTTGTCTCAACTTTCTCAATGACTGGATCGCGCCGCGATTAGATCGCCGGCATTGAATTTCGAACGAATGAGGAAATATTTTACTTTATCAGTACACTGGCTCTTCTTAAATTTCAGTTAAACTATCTTTTGACAAACCGTATCTTTAGAATGAAATCTACGAAATTTCTAATGGCTGAAAATTGTTGAATTCTCTTAAAAATTCTAATTTACCATGCTCATTGAACAATTCAAAATTTCAAAACTTTCATATAATTTGCAATAAATTATTTAAAAGTATGTTGCTTATGATAGCAAAAATTGAGTTTTAAAGTAGAAAACGGCGAAAATCGAGCGAGGCACGTCATACGTAGAGTCTGACTGTTGCGTCGAGTTCATTGACTGTCGGGGAGCCAAGGCGCACATGAAGGGCTCGTCTTTTTCTCTCCTTGGCTCTTCTTTTAACTCTCTTTGGATTGTACGATTCTCAAGCGAACTAATTTTGAAGCGGGTGGATATTTCTGCTGCGCCACTTAATCCTTTTCACTCGTCTCATGTAGCTTTATTCGTGTTGCGCAAAGCTGCTTAAAAACAAAAAAAAAAATGGAACGCAGATTAAATGCAATTCTTATGGAGAAAGAACTATTTTTTACAACGAGTGTTGAAGCGCTGCTTGCTGAAGGTAAACGGTCTCTGCGCGTCGTTTATTATACGGAGGACAAGCGCGGTGACGGACGTCAGTCTTAGCTCCCTCTCTGTTTCATACCGTCGCGAAGTTCATTCCAAATGAGGGATTCTTCGTCTCGTCTTGAAATTCGAGTCCCGAAACTTGTTTATTTATGGAACAGTAATTTCTTTTTGATGTTTTATACATCTACACTGAGAGAAATGTTCTTCTAAAGATTACTATACTTTTTAGTAATACGGAGGCAAACTGGCATATCCTAAAAAATTACTATACCATATACTAAAATTTAATACAACTATATCATTTTTTACTACAATTATATTAAATTTTAGTATATAGTATAGTCATTTTTTAGGATAATGCAAGTTTGTCTCCGCATTGCTAAAAAGTATAGTAATTTTTCCTGAAACTTTTTTCTCAGTGTATTTTTTCAATACAAATTACAAAAGCGAGGGCAAAGCGTTAGCTTATAAAATAATTCGATTTCTTTAGCATTTCTAAAGGGACCCGCGTTTTATGAAATTCAATTTCAATGCGAGCCAGAATAATTCACTTTAAAATAAACTGCATTTTCGAAACTTTTTAATTTTACATCAAGTACACAATTTAATTACCTTGTTTTCTAATATGAAAGAGCATTTCATTACTTTTCAATATTGTATTTTAGTCTTACTTTTTACGACGTTAATTAAATTTTTTGAATTTTTTCATAAAAACGACTATACTAAAGGTTAAAGAGATGAATGAAAGTCCGTTTTCGTAAAACTGAAAAAAAGCTTGTTTCATTAGGCGCGAAGTTCTTTGTCTGCAAAAACAAACTACGGAATAAATTCCAGCTACTTTTTCACCTATTTCTTTCGCTTATTTTTCAGCTTGCATCGAGGGAAAATGAAAGAACCGTTGACACTTTCATTTAAACTTTACCGAAACGCGGAAGCAGCTGCAGTTTTCAGTCGTTGGCACCGTCGTTATTTCCGGCGCCGCAAATCTAGCTAATTGAAAAGCGACGCGAAAATGACGTGACTACGATAATCTCGACTTCATCTGATCAGTCTAAGTAAATCTCCGACTGTAGAGGAAGCGTCCCTCCTTTTTTTCGCCAATCTTCGCAACGCGATGCGGCTAGCTCACTTTTTTTTTATGTCTTGATGACATTTTTATGAGGCTAGAAGATGAGAGAGAGAGCGAGAGAGCGGGGCTCCCTGTAATCGTCGTAGTTGCTGCCGTGTTGCTAAATTGGCGATTAAAGGATTTTGAGTAATATATAATAGAAAGCTCCTTCAAAGGACTGTAATTTTTCTTCTGTAATTCTTCAATGATGCTCCTTTCAGAGGCTAAGAATTAGCTCAAATTTGTTATATCTACCTTCGCCACAGAACTATTTTTACTACAATTCATTTGAAATTGTCGCGACAACAACGACACGCCGAGCCGCATTGAAGTCCTCGTTGAAATCTTGCATAACAATGACACCCGCGTAAAAATCGAAACTATTGGCAATATATTGCCAATGTATTGAATATTGATATTAGCAATATATTGAATCGT
>JAWWEO010000009.1:31198471-31215460 GCA_035582975.1 Ormyrus labotus | reverse complement strand
TTCGGCTCGGGAGTCAATGTACACGCGCTATGAGCTTACCAATACTTTACCTCCCTAGGTGCGTAATATACTATTTCGCTGCTCGTATTTTCAGATCATTTTATTGAAATCTGACACCTACCATATTTAATGTGAAAATAATTTTAAATTTAATTTAGAAATAACATTTTTTTTGACGACGGTTGGACTCGATTTCGGGACTTTCAGCTTGGCAAACGGACGCGTTAACCTCTTACCCAAATATGCATTTGAGAATACAATTTCGAACCTTATTTAGAAGGAACCATCGATTACAAGAGCATTTTACTGATAATATTTAATGAGAATAAAGAATTAATGTGCATAATATGAAAATATAATAATTAAATGGAGGTTTTCGATGTTTTATTTTTATTAACTTAAAATCAATACAAAGTGAAATTGCTAGAGAAACTAATACAGAAACTCAATACAGGAAGGTGGGCATCTGACTTGTGCGGAAAGTATTAAAGTTACAGAAACTGCAAAAAGTTGTAAAAATTTGTACTATGTTGTATAGCAAAATTTCTTGTAATCGATGGCAATATTTGCAACATCAAAATTTTTACTATGTATGATATTTGTAATTTAGGTTAAAAAATTTGTTGAAAAATTCGCAATCTTCGTTGAGAATGTGTTAATTAGGTGTCCTCAATAATCGCTTCATTCAAAAGCTCGAGCATATTTTCAATCTTGGTAGAAAAGTGAAAGGGCAGGTAGCAATATCAACTCGATCGATTGCTCTCGAGAGACGCGAGATTTATTCAAATTTGACCTTTTTACTGTAGACTAAGCTGGCAATATTGCTGAGAAAAATGATGGTAATATCAGGTCTGACCGTATCGAGATGAAACCACTGACGAAACATTTAACCACAACGCGGTAGTTTCTTTCTCCGGCTCACTCTCTCTCTCGCTCTCGTTCGCCCTTGTTTGTTAAATCGATAGAGTGCGTTTTTCCTCTCCGCGGGGAAAAACAGCAGACGAGAAAGCCAGATTTTTATGCCAAGTCACGTTTTCCTCGTCACCGGAAGCTTGATTTAGTTCGACGCTTGCCGCGCCAGCCATTGATTTAGGGAAAAACGAATATCACTCCTGCCTTCGGCGCTCGCTGTCAAAGAAATTATGATGCTCAATGCCATTTGCATTTAGTTATACGTCATTTAATGGTAACGCTAAGTTTAATTACAGTTTTAATTACTCTGGTAAAACAAGTCGAATAGGTGTGTAGTTTAAACCGGAAGTAACATTGATAAATATTTTTATAAGATTTGCATTACGTCAGACAATCGTTTCTCATACGTTTAGGTCTCAAAAGAAAAACGTTTAATTAATTTGTATTTTTTTATTTTGTAAAAAGTAAATGAGGTTGCTATGCTCATAGCTATCTAGCAAAAGTTTTACCATATTATAAAGCCTTGTGGACGAATTAGTATAGTGACTCCTACAGAACTAGAATAAAATTTTCCCTAAAAAATTTTTTTAACAAATAATAAGAATTATTGTATTATTAAATTAATTTGATCCCTTAAATCTTTGTCGAAATCTTCTTCAACTATAACTTTACTCCTTCGTCAAAATGTACTTTCGAAAACCTTCTTGGTTAAAAGAAATAAAAATGGTAATATAAATTCACAGTTGCAGTTTTTCTTTGATCAAGC
Organism: Ormyrus labotus; assembly: GCA_035582975.1. Lineage (NCBI taxonomy): Eukaryota > Metazoa > Arthropoda > Insecta > Hymenoptera > Ormyridae > Ormyrus > Ormyrus labotus. Next base: position 31,213,782 of record JAWWEO010000009.1, on the reverse strand, counting down.
ATTTGCATTATATGCTAAGATAATTGCGCGATTTTCGTCCGCGCGTCATTGTCTGATGGAGTTTTGAGGAGCAGAATCAACAAATACAGTATTCGAGTTTTTATTTAATACTTGAGAATTTATCCAGTGCCTTTTTATGAAGTTTATTGTATCGATTTATCTATGACATATTTTTAGAGCCTTCATCAGGCGGTTAATACAGAGTGACCGAGATTTTTTCTAATGATTTTTAAAGGCTGTTTAAAGGGATTCAATATCAGTTTTTAATTAAAACTGCTTCGTATGATATATTTGACTTTTATTTACCGTCGGTCCACATTTGGTTTTTCCTATATTTTAATCATTTTTCCTCTATTTTAATCATTTCTTTCAGTGAAAGCAAACGAGACGGACTTTGCTTTTTTTAATCAAGCAGTTGAAATTCCCCTTTGAATAGTATCTAGTGTAAAATATGAACTAATGTTCATTTATATGAACGTAAAAGGATAAAGTTTTAAAGCATTTTGAAAATATGGCAAAAGAAACATAAAATTGCCTTAGGAATAAAAAGTAGGACAGGAATTTGAAAAGATTCTGTCAGCAAGCAATTATCATCAAGTCAAGTAGACTCAGCATGTTCGAAATTTGTCCCTTAAGGAGCATCGATTGGAGGGTCTTGATCGCGCGATTACATGCACGCGCAGTTAAATTTACCGCGTATTAAATGCACGATTACAGATGTTGAAGCTCTTGCTGACTCTCTCTCTCTCTCTCGCTCTCCGTTCCATTGAAAATTGATCAGATTGCATTCTGGGATGCGCGGCGGTCGCGCGCGATATGAAATTCTGAAATTGAATCTGTTTGAATTCCCATTGATTTGCGGTGGACGCCAAGCTCTCCGGCTCTGTGCTCTCCTGCATCTACGCACGGTCGCATATCCGCTCGGACGCGAGTTATTATTGACTTTGCTCCTCATTTACCCCCTTCATTTTCTTTCTCGGCTATTTTTTCTTTCCCTTTTTCCGCGACATTATTTACGGCTACCTTAATTATCAGCGGCTATTTTTTCCAAGTGTCCGGCAGCGCCCTAAAGTCCCAATATGCAAAAGTCACTGATGGCAACTGTCCTACAAAAGAGAACACCAAACTTTCATTTACGTCAATAAAATTGATTCCAGGCCTGATTCTCTCAAAATTTTCTGAAGCTCGATGAAAAACCATCCGAGCGTAACTAAATTGGGCAACAAAGTTTGTTTTGTAAGAAAAAGCCTCAACGAAATTTAATATCCTTTTATAAGCTTTTCCAGCGAGTCCAATAAATTTTTTCTTTTTTCATCTTCTTTGTTGATTTTTCCAGCTTTTTTTTTATTCTGCAAAAGCAAACGTTGACATTGCTGTAATTCACGCTCTGAAAATCGAGCATGGGTCGGTTAATGCTCATAAGAACTGTACACATTTTAATTGTGCACAATTTAGCACAATCCAATATATCCATATGTAAATTTTACCAAAGCTAAAAATGTCAGAATGTTTAAGTGTACGATTCTTACGTGCATAAATTTCGTTGCAGCAACGTGCATATTGTATTTTAATGCAAATGTTTATACTTAATAAATAGGCCAATAATTGTATTGACCGAAATCCACTGCAACCTCCAAAATTTGTGGCGAAATTGCATTATTAATTTCGAGCCTGCATTTTGTTCAAATAGTCCATTACATCATCTACATTGTTCGAAACCATTCTGTCATTTGAAAAAGCTTTTGTTACGTTTTTTTTTTAATTATAAGTAATTATTTCAAACAAAACTTTTTATTAAAAAATAAAGGGTAGCAGATGAAAAGGGCAAGGTCGCAGAACGAGAGACTTTTCGCAGTCTATTGTAAACAAGTAGACATGAATTCAGTGATAAACAATGACAATATTCCACGTATAAGCGGAATTTTATAACTGTTGCTCGTGTGAGAATAGCTGAGTTGTGCAAATGTTTCTCTTGTGCTCGTAAACATGCTTATTCTGAATAGTTTATAAGTTTTCTTCAGGACTTTTGACATTTAAAATTTGAACATTTATGTGCTGACTTTTAAAATAAAGGCAAGAAGCGAACCTACGTTTTTAACTGCAATGATAGCCCTGCAGGAAAAAATAATCTACTACCCGAAAGAGGGACGTTGGGTAAAATAACTAAATAAATAAAAACAGAATTAAAAGCTTGCTGATGGCAATTCTCTTTGGCCCGGTGTACTTAATTCATACCCAAGACGTCCCACATGAAAAGCAGAAACATTCGATCGTCGCAAGCGTGGGAGTAAATAGCCTTTTATGCTTTTTATTTGCAAGTTTTTTTACTAGGAGCTAGTACGTATAGGTGCATGCGCTGCTAAGCGGAGAAATACCTGTTGCACGCTTCCTAGCCTGTCGTCGTATATTCTTGTCGCCGATGATAATTTTACGGGGCTCGATAATGCTAGGCAGCTTAACAGTGCAATCATGATTTTATTCCGCCTTAAAAGATTTAATTACTGCGCGATATGCATATAAAAATTGGAAAACAAGTCTTATGTAGGGCCAGTTTGCAATTTGCAGAAAAACAGAAGCTAAAGTTTCGAGAATAATAAAGGCGCCGGTAGGTGATTTGACTTTGAGGGAGCTTATACCGAGAGCAGTGCAGCAACAAGGCCGATAATGTAGGCTTGCAGCTTGAATTCGCTCGGCTGGCTGTGCGAGCGAGCGAGCGAGGCTTAAATTACGTAACGTCTCACACTGGGCGCGCTTATAAGCTCGCAGATTATTCCAGCGGCTATTGTCAAAAAAAAAAGGAGCAGCTCTCTGCACACCAGAGATTGCCTGTTACACTCGCTTTTTTTATTAGACTTCGTGCGCGTTTATTTTTTTTTCCACTCTTTGAAAGAATTGCGCAATACTCGCCTTATTTTCTTTTCGTTTCCTTTATTTTTTTTATTTCTAGTTTTAATTTCATTGCAGCTGGAAATATTGAATTATTTTTAAAAATTTTTAGAAAATATTTTCCAAGTAATTTGCAGCAACAATTTATGAAACATCTTTTTTTATGCAAATTCATTGATTTTTCCATATTCCACACCCGAATGGATATGGTCTATATTTATATTTATACGAAGTAAGTGATACGAGATCCTTCTATGAAAAAATAATATTATTATTAGAATTTTTCCCAATTATTTACTTATAAAGAAATAAATATACAATTCTATTGAATTTTAGATAGGTTGTTTCATATTAGGTGCATTATTTTTATGGCTTCAAGAATTTACTGTTTAATAAAACAATATTACCTCTTCTAGCTAACTGACTAAGGAATTTCATTATACCTATGAAAGTATAGCGTCTGTTTATTGAACTTGATAATGTTTTCATTTTAAACGTAAATTTTAGATCTAAAAAAAGCGTAGATAAAACAATTGGCTACCTCAAACTTTGAAGAGGAATGCTTTTAAAACCTTGGAGCATCTTAAAGTATTACTTTTAAAATCAAAAGAATATGTTAGATGCAAGTTACAATTTATTAATACTTTAAGTATTGAAACAAATATTTATACTATTCTTTGAAACTAACATTGAAGATCTTGTGAAAAGATCAATAGTTTTTAAATAAACATTTATGTTTCCCAGCATGAATATATTAAAATGTATCCGTGTTTCTAAAGCCTTTTCGAAATTATGTGCATCGAAAGATTGACGTGTTTAATTAAGGGTTTGAAGAAAGCTTTTATATATACAAAGTATGTATAGCTATATATTATTAAGTGCTGTGAACGTTTTTAACAAGGCACAACGAAATACTTTAAAAAATGCTTTTTGGTTGAATTTCGACATTTAGGAAAAAGTCATTCTTTCACATCACTTTGTTTTTATTAATTCATTCGTATTAGGTAATTTTTTCAAAATAAAATTACAAAACACAAATAAATTAATTAAAAGTCTGTAAATATCTCACTCCGTTATATTTTTATAGCAAAAACTCTAAATATTTAGTTAGATTTGCTAATTTTTTCCAAGTAGCTTACCTATTAAGCAATGCTTCGCGTTTGACGTGAGTTTGATTCTTCCTTGTAAGTTTTACATCTTCTGGCCAATTGAAAATAGAGTCACAAACTTTATCTTCTTGCAACTTTTAACTTTGGAATCATACCACTACCTCACTTCCTTCGTTTTTTCGAGAACAGTCTCACTCTAATCTTCACTTCCTCTAATTTTCGCACTCGGAAACGAGGTTATTCTCCAAGTGCTCGATTATATTCCGCAATGTTCAAACTGTTTCAAGCAAATCGTAAGAAATTATTGTATGTAAAGTGAATATTGTGAAAGCGCTATCTGTCAATTTATAAATAAAATTTATAAATAAAATTTCAAAGTGTAACAGCTGATAAAGAATTGATGTTCGCGTATTGATTGCAGCAGAGATTCTCAGTGAATTTAAAGTTTTTATTGGTTTTTAATAAAAATGTTTAAATATGGAGGACTGGCTTCGGAAAACTATGAATAGTAAAGCTTAGTTTCAAATAAGTTTGATGTTTAAACGAACGAATTTGATATAAAATCTAAGTTACTTTTAATGAATCATGTATGTAAGAAAAAGCTTTAAAGAAATTTTGATCTTGGCGAATATTTCGACGATATCAAGTTTATATACTTTATATTTGTATTAAATTTCATCTAAAGCATTCCAAGGAAAATTTAATTTAATTTCATAAAATTTAATGCACTATTTAATTTACTATTGATAAGAAATCTGAATGAATTCTAAGAAAGAAGAAAAACAAGAAAGACTGGTTGCAGCTTGCATCAAGCAAATAATTCCAAAATCGGTCATTGCCGATTCGATTGAAAAAGCATTTCCGATGTAAAAAGCAGTAGCAACTCGGCGTGCTTGCACGCAACAGCCGTCAATATCTGTTGCGCTCTAGTCAAAAGCTATCCTCTCTGTGTACGAGCCAGCAACAGAGGTGCTTGCAAGCTTGCGCGTGCCGACTGGCTATCTTAATTAAGTTGTTCGAATTCCGTGCCGTGGCAGAGGGGGATTTCACTATATGAGCTTCCGGATTTTCCGACTGCGTTGTCTGCTAATCGCCGCCGTTAATTTCCCCGATCGATGCCAGTCGAAGGCCCGGATTGCGGATTTCGTGCGGAATTTCCAGATTCTTTGCCTCGAGTCGCAAGAGAAAGGATGTCGTTTTTTTTTTAATTAAACTTTGCTTAAATTAAGTATATTTCAATTAAAATTTTATTAAAAAAACAACGATTATTTTAATAAAGAAAAAATATGAAAAAAGATGAAAGATTTATCCAGTTAAAAGTCGCAATATCATTACTCGCAGGAAAGTAATAGCAGCCGGCGACGGCTATATCTTTAGACTCGCCTCGAGAGAATGAATTCAAGTGCCTTTTGTGTCGCGTCGCTCCGTCACGTGACGCTTCATCCCTGAACTTGAGGAGGACGTTTTGCGCTTTTCGGACCGACGTATAGGAAAAGGCCCCGCGGCACAAGAATGTTCTGCCTCGAGCTCGCTTCGCCACTGTGCGTCGACTTTACCGCTGAGCACTGCCACTTGTTGTTTTTTTTTTTTTTAATTTAATGCTTAATCAATGAATTAATAGGCGTTATATGAAAATTTCCGAGTAACTGAAAGAGAAAACACTGCTCGCTACGGCCGGGAAGAAAAAGCTGTAGAATCTCCGCTGGCTCTTCTGAAGAAAGGAGCCGAGGACTCGAGGAGGCGACGGGGGTCGAGCTTCGCTCACTCCTTTAGAGAAAGAAAAGCTCGGTAGTCACTTACACACGTGCTGCGATTCGTGGGCACCGGGTAAGGAAAAGGTAGCGGCGCGCCGGCGGTCGGATCGTAACTGAGCTGGAGCCGGTGCGCGCAAGCTCCACTCGTGCGTGGCTGGTTTTTGCGCGCCGCGATGACCGCGCGCGCAAGCGCAAGCGCAAGCAACAGTCCTGGCCGCTGCTTCGCTTTTTCCGAGCCCAGAGAGCTGCGCTACCAATCTTCCACTCCTCTCTATACATGCCCCATCCTCCGTCCTCCATCCTCCATTCTCCGGAGCCTTGAATAGCGGCTTTCTTGCACTCGGAGAAAAGCGCGCGATCACGCGTGAATGCCGGAGCCTGAGAGAGCTGAAGCCGTCTCGCTCGCTAAATCTCGTTCTGCGAGCTCGGATGCTATCAGTTTCCTTCGAGGTGCTTCTTTTTCCCCTAAATTATTGAGCTGCTGGCAGCTGCAGACTTTTTCAAACGCTTAGAAATTTTCCTCGAGATATACTTTAGATTATACATTACGAGAAACTGGGTTAAAGCACAGAATTTCTGTATTGTTAGGATATGCCAGCTGAAAAAAATTTCAATTTTGAAAAGAGATTCCGCAAAAATTGTCATTTTTGAAATTCTTCATTTTCCAAGAGTTTGCCTCCTTTCAAGGAACATGATAGTCGGCAGTTTATTTTTCTTTCCAGTGCATCTCGGTAGAAAACAATATCCGCGCGCACACAATCGCGGGGGAGATCGAGCGGTGCTAAAAAAGCTTCGTGCCCGAAAAATATCGGAATCGCGGGAGATTTGCAAAACTCGACTTTGCCTTATAGCTCGCGTCTGATCCCGCACCAAGTACCAAGCAGGGAATTCCTAGCGAAGCCAACAAAGACCTTTTATTTGCGTATTACTTCCAAAGCTTTCTTCCACGTTTTTTGCTTTTTATCTTTTATCTCTTGCGATAAGTGTCTCGTTCCATCTTACTTTTCTGTATTCAAGAAGCTTTATTCAATTTTTTTTTAAGATAGAGGTAAAATTCAAGATTCGTCTCTTTCGCATAATTTATGCAAAAAAAGTCTATTATATTACATTAAAGACTTCTGATTGAAAGGCGCTTTACTCATTCTGGATATTTCCAATTCATTGTAAGTTTTAATAAAGTAAAAAATAATTTTTTATAATTGTCATAATCTACTTCTAATCTTCATGTAATCTTTTATAAATTTTTCTTTTTATCTGTGCAGTTGGAAATTTAAAGCAGCGTTTTCTAAATTAAAAATGGAAAATGAATTGCAGTTTAAAGAAGAAATATTATTTTATTATACTAAATGATTTTCATTACCGTTTTCAATATCTGAAATTAAATTATCTATATATAATTAAAGTTAAACTGTTATTTTATTTGTATTTTTATCATTTCGAGAAAAATATTTGCAAATATTAGATGTTCTAAAATATTTAATATTTTAAAATTGTAATCTGCCAAGCGAAAATCCGATCTTGTAAAAATTCTCACCATTTTATCAAATTACTCTTATTTTTCCATTAGTAGTTCTAATATTATTATGTAATAACAGTTTCCATTTTTTAATAATATATTTATTTTTTTTAAATTTCTAGGCTTGAAAACATGTTTGTCAGAAAAGTGCGCCTATTCATACGTACATTTGTATTATAATAGAGATTGTACTTTCTATTTTGCATTTTACAAAAAGATATTTTTCGAAAATTACGTAATTATAGTTTAAAAAACGCTAAGATAATTGTAAAAAGGCACGAGAAAAATAAGGAATGTAGGTCTGCCTTGAGTTGGAATCATATTACTTCTACTAAAAATTCTTTCGGTTTTTACGGCTATTAGCTTAAAATGAGTCAATTTCTCGCGATTATGATTTAATCAAATGAAAAAATCCCTTTTTCATTAAATGAAAGGTAATTTTGTCTTTATTTTTTTTAAAATACGAATCATCGTAAAACGATAAGCTGTCATACATGAATTTGCATAAGCCTGGGAGATAGAGATTGTGACTTATGCACTTGTCCAAATCCTTCCGAAATCGCAGATTTTCACTTGATCAGTTACCGGTTTACTAAAATAACAGCCGCGAGAATTGCTTTTGAAGCGCAAACGATAACGAAAATGTTATTCGGGGAATAAAGTCAAGTTATTTTTAAATTATTAACTTTTATACCATTTAATCTAAAATAAAAATGCCCTAAGCAGCTTTTACGTTTTTCAGGAAATAAATTGGCTAAATCTCTGCCCTCCGAATTTGCTTATTTACTTTCTAATATAACCGGCGAGCGGAGCTCCTATTTCCTCGACAAAGCGTATGAGCACGCAGAGTACATAAATTCATAAGATCGCGCAGGCAGGGAGCTCTTAAAAAGAGAAAAGTATCTCAGTGGCTCGGCTTTTTTCTTTTCTTGCCCGGCATCGATTTTCCGGGCTGGCCCGCGGGGCTATTCACCCGCTCTTCTCCTCGCTGGCTACCTGTGTGTAGGTCGAGGGCACCGAGCCTGCGCTCAATTTTCACCCGATCCCTCTTAATTAGCGAGTCTTTAGCAAATTCTTATTTCCGGAATCCGGAATTTTTACGTCCGGTGGCGAGATCATGGCAAGATTCAAAAATACCAAGAAACTGGTTAATCAATTCCACGCGCACGCAAGATTTTCGGCAGTATTTACAAAAGATAATTGGCTCTAATAAATAAAAGTAGGTAACAATAGCAGAAAAACTAGCTGCAGCGTTATTTACTCCCGAAGCCACAATCTATGGTTAATCGATATTCCGCTTGCTCGCGGCTCTTACGCGCGGTCGCGATAAATTTTCGCTCGCATGCGAAACGCGCGAAATATTTGATCGGCACTCTCGCATGCAAATCAAGCTCCTAGATAAAATAATAGCATCCCAAGGCGAGAGGACGATAAATGAACCTGCGTATATACTTTCAGTTGTACTGCTCGACGGATGAATTTCCGATGGAAAACTGTGCCTTACTTCGGTCAAGTAGCTATTCAAGCTGGACACGGCAGGAAGTTGCGGTCTACTCTGCATAAGCCTGACCTAAATCTTTGCTATCTTATTAGATATCTCCAATAAAAATCTCCAATCAAAGCACTTTGTACAGATTATTGTTTGTACATAAATAAATCTTCAAATTCAATTCACGGAAAACGCTCCAGGGCTTATTTTAAAAATTTTGAGAAACACTCAATTATGAATGCTATTAAAGTTAAACATTTGAGAAGGAAATTCAAAACAGCCTGTTTGTTTGAATTCTGGAAATTACTTATTAGCCCGCTATAAAATCTAAAATAATCGACTGTATTTACTAAATAAAGAAAGCAGTCCATACGTATTCGAAGCTACAAGCAGGTTAATTAGAGAATTTAAGCCAGTTCACCTGAGATCTGGTACGTTCTCGTGCTCTTTTGCGAAAATACGTGCAGAGAACAAGACGCTATTTTGGACGAGCCATTATACGGCCAGTGGGCTCTCCTCTGTTTCCTGAGCTTGCGCCCACCGGGATGAAATTACTTTGTTTCCGCTATCGCTGCTGCTCTTGGATGAACCGCTGTCTTTCGATTCCCCTCAATGTAAAAATAGACGTAGAAACAATGGAGCTATCTAATTCTCTGAAGGGCCGACACCATCGATTTTCGATCTGACTCGGGTTTATTTGTATCAACTGACCAATGAGGATAAGTTTTCTTAATAGAAAATTTTTAATTCCTTCGTTCTTTTTATTGCTTCCTGCTAGAGGCAGCATTGTGATAGTAATTTTTGGAGTTGTTCGAAAAATCGGTTATAATTGTCTTTTAAGGTAATAATTAAAAGGTAATAATTAAAACAAGAATAAATGATTTTTGAAAAGTGACTGTATGGATGTACGTGTGTGTGTATGTATACGCCTGGATCTCAGCTTCTACTGAACGGATTTTCATCGTTTACGGCTCATTTTTTTGCTTTTTTTTTGCGATGGCGGCAAAAAAATCTTTTTTTGTTTAGCTTATTTATTTTTGTTTTATCGCAAATTTTCGATTTTTGACAAATTTAATTTTAATTTTGTTTAATCATAGGATTGAGATATTTGAATCGAACAAAGGCCAATTTAAAGAGCATACAAATACCTATAATTTCAGAGAAAAAAAATTACCCTAGCTCTTATGGTTCTTTTGTTTTTAATAAAAACTTGTTTTTTTAAAAAAGCTTATAATTCTTAAATTAAATTATCAACTGCTCTGAAACAATTTTTGGTAATTAAGAATATATATAGCTATAATCTGTAAAAATTTCAAAGCATTTTGTCAATTAGTTTTTGAATAAAAAGCTGAAAACCGAAAAAAATGAGTTTTTTAGGGGAAACGATTACGGAAGTAGAAAGACTTTAAATTACTTAAAATTTTGGGAGTTAGTTCAAATAAAATAAAAAGAATTACTTTTCTTTGGCTAATATTTTTTATGACTTAATTTAGCGCATGAATTTTTATTCAAGTTTGCGCGAAATCAAGTTTCGTAGTACATAGATATACAAAATTTATATTCAAATTTTGTTAGCTTTTCATTAAATTCTAAAATGAGCATATAAAAATAAAATAATGATAAAAACGAGATAATAATGGAGCAATAAATTAGTTAGGAGGAAGCTAACTGCCAATGACTTGGCCGCGGTTTTTTTTATTCAAACACAGCTCTGTACTTTAAAAAAAGGACCAGATTGAAGAGAAGAATGGGCGAAATAACATTTAAAATAAGTAATAAAAAAACCACCGGTTTACGAATATTGAACGTCATCCGACTCGACATGATTTTCCGCGCGATGGAGACCCTAATTTCGCCTTGCTTCCGACGGGATTTTGTTGACGAGCCTTCTTTATCCCGGACCTTGAATGTTTTGCACGTATAAGGCTCGCTCTATGGAATAAGTAAGGTTAACATATTTACGAATTTCATCTTGTTTACTTTCGATATAAGTCAGCGAAAATTCAAAAATTGAAATTTTAAAGATTTTATGTCTAGCAAGGAGAATCTATGACATTCGGGTCATGGATTCCCCTGAAGCTCACAGAGATTCATATAGATATATATAGAAATGATATGTGCAGCGGGCGACAAACTTCACACTCGTCGAGGACGTAATTACAGCGATTATTTCACACTCCGCTAAAAAATAGAGTTCGATACATGTGAGTGAAGCGGGTGATCCTCGCACGGGTGTTTGTCATCCTCGCTTCGCTCGGGCGACAAACTTCACTCGTGCGGGAATCACCCACTTCGCGCCCTTTTATCGAAATATACTATTGCCTGTAGGATTGAAATTTTTTTCTTTTAAGGTATACTGTAGGTACTAAAAGCACTTTAGAAGTTCAGAAATGGAATTTGAGTGAAACGGGAGGTCAAATTCATGATCAGTCGAGAACCTGGACGAAGAGGACATACCTCAGGATCAAGACAGCGTTGGACCCTGTGGCTGCACATATCTCTATATGTGCCACCGATGAGTCTCTGTGAGTTTCAGGGGAATCCATGACCCGAATGTCATAGACTCCTTGTAAGTAAAAAATTTGTCCTTATTTAATCAATATTTCTGTCATATTCTTAATTTTTTTTCCATTATTTTTAGAATTGCAGCTCTTTCCTGTAAAGTAAAATATTAATTATGTTGAAATTTGGAATGACAGGATTTAGACTGAGATAGTTTATCTCGTGACTGAACAAGCACCATTGCTAAACAGATTTTGATGGAGTCGAGTTGCACGCAGTGAGTTTTCGGATGACACGAACAAAAAGAATTTCCATCTCTCTGTTTTACTTCCATTTCCAGAATACGTAACTCAACTCTTAATCATATGCACGTTTTAAATATTTGTCCTTTATCCTTTTTTAAGGGATGTAAAATACCAAATCGCAGTTTCTCTTACATGTGCCGTGAATACTTGAGCGTCTATACCTATTATATGTACTTTGAACTCTTTTAGCTTGATAAGAACAATTAAGGACGCAAAGACTAATTTCAATGATTTACAACTTTCTAATATTTAAAAAGGCAGTTATCGTAATTTTAGTTGATATTTTCGTGGCCTTCCTGAAAGAGTTTGTAGAGCTCGTCAGCATCCTTAAGAGGGTCACTCTGGAATGGCACAAGAGGTGCAGATAACGTTGGAGAGTCGTCCTTACTCCAGAACTTATCATGCGCTATACGCGTGAGTGCACAAATAAAAACTATTTAAAGTAATCTATGATGAATTAAAAAGCTTTAAAAGCAAATTTATTTTTCAAGAGTATTATCAAGAAGTTAATATTCGCGGTAGAGGTAGTTAGAAACACTAGCCTCAAACAATTTAAGTTATACAACGTAAGTAAGTACATTGTAGGCTAATTAAATTGGTGCTAGAGATATTTAGCGGAAGTTGCACGCGTAAATAGATTTTAAAAATAACGTATGTATTATTTTTAAGTGAATTTCTTGTTAAATTTGTCGACTGTTCTCAAGATTTAGTAAAATCATTTTACTGGCTTGCCGTAATGTTGCGTTTATGCATCCTTTTGCGTTGTTTGAGTCGTTCGATTTAAGAGTCATGCTAGACTCGATTAAAAAATTCCTTGAAGTTAACATGAAACAGTTTATAGATCTCGCCGAAACTGCCGATAAAAGTTTATATTTTTTCCAATGAATTAAGAAAGAACTCTGGAAGGCTACAGGCGAACTCGTTGATATTCCCCATATGAAACAGTGGGCAAAACGTATCGCGCCGGAAGTTTATTGGTCCGTTAAAGCTAGCGCCGCCGTAACGTACGCCGTATTTGCAGCCGATAAAAAGTTGATCGGGAGAAAGAAGTATCTCGTGCTCTCCGCGGAGGGAAAAGATTCCCGAGAATACAGGCGTCGGTAGCCGCGGACGTGACGCAATTCGGGACGCTGCTCGCGTCAGTCGACGGCCGGAATCAAGTCGATTCTTTGGCAGCGTGTCGTAGGTCGCGTTTTCTTCGTTTATTGATTTTCCCCAAAATCCACTCTCCTCCTGGCTCGCTCATAAACCAGCTCGCCCCGCGGATAGATCCCGAGCTTTTGCCGTGCACGTCGACCGGCTGAAGGCCTTATAAGCAAGCTCCTAAGCCCTGAAACCTGTACTCATTTGCTCCGTACGAGAGAAGAAAGCTCCGGAGTCAGAGCTCCTTCCTAATCCAGCCTAAGCCTAAGCTTTATGCGGCGCATCTTTTTTAATAACAGTAACTCACTCTTCTTAATTATCAAGCTCAATTTTTTTACTTCTTAATTTTTAGTTTTGTTTTACGTAAGGGAATTTTCGATGCACTGATAGTCCAGTTTACTCAAAAATTTTTCTACTGCTTTCGCAGTGTATCTGCGTCAACAGGTACGTCGTTCGAAAGCTCGTTCTAAAGGGTCGAATAAAACTCTAGCGAGTACATTGATGCATTGATTTGTTCGTTCATCGCATACAGAGAATAGAATTTGCAAGAGATTAACTTTTTCATTCCAAAATAGAAGACAAGCCCGTCGAAGAAATCCACCCGGCGGGGCAAGAAATAAACTCGGAAGCATCGGGGGGGATAAACACGAGAGGCGAATTCGCCATACCGGAGCGCGGAGCGAAGAGAAAGAGGGCAGCTTGGGAGCCGCGTTCCGATCGATAATCCGAGTTTTGGCGGCGCCGGCTCGGGGGGTGCATGCGCTCGAACGCCTACCGACGGAAATCATCTCGAGAGGGAGGAACTTGCTACAGTTTGGCGGGCTCTGGCCGAATGAACTCGCCGGAGAAGAGAGAGAGAAAATCGATTTCCGGCTTTCTGGAGCAAGGGGCTGGTTTACGCTGCGCGCGAGCTCCGGGCTCGATGGCTCGGGGCAGCTCAACCCCGAGAGAGGGTAAAAGGGTCGGGGCGGCAGGACGCGCCTGCGCGGCTCGCAGCTCTCGGCTCTCGGCTCGCGGCCACAGTCGGAACATGGCGGCGCGCGGCGGCGAGCCCGGGCTGGTTCGAGCTGCCTTTTCACCGGGAGTGACCGCGCCATGCTCTGACCTCGGGCTGCCCGAGCAGCATGCCGCGCCTACGTTCCTGGCTCCTCTGCCTCCTCCTCGCGGCGACGCACATCATCGGCAACGCTCGCTCCAACGGTAACTCTACTCTCCGCTAGGCGCGGTAAAGCCAAGCCATAACCCGTCGTTAATGCTCGCTCGCGTTATTAAGAATTTTCAGGTCAGCTGATGTCGAAGGAGCATAGAACCCACGCTGCCTCCGAGAGGAAAGACGATCTGTGGTGCTACCAGTGCGACACTATTGGCGAGGGCGAGAGCTGCGTGAGCCTGGCCGGAAACCACAGCTCGCTCATGCAAAAGTGCAAGGACGACAGACGCATCTGCATGGTAAGCTTGGATTTGCAGTACAGTAAGGTCCATTGAATAAGCGACGAACCCGACTTTGCAGGTAAAGCGGTTCTCGTACACGACGAGCACGGAGAACTCGACGTCCGTGCCGATGATGTGGGGCCTGGAGCGCAACTGCACGAACAAGTGCGAGCCCGGCTGCATCGTCATAGGGGAGCGCACGAAGCTCTACGCCTGCACCGCCTGCTGCGAGAAGTCGCTGTGCAACAGCGGCACCGGCACCGCCACCGACCTCACCACCAAGGAAATCGAGTTCTTCCTCGCCCTCGCCCTCCAGATCCTCCTCACCGTCACCCTTTATCCCTCGTGACACCTCATCCCGCTCATCTGAAAAGTTTTATTTTACGACCTTTACAAATTTCCTTTTAAACTTTACCTCCGAAACTTTGACCTGCCAATTACGCTTTTCAATTATTCATATCGACCGTAAAATTGTTTTATGATTCATGAATGTAATTCTTGTAAGTTATGGAAACTATGCGGAACCATAAATCATCAGTTTTATATGGAAATTCTGTTAAATATTCATTTTTTATAACTTGTAAATATGTAATAGTACGAAAACGACCGTAATAAAAAAAGTTTTAATCTATATACTTGCGAATTCAGTTTTCACCCTTTTACCTCTTGTTCTTCATCGTTACCGTTAAAAAGCTAATTATTTCCAGCATTTTATTGCAGCTTTTCTCTCTTATAAACAGTTAATAATTCCTCCAGCGAGAAAACGATCGCGCCCGGTAAACAAGATTCAGCGTATATTCGTTTCGAGAAAATAGGAAAGGTAAAGAGAAACTGTAAATTATACCCTCTCCAGAGTTTCCGGAGCGTCTCGTGTCCCTGAACCTCGAGAACTTGGTTTCTCATCATCCAGCCGCGGCTAATGAGATAAAAAGCGCTGCGCCGTTAAGTCGGCGCAATTCTCGCTACCTTGAGCGACGTTATCCCTAATTAAATAATTCGTCCGATTACAAAGATTTGAAAGGATCCGGATGAGATGAGAAGAGCTCGTTGAGAACTTAAACTCGATTCGGGCTAAAATGGGAAATGCACTTCCAGCAAGCGTACACGGAGAAAAATTTTCTAGTAAAAATTACAATAGTACATTTTAATTTGATCACAGACTGTAAAAATCCTAAA
>JAWWEO010000009.1:31123921-31194013 GCA_035582975.1 Ormyrus labotus | reverse complement strand
AGGATTTTTACAGTCTGTGATCAAATTAAAATGTACTATTGTAATTTTTACTAGAAAATTTTTCTCCGTGTATAAATTTCAATACGCATTAGTTGATTCTTAATTACACAGGTGACTTGTGAAACTTTAAATTTAACTCTTTAAATTTTCTTACTTCCTCTTTAACGAAAAATATTTTTAGCAGAATAAAAATTTCTACGAATTCGCGGATAAAGCTTGCAAGTAGAGATATAATTTTTTAGGGAATTCGTCAGAGTTGCCGCCGGTTCCCCCGGCAAGGTTAAAGACGATCTAGCGGCGTTCTCTTTCGTATACGACTGCGCCTATTTTGAGAGAGAGAGAGGGAGAACGCGCGGCGCGGAGTCTCCTCCGCGCTCTCCTCGTTGACGAGCGCGTGCACACACATGCAGCTGCCTCTCGGGGAGATTGACAATTGGCTTTGTCGCGAGCGCGGCTGCTATATTCAATGCAATTAAGCCGCGCGAGGCGTTTCGAGAAATTCCGTCAATGTAGGCTTCGCGCTGATTAAATTCTTGAGCTGCGCCTTTTATTCCCACGGAATCTCGAGCTGCCAATCCCCTTTTTATATACGGATCTATAGTGTACGTGCACTCTTTATTTTCGATTTTGCCTAGACGATTGAGCAAGTCTGGTTTGGAACAGATTTTAATCGAGCTTCCGAAAGTGTTTGTTAAAGTTAAAGGGGATCTTTTTATATATATTTTTCATCTATCTACGAATAATAAAAATATTTTCTGTTATTCAAGTGAAAATGTGAGCACGTCCCGGAAAGGCAATAAAAGGAGATCAGACGTTATTAAATTGTCAATATTGCCGAGAATTTGAATCCGAAAGTAATTTTGTACAAAACGAGGCGAAAGGCCGAGAAAAGAACAAATAATCTGCTTGAGAGGAAGGGCGAGAGCGGGGCGACGGTTTTTAGTAATCGCGGCATCGGCACCGGTGCGTCTCGTCTGCTCGCCGTGCCAGAAAGAGGAGGGCGCGCTGCTCCCGGCCTAAGAACACTGACCGCTCTATGCCAGGCGATACACTATACACGCATAAAGCTGCCATTATTAGAATGCCGACGTACGCACGGCACACTCTCTCGGCCGCGCCTCCTCTCTCAGTCGTCTCTCTCTCTTTCAGTCGTCTGCGAGACCGGCCCCCAACAACAGACGCGCGCGCGGAGCTTTCGCCATGTGCTCAAGCTCCCGCGGCACCGAGTATCCGCGAATCATGTCTTTTGAACTCGTTGCCGTTTCAAACTGTCGCGTCTTTTAGTCATGGCTCTAGTTATGCCGGTTTCTATGAAGCTCCGTCTGTTTAGTTATTTACTTGGATCATGTGACAAAAACCCGAGGAAAATGACAAGTGCGCGTCGTTTGATCATCGTCCTCGCGATCGTGATTCTCGGAAAAGTGAACGGCCAGCAGCGCTACCCGAGGATCGTCCAGCCTCGGATCATCCCGCACGCCGAGCTCTCGCGCGATCGCCGGTCCGTCCCTCTGGACCGCCGAGCGAACCTGCAGTTCCTCTCGCTGAACGACTGGATCTTGAAAACGGAGCCCAGCAGCCAGCTGGCCGTCTCACCGAGGCTGAGAGTCGAATGGCCCGGCGGGAGGGCGGCGCTCCCGCTGCTCCCCTGCGAGAGCTGCGAGAGCCGCGAGGGCGAGGTCTACGGCCGCGAAGGGAGCTCCCGCGTCCTCCTGACCCACTGCCGCTCGGACGAGTTCTTCGGCCTGGTGAACCTGGGCAACCGGACCTACCTGGTGGAACCGCTGCTCGACAGCAAGTCCGGCCAACACCTGCTCTACGAGGCCGAGTTCTCGAGGTCGAGGCGCGAGGCCGCCGACTCCTCCTCGACTTCCCCGACGGTTTACGAGGCCAGCAAGAGGTTTTACAATCTCAGCGGCGACACCTTCGACCAGGAGAACTACCAGGACAACCCGGAACTGCTCAGCGAGCCGAACGAGCTCGGGAGGAACAACGAGCTGGAGGCTGGCGGCGGCGGCGGCGGCTCCGTCGCGGAGGACGACGATGGCGTGGCGTACTTTTACGATAGGAATTCCGAGAGAGATCGACTGCCGAGTAAGTGTCAATTTCGATGAGTATTAGTCGTTTGCCTCGATGCCGATTTTACGAACGGCTTTTTCATGGGAATCGCGTGCAATTGACTTGTGGGGTCTCGGGGCATCGTAAACTTAAGCTTTTCTTTGAGTATTCACTTTAAAATCAAGAGAAAATGTATATAAAACTGAAAACGAGATTTTGCTTAATGGCCGATAGTAAATTCTTACATTCTTGCATAACATAGTAAACAAGCTGTTATCAGTCTATTAAGTGCAGCAGCAATCAGTGAGTTTTTAAAAAAAAAATGAAAGTGGACATTATTTTAAGTGTTGATGCAACACTTTGCCGGGTATTAAAAAGTTGGGCAATATTTTCAAGTGAATCATCTGGCCTAATCAGCACTCTAGT
Organism: Ormyrus labotus; assembly: GCA_035582975.1. Taxonomy (NCBI): domain Eukaryota; kingdom Metazoa; phylum Arthropoda; class Insecta; order Hymenoptera; family Ormyridae; genus Ormyrus; species Ormyrus labotus. The sequence continues at coordinate 31,191,532 of JAWWEO010000009.1, read as the reverse complement.
CTTTGTACATTACATAAGTATCAAATCAAAGACTCTATTAAATGCATGCGCAATGTACACATCGGGTGTGCATAAGCTAATATTAGTATGTCTATAATATATCACAGGCAAACGTTTTCAAATTCAAGCATATAATGGCACATTCACTTTCATTCGAATCCCGATTGCGATGCCTTATTGGGAAATATTATTAAAGTTGATACGTAATTTTAGTTTTATCTTAGAATAAAATGACAAATTGAATTTAATTCACGGCTAGTGAATTTACAATAATAATGAAAAAGCTGATGATAATTGATTTACAGCTAGAAAAACAATAAACAAATTTTCACCAGCAAAGTGGCTCGAGCTTGCAGTAGTAGCTGATTATTCCGTCATTGATTTTCACGGATCACGAGTCCAACAGTACATTTTCGCTCTTCTCAACATCGTGAGTGTATCTCATCATTACTTTTCCAATGAAAATCCTTAACAACTTATATCGAATTCCAACTTGACTGGGCTTGATACTTAATGTGAAAAGTTAAGCGCCTCGAAGAAGCCGAGGGATCAAAACGATTAGCAAGTTCCGTCGTTATGCCGGAAGGCTTGAAAAGTTAAATCGCCCTTAGGGACGCGTTGATAAGCATTAAAGTTCAAATGTCTTCGGATAAATTCGTTAAAGCCTGGCAAACTCTATTTTCCGACGTCCTTTAATCCCCTTGCTGGTCCAATTTACACTGGATCATTTTTTTTTTTTTCAGGTCAGCGCTATTTACAAAGATCCCTCGCTCGACGCGAATATGCAGCTCGTGCTGGTTCGCCTGATTTTTTACAGCGAGAAAAAGGACGGAATGGTAGTAACGGATAATATATGTTTTATAGCTATACGAGTATGTGAAGCTTGGGTTAAAAAACGCTTACCGCGTGGTTATGCACAGGTGCACCAGGGGAACTCGCGGCGCTCCCTCGAGAACGTGAACAAATGGAACCGCAAGCTCCTGGCGCTGTCGAACCAGAGCCACGACGCGGCCGTCTGGCTGACCAGACTGGACATCGGCGGACCCTCGGGCTACGCGCCCGTCTCCGGGGCCTGCGACCCCTCCAGGTCCTGCGCCCTCAATCGCGACGAGGGCCTCACCAGCGCCTTCATCATCGCCCACGAAGTTGCCCACATGTTCGTACATCCTACGTTTTTTTTATCAGACCCAAACTAAAGTACCGCCTTTCCAATAGATTAGGCCTCTCTCACGACGGCGACCAGAATTCGGGCAACACCTGCGCCAGGGAAGCTACGCGGGGCAGCATCATGGCGCCGATGGTCGCAGCTACTTTTCACAACTTTCATTGGTCCGCTTGCTCGAGGAAGGAGTTCCATCGAAGGGCAAAGTAATTTTTATAAATGATTAATTCGTTCGATAGCTAGAAATTTATATTGAAGGATCGATTGATTGCTTAAGCGAAAGGCGTCGCAGTAAATTGAAGGGGACGAAAATACTTTCAGACACTGGTCGTGCCTTTTAAATCGGCCGAGCGATGATGATTCGCCGATTGCTCGAGGCAGCCTCAACGAGCTTTTCAGTATGGACGAACAGTGCAGGATGGAATTCGGCGAGGGGTAAGCGCTTCTTCTCTATATTTATTTACCTTTTACTCTTAGACCCAAACTCATTTTGCAGTTGGATTTAATCGTCATTTTAAGATCGAGGAAAAAGCCCGTCGCAATCTCCTTATTATTGTAAAAACAAAAAAGTTTAGTAGAAAATAAGAAGTTTTCGGTTACACACAACAAGAGCCGAGCAATCTATCGGCGTTCAATGCGCAGAGCGCTTGTAATTAACGCCGAGAAGCGCCTCGGTACGCCATTAAAACTCCACTCGGCAGGAGGAAACAACTGCAGATTAGTGATTCAGTTTGGTGCGAAAGTTACGCTTCGCGCGTCGTAACTTTTGCAACGTAAAGGGAAAAAGCGACGCGAAATTCAAACGGCAAGATGTGGAGGAAAGTAGTTGTGTCTAAGAGCGCATGCAGTCGAGTCTCAGATGCGCATTTCTGCAGTTTCCCGGTTTAACGAGAATGAAAAGTCAGTTTATTGATAATAAAGCGAGGCAGCATTGCCTCTTAGACGCTTGCCGCTCTGTAATAATTGTTCCCCGTAATTATTCGGTGAAACTCTGGGGAATAGCAGACTTGTTTAGTAAGATTTATTTCTGTAATAGATTGCGATGAAAGACACTAAATCGCCTTTATCCTAAAGCAAATGCAACGTTTTTACAAAAGCTTTCCTTTCCGAAACGAAGTAGTGAAAATGATTTCTCGGCTGAGGAGTCTGAGCTCTTTTTGAAAGCGCGGCCACGCGGAGAGCTATGTATAGACGAGCCCAACGGGGGAAACCGTGTTTGTTTACAGATATAGCCGATGCAGGAATCTGGAGTCGTCGAATCTGTGCGCGCATCTCTGGTGCGGACGGGCGAACAGCTCCGAGGCCTGCAAAACGAAGAAGGGACCGCCGCTGGAGGGAACATTGTGCGCCGAAAATAAGGCAAGTGAGAGGGGGAGAGGAGGACTTAATGACCGCCGCCGTCGCGCGTTTGCCGTCTCCGACTTGACAATTTCTCGTCGGGGGCCTGCTTCTCACGACTCGACTCGCTTCATTGCCTCCATTCGTGCAATCAAGCGCGCATTCTATTAAAATAGAATCTTTGGCTTTAGTGGTGCGTGAGCGGCTCGTGCGAGCCGATCGAGCAGCAGCGCCGCGACCCGACGCCTCTGGCGGTTCGCGGCCTCGCTGGAGACACTTGGGCTTCATGGGGATTGTGGAGCGAGTGTTCTAGAAGCTGCGGCATCGCCTTGCAGTACAGGATACGACGCTGCATCGGATTGTGAGGGCTACTTACCTTTAACTGCGTTTCATCCATTTCGGTGAGCATTCACTTATCTAATACATTACGATTTTAGTAGCTGCCAAGGCGAATCGAAGGAGTTTCGCGTTTGCAATCTGCCGGCGTGTCCCGATCGCCAAGACCTGAGGGCAAGCCAGTGCGCGAAATTCTTTCGCGAGCACTCCGGCCTAGGCAAGGCTCGATCGGATGGTAACGACACTTGGCTGCCTTACGAGAGTTTTCACGCCAGCTCGAATTGCCAGCTCGTCTGCTACAGGAAGGAGAGCTCCGAGATTTTTCACACGGGGCTGGACGTCGAGGATGGCACTCCCTGCTCGTACGAGACGAGCGACATCTGCATCGGCGTAAGTTCGGATATGTAGAGCTGAAAAAAAGCAAAACGAAATTACAAAGCGATTCGCTTTCAGGGCGCGTGTCGCTCGATGGGCTGCGACGGAGTGCTGGGCTCGGCGCGGTCGCGCGACGCTTGCGGCCAGTGCGACGGCAACAACTCCACCTGCGAGAGCGTCGCCGGCAAGTTCCAGCGGAAGCTGCGTCGAGGTTCGTATCAGCCCCACTCGATAATCGAATGTAGCGGCGGCCCAATGGCTACGAAACTAGTTTATTGCTCGGCGCAAGACTCTCTCTCTCTCTCCTAAACTCGATGAACACTCGGGGGCCAACTTTCCGCTTCGAAAATCGATTGCGGCCGACAAACTAGCGAGAAAGCCACTCGAAATTTCATTTTCAATTCATTTATCGTTTCTCATTTCTCATTTCTCATTTCTCATTTATATAAATAATACTCGGTAGAAACGACGCGGCTGGCGGTGCTGCCGAAATCCGCTCACAACATCAAAGTCGCAGTTACGATTCTGCTCACGGATTCGGTGCCTCACGAGGGAAACGTGAAAATTCTCATCCGAGACGGTCAAAGGAGGCGGCACGAAATAAGGGAATTCGACGCCGACGGACGAGCGGCCGTTATGATAATCGAGGGTGCCGCTTTCCGAGCCGAGAGACTCGAAGAGAAATACGTACTCTGGAGCAGAGGACCCCTCATGTCTGATATCGTCCTTTCGGTAAGCCCGGCCGTATTTATCTTTAAGCCAAAAAATATTTCGTTTATCTTGGATTTACCGGCGTTTGTCAAACCAATCGAGCTCGAGTACTTAAACATCTTTTTGCAAGTAATAGGAGGCAATAACCGAGCTCTAACTATTTTTAAAAACGCGCAAATCCTTTTTTAAATCAGCTGATAGCCGCACGAAGCGTCATCCGAACGGGCGCCTCGATCTCCGTGTCGTCCCAGTACACGATAGCGCGCTCGGCGCTCGACACTGCGCGCGGTCGATACGTCTGGCTGCTGGCTCCTGCCGCGGGACCCTGTCCGGTTGGCTGCGGAGGTGCTCTCAGGCGCCGGACGCTGCTATGCAGGGACGAGCTGACGCGAGAGCTGGTCTCCCGCAGAAAGTGCCTGCTGACGGCCAAACCCCCTGGACATCGTCAGCTCGAGCGGTGCAACGCTGCCAGGTTTGCAAATCAAAACTTACCGTTCTTATTCAAACTATAACCAAGCCAAGTCCTCTTTGATTAAGTGGCATTAAACGGACAGGACAGGCCGCTGCATCGAACGTACTTATTTACTTTAACTAGAAATAAAATTTTTCCGAAATTATATTGAAGCTTAAAATTGTACTACGTATATTATGTGCAGCTTGAATCCGAATATAGGTTTACGTTATGCTCATCGGAAACTGCACGTGGAACAAATCCCTCGATACGCGTATTATATATAGTATATAGCATGGCAGCACACAGTATAGTATCCATTACGTGGCTTAAAATAAAGTTCAAAGACTCGCACATGCGTATCCATAAATCCGAAAATTTCATTACGGATATTTCATCCGACGAGTGCCATACGCGAAATAGAATTCCTCCTTCTTTTTTTAAATTAACTATAACAGTTTCAATAAAATGTCTAATAAAATAAGTAAATCTTACCACTCGTAAAGAAAAACGTAGGTAAAAAGGCCGTAGCGTTTGTTCGATTAATAAAAGGGAGGTGTAATTTTCAGCTGCGATTACGTGTGGATAGCAGGAATGTGGGAGCGTTGCAAGGCAGCCTCGGAGGAATCCGGAAGCTGCGCACCGACCCAAGGTGTTCAAAAGCGCACGATATACTGCGTGCGATCCTCGCTCGCCGAGCACCAGGTCACTCGGGAAAACGAGCTCAAGATCTACCGGAACACCGTCCAGCCGTCCAAGTGTCGAGACCAGAAGCAACCACCTACCGAACGGCCCTGCAGTCGAGTGCCTCTCTGCTCCGGTCATTGGGTCTACGGTGATTGGTCGCCCGTGAGTCTCTAAAGCATTTAACGCAAGCGATCGAAAGCTCCGTTTCTCATTTGCCTATATATCCGCTACAGTGCTCGCAAAGCTGCGGCAGAGGGGTGCAGACGCGCAAGGCTCGCTGCCTTCAACTTTCGCCGCTGGACCTCGCCGAGCAGCAGCAGCTTCTGCTGGACTCCTGCAACGCGACGCGCATTCCCGACGAGGTGCGCGCCTGCAAGGGCATGGCCAGACATTCTCCCGAGTGCTCGCACTGCAGAGGCGACAGGGGCTACTGTGTCGCTCGAGACTTCAATCTCAGCTGCAGGAATTCGGTCTTTCGTAGGAGATGTTGCCAGACTTGCCGGGCAAGATCGAGAGGAGGCTGAAATCTCGGGAATTCCCTGCTCGTTCGCTTGCAAGGGGAAGCTGATCGATAAAAGTTACTTATTTTTCAGTTCATCAATCATTTCATCACCATAGTAAATTTAGTTTTTTTTCCGAGCCTTTTTTTCCTACGACATTTTGATGAAATTGTCTTTTTCTTTTTTTTTCATCTTCATTTAAAGAGCTTCACGCGATCGAAAAGCTTAAACAAAGTCCGTTTCCCAAACATGCGATCTTCTGGTTAGTTGTTACGTACTTCTTTTAAGCAATTAAAAAAATTGTTGATTTTTTTTAGAAAAAATATATCGAAAACTCATTAAACATAATTATTTTAGTTACAAATAACTTTACCTTGTAAACATTAAACATAATTATTTTAGTTACAAATAACTTTACCTTGTAAATAAATTAGAATAAAATATACATCTATTTTTAAACAATGATACTGCATTTAAAGTATAAACTTAAAAAATAGAAAAATTGATTTCTTAATTTTAAGCTCTATTTATTTGTACGAGCTGTATCAATTTAGTGAAATTTCTTAAATAGTAGTATTTTTTCGATAATAAAGTTGTATTAGTTTACTCAAACATAAAGTGACATTTTTGTTAAATACCCAGGAAGGAGAAAATAGGTAATACACAATATGAAATAGTATTATTATTATTAGACTAGGTTTATTTGTATTTCAAGTGTACAATGCGCAGTAATATCGTTAGTGTTAATGAACGCAGCATATGTCTTCGACGTAAATTGAAAAAGATTGCCAAAACGTACTTTTTCCGTCTGGTGATCGGGCTGCGTGTAAACGGGAAAAAAAAAGAAATCATAAATTTTCCCTTTTCGGCGGCTCAATCGACGAAAGAAGTACATTATTGCAGTTCGCAGCGAGGCTCGCATCTAAAGATACACTGCATTATTTCCAAGAAGATATGTTTTGACAGATGTGCCGGCGCGCAAATCGACAAAGGACCGAGAGAAACGCCTCTCTCTCTTGCGTGCGTTTGTGTGTGTGTGTGTGTCTGTGTGTGTGCGCGTGTCTGTGTGTGTGCGCGTGTGTGTGAGAAAGACGGGCGCGTGTACGTGTGTTATTATTATATATGCGTATATATGCCTGCCCGTTAAGACATTAATAGTAACATGAGGAGACGGCGAAGCCAGCGCACACACGTGTCTCGTGTAGTACCGACTAGAAGCTCAGAGAAACCGTTTTCATTTGCTTTTCCGTCTCGGTTCCTCTAGTGTTTTTTTTTGTTTTTTTTTTAGCAAAAAATCCGTCGTTCCAGCCAGATAAATACATATATAACTATGTATATTTTTTTAAGTTTTCTCTTTGATTATGAAAAATAAACTTCTTAATTAGCATTAGAATAATGGAACACTTAAAATGTAAGACAGCAGATTAAACACAAACAAATAAATTTATTTTTTCAAATCAATTACAATAATTCATGGTTATCATACACATGGCTGTGTGTATCGATAGTCAGTTTTCCATCAATTTTAATTGACATCGATAATAGTAAATATATAAAGATAAAATATAATAATTATATATGATTCTTCCGTAGGTATTGGCAAATGCCCTCGTTTAATCTCTATCGCCTTTTTCCTTAACCAGAATAACTCTTGGCTTTTCTAAGTAATCGCTAATCGGTTAAAACGGTAGTATTGTCTGATTTTTGAACTACGCCGACGAATCCGACGCATTGCACAGTAGTAAAGACAGTTTTGTCGCTTTTATCCACATTTTAAATATATACGTATTAGCGTGAGCGACAAAGTTACTCATTCTTTCTTCGTCTTTTCTGCCCGCATTTTCGTTTGGTACCGATTACTTTCTCTCTTACATGCATCCTTTTATTACTTGAGTTATTAGGTGGTGATGTAAAAATTTCTTTGCAAATACTAATTAAAAATTTTGGGGATCAAAATTTTAATTAATATGCAGTTGTAAAGTATGACGAGGAATTGATTATAAATAAAGTTTCTAGATAACTACCGTAGAGGATCAAATGTAAAATTTAACAATATAACATCTGTTAAGAATCTAAAATTTAACAATAAATTATTATAATCTATAAAAACTAATTAAAAGTTGAACATAATTATATCTAAATAGTTGAATATTATTTAAAGACTAAAACTAAGGACTAAAAGACTAATGAATCAAGGACGTACAATATTTAGTTATTAGTAATATAAAAATAGAATGTAAATGAGAATGATTCTGATATTCTTCTCTAATAACTCAAATAACCACATAATTTATCATCGATTTCTGTTTCAAAATCGACTAAAATATGTCTCTAATTGATTTGATATTTTAAAGCTCAATTCAACATCTCCCAAGCAAAAGACACACCGCAAAGAAAAGCAACAACGCCGCGATTCAATTGCAGAAAAAGTCCCGAATAAAGTTTATTTCACCGAATGTATTATTTTCTAGCTTTACAGGCTACAATTACATTGGCTAAACTCGAAATACAATTTTATTATCCTCGTTTATAATAAATTATGCGCACTGCTTTTTTTCTGTCGAACGTTTAACATTATTATAGAGGTACAAATAATCGTTTTACAAAAATACGAATTTGGAAAGGCAAACATTCATCAATAAAAACGCGTCGACCGCATAATAAATCGTTCAGTTTAGCGTGATGGCTTCTTCTCCCCTTGACATTTTTATCAAAAAGACTTTGTAAGTATTCTCAAAATCAAGTAAAAATCTCTCGTAGCGGAAATACAAGTAGAACTCAGACCAAAGCTATATTTCATATCTCCATGCTTTTCGTCGATAGATTATTATTTATTAGTAATTAATATTAATTATTTTTAATTATTGTTAATGCTTAAGAGCTGCATCGATGGCGTGCAGCTCGTAGCTTCTTTTTCTCGAAGAATTATGCATTATTATATGTAGATAGAAATTTTTGGTCGACGGAATACGTTTCGCTCTCGATCCGTTTACCATTTGATTTTGATTATTCCTTCTCTCCCGATTAAATCCATCTTCTATGTAGTCAGGCGACTCTAGTGCATTTATTACATTTAGCAAAGCTGCCAACGATTTCACCTTACAGGCATTCTCAGACAACAAAATCATTCGCAGTGGCGGAGTAAGATCATCAAAAAATCTACTTTCAACGGTAATTAATAAACTTACTGCAAAACGGCAAACTAATCGGATCGCCTGCAAGGTTAAATCGGCATCTTTTCGATCGTTAGACTGCGCATAATTAGAGTGCCGCTTGGAAAAGCGCGAAAAAGTGCAATTTTTATGCGATTACGTGGCTGCTTCCTCTGTATACATGTATATCGAGATACTCTAAAACGTTATCATACACTAGTTACAGGTTAGCTTACAACTCGACGGACACTGGGTGCCCTTTACCTCTTCACTTTTCATTTTTATCTTTTTTGGTAGATGCAACGTTTCGTACATTATAGCCTATATGATTGAGATACCGCCTCGCTCGCGACGGGCCGCATTTAATTCTATTATTTGTGAGGAGAAACTGTAGCAGTTATCTCTCTCTCGTGTGTAAGAAAAAGTGGTAAAAGGAGTCCTCGCAAGGCGGACGAATTACAAAAGAATACGATATATAAGACTCGCTGAGAATAGCAGGAAGACTGTTTTTTTTTCTTATTTTTTTTTTCTCGGTATTTACAAGGCTACGCCGTCGATGAGAGAACACGCGAGCTTTTTCGAAAAAATCTTTGGATAGGAAGAGGCGGGCGCGGCTGCTACTGTTCGTAGGCCGCGCGGCGCTGCTGGTGCCGGGTGGCGCAGTTTCCGATGCCGCCGATGGGGGCGAAGGCCGCGAGGATGCGCTCGACCAGGCGACGCGGCCGCCTCGGGGGCGGCGGCTGCTGCCGTAGCTGCTGCTGCTGCTGCTGCTGCTGGAGCTGCTGGAGCTGCTGAAAGTGCAGCCCCAGGGCCGTTCCCTAGGAGCGCCGTATTCGCTCCAGGTCGCGGCTCTTTAGCCGGCCTCACAAGCGCTCCACGTAGTTGCCCGGGAAGGTGCCGAAGTAGCCGGTGCGCTGCGACGAGCCGACGTACCAGCCGTCGTCGCATTTTTCCATCACGTACACCGTGTCGCCCTCGTTCAGCTCCAGCTCGTCCTCGTTCTGCGGCCGGTAGTTGTACAGAGCTCGGTACCTGCAACAGAGCAATTATACCATCAGTATTTTTCTCTACTCCTCTCATTGGTATTCATATAAGCGAGCTTACGGAATCGGTTCGCTGTGGGTATCGATGTGCAGAGTCTCGTTCACCGGGGCTACGTGCAGCTTGCCCCCTCCTTTTGGCTGCAAAACGCAAACGACTCGTGTCAGCTCTCGAAACGATCCTCTAATCATTACTTAAACTATGGCTTACCAGTGAGTTATAGTGGGGCTGTGTTGTGTTAATATTGACTGGTAACGAGGGCGTGTAGTGGTGGGCTCCCATGCTGAGCTTCCCGCCGGCCGATCCGTTCGATAACATGCTGTGAGCGGCGGGGGAGGCGACAGGTTTCCCTTGAACGGGTGTTTCTGAAATTTTAAATACAAATTTTGATGATAAAGCTCGCGAGCTTGCATTTACGGTGCCGCGATTAAATGCAGTCTCGAACGATGCCTACCAGGCCTGTGACCAGGTTCACTCATGACTTCCACGTACGAAACTGGGAAAATTCCTTTCCGGCTTCCGATGCGACCCTCGTACCAGTTTTCATCGACTCTCCTGGTCAAATATACAAGTTCCCCTGCGAAGCAAATTATTATATTTAAAAGTCCATTCAAATACCGAGTATATTCAGAGTATATTCAGATCGTCCCTGGTACCTTTCGCTAAAGATAATTCGAGATTCGTCTGCGCGATAAAGTTAAACTTTGCTCGGGCTTGGCCCTCGTAAGGTTTTTTCGGCAACGTCCTGATCTCATCGTAGGGGATGATCTGGGAAAAGGTAAGCATTATAAATTAAAGTGCCGACGAGAGCGGAGAGAAAAAAGTAGGCTGAGGTACCTCGACGTAATTGAAGGGGAAGAGGCCAACCATGGCATTGTGCTCGCCCTCGTACCAGTTCTTGTCAACCTGCCGACGCACGAAAATGAGGTCGCCCCGACGGAAGGTCAGCTCGCGCGGCGATTGACCGACGAAATTGTAAAGCGCCCTGGCGACCAGCCGCGGCTCCGGCGTCTGCTCCTGCGAGTGGCTTCTGTAGCTCAGGTCGTCCACGAAGTCGTCGTAGCGGTTCAAGGGGATCGGCGACTTTTGCGAGGGGCTAGAAAAAGGCAAAAAGTGCTTATTTGTTCTCGGTCGGTCACGCGGAGTCTACTCGGACGGTATTGCAGGGCGCGGCGAGTTCTTACACAAAATTGTCGGTGTGTCGTCGGGAGTCGATGTCGTGGAGCTCCTGGAGGTACTTGCGCCTTCGCTCCTCCTGGTAGACACGGCGCATGTTCTCGGCGCTACGCCGAGCCAGCTCCTCCTCGCTCAGTGGCTCCTTCGCTTCTGCGCGCACCGGCGAGCGATAGTGAATCGTCACCTCGCCCTCCACATAGCGCCGGGGCGACTCTAAGCAACAACAATTCAACGTTTCTCAACCTTTCCCATCGAGACTTTATTCTTTCTTTTTCTATACCGTAGAAAATTATTCTTAACCGAATCGTCAAAACATTTAAATTAAAAAACTTCAACAGGATACAGCTGTCGTCGGTCTACTGATATTCGATTACCTTTACTTTTCGTTCAAACTCTGTCGAATTAATAAATTTAGACTGATTTTTTCCGTTTACGTTAGATTGCAATATAAATAATGTATTGTTTATTTTCAGTAAGTTATCCGAAATCAATAACCTTATATATTAAATTAATTTAAAATTTAACGATTATTTTACGGATTAAAATCACTGCATGAATATAAAGTTAGTACAAGGGAAAAGTCTAATTAATTAAGATCGTCGTAAATTTAGAAAACAAGAAGCATTATAGTCTTCGTTAAGCAGGACGCGAAATCGCAATTCAAGGATTACTTTCTTAGGGTATTGTTTTGCTCCCGGAGAGCAGAAAGCAAAGGCGGTCGATTATTTTTCCGGTTTATATCGCCTTGCTATTACGAATCTTAGAAATTCTTTTACAATTTTATTAATAAGATTAATAGTTTTCTTGTCTACTCTGAAAAGGCTACTTTAAAATAGTATCAAAGTGCTTTCTTAAGTACACTTTTATAGTGTCTTTAAGAGGATAAAGAAAAAAGGCGATTTATCCTACAGTTTTCAGAGGTAATCTAAAATTTTTTGTTTCATGAGATTTATGGAGTTTTCTACAAAGCTGACGGACTTGCCTTGTTTCTTCGCTCTAAGCTCTTAAATGTTTTGTGGAGATATTGCAAAGTAAAATACTGACTTGTAGTGAAATATTTACTTTTTTAGATGTCGATACTTGATTTGGTTTGTCAGCAAAGATTGAATTTTATACTTGCTAAATCTTATTAACGTTTGTGGCGTTCTATTGATGTTACTACAAGTTTTACAACTCTTTATTAGGCAAAACAACATTTAAATATAAATGAAGAAAAATTTAAAATTCAGGCAGTAAAAATTTTAAATTGTAAATTTTATTCCAGAGACTTAATTAAACAAGCATTGTAAGAGGGCTTACTGTAATTTTCTAAAAAGTTCACTATGCAAAACAGCGCGAATAAGGCGAGCGCAAGTAGAAATTTCATGAAGCTTTGCTAACGAAACATTCAAAAGGAAGTACATCTAACGAAATATTACACTTTCCCCTAGTTTAGTTGGGGCCATTAACGAACCGTTAACTTGCACTTTTCGCTTTATATTTCCGCTGTGCTCATTATCCATTAATTTAAAAAGGCCGCTTTTTCATGTTCCTGCTAGACTACCATTATTTGTTGATTTTGCAAATTTAATTAACTTATAGATATAAGCAGCCTTCAGTTCTCTTTCAAGTCAAATTTATTGGATCGTGTGAGTGCGATTGTATCAATTAGAAAATCTCTCACATCTACGCTCGAGTTTCTATTAAGAAATTGCTTGGAAGAAAGCGATGAAAGAAATCTTCGTCCCATCGGTTTTGCAAAACAATAAAGCCGTAAAGTAATCATTAATTTTTTGGCATTAGTTATTCAAATATAAAAAGTTTGGAACCTTTTACATAAATACGTAAGAAATTCATCGACCAAGTTTTTAAACAGATTTTACATTTTATCTGAATGTTCTGATATTCAATTTTTTCATTCCTTGCTTGAAGAAAAGAAGCAACGGAATAAATTTTTGAATTTTCATGAATAAATACGTATACGCAAGAGAAGCATTCCCATCAAGTACACTGAAAAAAAATCTTGTTGAAACAACTGCATTTACTGCTCATTATATTCAACAGAATTTTCGGTTAATTTGATAAAATTATCGGTTAAATCAATTTAGAAATTCTGTCAAATCATCCGACAATTCTATTGATTATATTCGACAGAAAATGCGGCTAATTCAACCAGCTTTTTTCTCAGTGCATGCTAAAATAACGATTTTAATTTAGAAAGTTAATTGTTCATTGAAAGTGTATTTAAATTGGAAGCCTTCACAGTTAATTGCATGTAATGCCAAACTGATTTTCAAGTACCTATAAAATAACGACACTGCAAAGCTTTAAAATCGATATAGGGTCAGATGATAAATGCAATAAATTCACATTAGCTGTAATAAAATTGATCGCATCCTAAAAACTGATCCCTTCAATACAGGCTTCGAAAACAATTTCGCCCGTTGAATACACAAAGTATTTCAAGCGATTCCTTTGTGCACAAACGAAGTTCCTCTATTTAGTTTATATTTCGTTCACCAGCGATTTTTGCATCGTTAACGATGGAGAATTGGATTTTAGAAAAAAAAAAGAAATAAATAAATAAAACCGAGCGTTTGTTAAGAGCCCTTGGAACATTTCAGTTGCGTAGGCGCGTGATCTTTTAATTGATTGCAATTCGTGAATTTAGAGCGAGGGAATTTCGCACGTGTATTCGTTTATAGAGCCATTCGCTTAGGCAAACAAAGCGCTGTCATGCCGGTGCAGTTCACTCGTTCGACTGCCGAATAGTTTAATTGCAAGACCTTTATACTATATTACCTAGTGTCGCTTAGAGGCAATTATGAAACGCTGCAATTCATGAGCAATGATTTTAAACGACTTTAAACTATCTGAAACAGCGCTGTTTCAACCAGTGGTTGCAGCGAGATTGTCGATAATCTAATTTTATTCCCGATCTTTTATTGTTGCTCGTCAAAGTGTAATTGAAAATTGATCTTTGTTTGAAACAGGTGAAAAATGAAAAAATTAGCTCGAGATATTCTATTTGATTTTCGTCTTGATCGCTTAATTACATTAAAAAAGTCTATTCAATTCATAATTATATTACAGATCAAGAGTCACCGTAATTTAGTTTAAAATCAAGAAGAGAGAGATAATTTGTTTAAAGCACTGAATTATTTAACTGCATTTGAATATTCTATTAGATTTATAATTTGACCAGAGCTCTGAATGAGCAACGTTCGTTCATGAAAAAATGCCCGATGGTTAAAAAGGAAATCAATAAACAAGAATTTTTCAGTATGAAAAGAATATATTAGATAATAACGGTGGAAAAAAGTTGCATTCTGAACGAGTGACAAAAGGACTACGGCACAAAAGGATCCCGCTACTGTTATATTCTTGAAAGTGAAAAGCTGTTATTCTCGTAGGTACAGGAAAAGTATGAAAAAAAAAAAAGAAAAAACGTCACGGACTACAAAATCCAGTTGATTCTCCATTGTTCCCCGGTCGGCTCTCGGGCGCGGGGATTTTATTAACGAAGTCGCGTGAGCCGCGATGAAGATTCCGCGCGCGGGTGTTAGTTAGCGCAGCAGCGCCCGTGGCTGAGGGGGGAAAAAAAATTGGATCGCAGATAACTGACCCACATAGTCGCGCTGCTCATTTAAGTAGTTCAGCTACCTTTCTAAGGTTTCCGATCGCGACTCTAAGCGAGTTTGTCTCCTGCTGAAACCCGTCGATGTGATGATACGACTTGTGCATTTTATTTCTCTTTTCAATTGGTTCGAATATAATTCGGCTTTGTGCTAGTAAAGAAATATTGAACAATTATTCAACAAAATTTAATTATCTATTTAATGGAAGAAAAGTTGAATGGGAGAATAAATTACGGGCTTCTATACATAATATAAATCTCGACAAATGTGCATTATTGCGTTTCCGGTACGATGCGTTTTCGAGAGTGGCGACTTTCATTCTCCTTAGAAGCCGAGATGAGTTTGACGGGGCGTCGAGTCACGCAATTGTTTCGTAATAAATTATGCCGGCTGGTTGAAGCTCGCGAAAAAAAAAAGAGAGGAAAACGTGCGGGAGGCAGCCGCGACACGTGGTTAGCCGCAGACGGAAATTTATTGCGAGCCGGGAAATTGGATTTTTCGAGAGCCACGTCGAGCGCGCGCGGGGATATTCCTCTCTAATTCGGGCTGTGCACCCTTTATTTCAGCAAAATACTCGATAGCCCGACGGAGGATAGCTGTTTTCAGGAGACTACATTCATCTGGGTCAGAGAGGAAAAGTTGAAAGGGTATTGGTTTGAAATTTTCCCTGGCTGAATTACCGGATCTGCGCGACTGTTGATTAGCCTCGGCACCGAGGTCGGAACAGTAGCTGAAAACCTCCCTGGTCAGAGCCATGCCTTCGGCTTCGTTCGCGGGCGAGATATCGCCTGCTCCCCCGCATCCGCACGGCAGCGCTGCACTGCGCCTCGCAAGGCTGGGGTCAACAGTGCAGAGAGGCGACGCACTGTTATTAATAGCCGAGTTATTCGCGGGAGGGTCGCCGCCGCGCCGCTCATCGACCAGACGGCGGCGATGACACCGGACTGACTGAGCCGCTCGCGCGCTTAAAACCTAAACAAAAGCCCTCTCTCTCCGGCAAAGTGTGCATGCGCTCTCCACTGCACTGCGTCTACTTCGATCATGCTCCGCTTATGCAACCGAACCTTTCGTTCGCGTTCTCGTTCAATTGGCAAACTTGATTATTAATCAACTCGCGCGCGGTAGGCCAAACACAATAATTTCCAAAATTTCCGGCCTCTTAACCTTCAATGAAACGGAACGTATGTGGCATTCAAAATTTTACGAATACAACCCAATTTATATGTAGTTGATAAAGCGAATAAAAAATTAAAAAGCACGCTTGCGCTCAATTCGAGGCCAGAGTTCTCTCGAGGGGACTACCGTAAAATACTCTTTTATCCGATTTTTCCTACACAGTAGAAAGAGCGAGGCTCGCGGAATTAGGACGCGGCTTAGAGTAACGCAGAGTTAAAGAAGAATAGGATACTGACTGTACGGTATCGGGCCGTAGACCGAGGGGAGCGTAGTTCCGGCGTTGGCGGCGTTCTTCGCCTCGACTTCCTGCAGCATTCGCTCCCTCGAGGCGGTTAACGCGATGCCAACTAGCCGCGGCGACAGCAGTTTACTCCCCGAGTCCTCGATCGTCGTCAGATCCGAGCAGGACTTGTTGAAGGCGCTCTGGCCCCTGCGCCGGATCATGCGCTCGATCCTCGTCTCGCGTCGGTGGCGCGGGGAGGCGGCGGAGGCGGACAGGCCGGAGGACAGGCCGGAGGACAGCTCGAGGAGGCTGCGGCTGCTCTTGAGCAGGCACTGCCGGCTGCCCTCGATCTTCGACTCGAGCTCGGAGAACGGCCGGGAGGGCTCCTCGTCCCGGTAGTTGTGGGGGAAGTCGCGCTCGAGCTCGTCGCAGCTGCCGTGCCGCCTCCTCGCGTTGGCCAGGTCGAGGGCAGGTGGCCGCCTCCGCCTAGGAGCGGGAGAAGGGCTTTTCGAGTCGGCGTCGGAGGAGTCGGTCACGTGGACGTAGCTGGCGAAGTACTTGTTTTCGCTGTCGGGCCGGTCATTGCTCCTCCTGCGGGCCGCGGCGCTCGGCTCCGCGGCGGATTTGACGTTCCGCCACGTTCCCCCGAAATAGGTGAGGGGCAGCGCGGGGACTGCCTTTTCCTCGGCCTTCTGCCGATCCAAGTCGAGCGAGTCGGGGGTGTTCCCAAAGTCCGCGCGCGACTTCCGGCCGTCCGTGCTGCTGCCAGCCGAGTGGTTGCTCTGGCTGGTCAGCGTCTCCGTGCTCCCGAAGCCCAGGCCGCTGCGCCGCGGCAGCTTCGCGGACAGCTCCCGCTGGCCGGAGCTGCTGTCTTTGCTCTCTACGGCGGGCAGCTCGTCGAAGAATTTCCGGCGCAGGTAGCGGTTGTGCTCGAAGATCTCGTGCAGCCGTTCCCGGCTCGTTCTAAACTCCGGACTGTGCGGCACGACGTAGTCGTCAATCCTCCTGGGAATCTCGGCGGGATCGATGTCATTTCTCTTCTGATCCTTGTCACTCGTCTCCTTGAGCAGATGTTGATCGTTGCACTCGTAATAATTCAAGCTGGAGCTGGCTCTCGGCTGCTCCTGGATCTCCCCGAAGTAGGTCCTCTCGAACTCGGTCCTGGGCTTCCAGTCGCAGCTCAGCCGGTCCATGCCGCGGTTTTCGGGGATTCCGCGCAGGTACACCAGGTCCGCCCGCTCGATCTCGGGCATCGAGCGCCGCTGGACCGCGTGGCGCTCGAAGCTGGCCCGACTCGGCTCCGCGAGCTCACTGCCCGGCTCCGCGCTGCTCAGACGCGGCATCTTCCACGGGCGAGCGCAGTCGACGCGCCCCTGCCGAGATCGCCTCGGCTGGCATGAAACGAGCTCCTTGAATTAAAGCACTTAGACCGAGCCGACCCGCCGATCATCAGCACCAGGCACAAAAAAACTCTTGTTCATATCAGCGAAAACAGGCGCGCGTGGGCCGTGCTAAACCGTGCGATAGTCGAAGCGGCACTGGCTCGGAGAAGGCTCGCGGGCCTCCTTGCCTCGGCGGCGGTGGCGGCGACGGCGGCGGCGGCGAGGGGCCGCACGCACACACTCAGAGACAATGGCCCCTCTCCGACGCCAGGCCGCTGCTTTGGACAACATTTTACGCGGCCCGCTCTTTTCTTTGACCTTCACTGCAATCGAGATGCTTTATCGCTGGCTAAACGTATTACCGAGGCTAAACTCTTTGACGAGAGTTTTCGAAACGCCAGTTAAGCGGCCTTTAAGGGCGTCGTTAAGCGACAATTTCTGTCGCTAACTGTCGTTTACGTCTCGGGAAAACTCGTTACCACGCTAACGCGTCTCGCTTAATTTTATTTTTAGCCCGCGAGTCCGAAATAGTCAAACGAAGATTTTCAATCGTCGATCCGAGCGAGCGAAATCGCGGAGAGGTTGACTTTCATCGGTGCCCTACGTAGCCGCCTATGCTATCCCTCTTTGTTTCACGGGCTCGGGCTGGCGGCGGTTCTCATCCGGCGTGTTCCGCTCGCCGAGTCGCGATCGCCGATCCGCGATAAAGCGCAAGAGAGAAGAGAAACGAAGGAGGAGAGGAGAAAGAGAGGAACTCGATTCGGCGCGGGGCCGGAAGGACCGAGAGGTTTATCTCGTGCGAAAAGCCGAGCGCAGCGACGAGCCCAGAGAACGCTTTGCAGCTCGCTGCGCGATGACACTTTTCTTTTCTCTCGAGAGCTTCACCCGGGAACTCTACCGTTTCGATAATATTCGCCTATTTTCCAGATTACCCGTCGCAGGGGGGCTTTCTGGCTTTCTTTTTCAACTTTTTGCGAGGCAATCGCTTCTCGATACGGAGTAAATCGTTGCCGGGATCTTGAAAGTTTGAGGAATTACTTTCTGCGGGTTGCGCAAGGCCTCTTTTTCCAGCGCCTTTGGGAAGTTTCGTTTTTTTATGTCGGGGCATCGGACTTTGTTTCTTCCAATGACTAGCATGAGAAAGTTGTGCAATTCGACGTATACATAAGCTAGTTTTTTTTTGATTTTCGGATAAGTTACTATCTTATCATTCGATTCTCTTGAAATAAATCAATCTCGCTCTTTCGTTTTAAAACGAGTTCCTCGAGTAACTAAAATACTAGTTTCTTTACTGCGGCTCTATTGTTTCAACACTAAAACTACACGCGATTAATAACTTGAAAAGAATACTTCATTTTTATTTTATTTTTATATCCGAAAATGTTTAAACTTTGGCCAAGTTTAAGAAATTCTCGAAATATAATGTACTGAAAATAATCTCAAAACATTCTATTCCGGGACGTTCGTGTAGACGCATCATCGTCTTACTTCGAGAATAACTTTCGCAGCAAATTGCGCAGTTCAAAATCCGCGAAACCAGACGTTCTATAGTTATATCGTCGAAGGTGTTACCGCAATCGCGATGTTCCAATTAGACTTAGAAATTTGAATTTATTAATCGTTAAATAAACCACTTTCCATTAAGCAGAGTTTTTAATTGACGGTCGTAAAATACGAAATTTTTCAATTTTGCTTCAGAAATTATTAAATATAATACGGGAAGTCGTAAAGGAATTTCGATAACAGTTCGAGGCCGTTAAAAATGTTACACCGTGCATGACTTTGGTGCGTTTCACCAATCAGAAAATAGAAAGTTTTTTTATTTTTTTTTTTTTTAAATCAAGATTTTCCAGCTGTGCGTTTCCTGAGATCTCGCTGGTTTTCTAATATCAGGATTGAAAGAACAAAAGTGCATTTCAAAGAAAACGTTAAAATTGTGTCTTTTCCCGGAAGCCAGCTTATTAAGATCGGATATCGAACGTAAAGCAAAACAATGCTTTCTCGACAGTCGTTCTCGAAAAAGAGCCGACTGGCAAGGCTCAATTTGAATCTCGTTTCAGTCGAAGCAGCAGCGGCTAGGCGTCGGCTCGCAGCATTGAATCGCAGAAATTGCAACTCTCGCGTCCTCGGCTTAAAATTCTATTTTCGCTGGCGAACTTGGCCGCTCGTTTTCTCTGTTGCGCGCCTATCGCGATGCCCTTTCGCTCGGCGCAAGGTCAGATCGATTTGGAGCGCGCGCGGCGGAGCGCTGGAGCCCTTGCAATTTTCCCTCGTATTCCACGCGGACCCTTTCCTTCCTTCCCTTCTGCGTCTCGCGAAAACTCCGAACGATCGGATTACGCCGCAATTTTTCCCCGCTTCCTTCTTACCGGTGGCGGATTTTTCGATTCGAACCCTAATTCGCGGAATGCTGTTTCTCCGAGAGCCGCGATTTTCAGATGAACGAGTAAAAAGCCAATTGATTTGATTGATCGCATCGTTAACTTTGAAAATTTTGAAATAACAAGAGTATTAATAACTGAATTTATTTCAAGTACGCTGAGCATTTTTACTGATCCATTTATTAAACTTTACATCCTACATAATTTTCAAGATTTATCTATTTTTTTCCTTGGGAAAACGTGTAAGAGTTAAAGAACTTAATTTTGAATAATCCGCCAAACAAGTGCCACAAAAGAACTCTTGTTAGAATGACTTAATTAGATTGAATAAATTGGAGAGTGAAGAGGCTCTTTTAGTGTCTTTTAGACTACCTATATATCCGTGTCGGTGGGTTGACGCTCCACGAAAATAGAAAATCCATTTTGCACCGTAATCGAGTTTAGTTCAAAAGCTCTAAGAAAAGAGCAGCTCGCTCGATTTTTTAATTAAAGCAAATTCATAAAAATTCCAGATCCAAGAGGCAGTGAAAAGGTAAAGGTCTCACTTCGCGGAAAGAACGAAAAAAAAAGGCTACTTCCAGAGGTGTAGTGGCTGCGAGAAAGCCGCGATTTACAAGCTGATAATTACTCGGCTCGCTCGCCATTCATCATTTTTCCCTCTCGCTCGCGCGTAACGGCACTTCCGCAAATAATCTCCTACGCGAAATTCTCACACCTGACGCCGCCGCCGACTCGCCGAGCTGGCTTGTCATTCTATTCTAACGAGGAAGCCTCGATTTTTTTTTTCTTCCAAACACCGATTTCACCCGCGGCTTTTCCGCGCATAATTAATTTATAATACGAAGATCATTAGCGCCGAGTGAATGGGGTTAGGAAAAAAGTGAAATCTCGAGCACGAGAGTGTAATTGGGGGGAAAGAGCCGAGAGATGAGAAGAAGGTTAACTCTTTTTTCGGCACACTTCTTATTGTTATGTCTTGATCTTTAAAGTCAAATTAATAGATTCTTTCTTTTACTGTACGTAGGTTCTCCTTGGCTACTTTTGGGGAGGTGATTGTTTTCATCGATTTTTCGCGAAATGACTACTTCAAAGATCATTTTCTCATAAATCATAAGAATTAACGTATTAATAAGTACGAATAAAATAAAAAACTTTTTGAAATTTGAAGAAAGCATCGACAAAAGATGCCTGAAATTATCATGGAATAAGAAGTAGAAGAACTCGACGGCCGCAATAAATACAAGTGGGTTTATTAACGCTGCTACGAGCTGTTTTGTTTACGGCACGCAGACACGCGCCCAGCCTATTAACGGGCCCGGAATTTTTATCAGCGCGCGGCCCACGCGATTTCTCTTCCGCCCTTGAAATTTTTCGCAATTGTTTTACAAGTAAATCGACGCTGGATAATAACCGAGCGCACTGCCCGAGGCTAAACAGACGCCGAGCGATAAGCCGTCGGTGCGTTCCTTTTTTTTTATGTAACGCCAGTCGATAATATGAACAAGAATTTTTTGTCCTGATAAATGCGCAGTAATATCTTCGATAAGACGCACTTGTAAATCACGGTTCAAATTTGATATTACACAACTTGTGATGCGTTCTTTTACGTGGATTTCTTTAAAACGTAGAAGTAGCGCTCACAAAAAGTTGAGCAATGTGTGCACCCGTAGTAAGTTATCTATCTTTATCTCCTAGAGGTATTTACATATGTACTCAAGAAGTTATTTGTCGGTAAAAATGAAGGCAGTCTAAAAACGTAAACTGGCCACTTAGCACTCGTATCATCGACACTGAGAATAAATTCACTGTGAAATCGAAGCAAAGAATGCCAGGCTTGCGCGCACGCACGAGAATGAGACAAGACTCGCGTCGCGGACTCGTCTTCGAGCGCAAGTGCCGCGCGATCTAAGGTCACGTGGTACACCGAGCCAAGACAGCGGGGGCGTCTAGCTCAACTTTTCGCAGCGCTCGTTCCAAACCGATGGACGTTCTTCGTTTTACTGATCTTCTTTGCGAAATAACTTTGCTTTTGGAGTCATTGAAAAATTTGCATGTGCATCATTAGTGTTAAAGGAAAAACGAAATCCAAAACGGATTTTAATGAAAGACTCTCGCGGCCTGGATCAAGAGCCAGTCTAATCACAAGTTTCACTTCCTTTTGATCGATGGAAAAGCCAAGTATACGAAATACAGAAACGAGTTGTCAGCAAGCGAGAACGCGATTGCCTTGAGATTAAGTACCAGCAATTCAAGTGCAGCTCTTATTTTAGAGGATGAACTAATAATTCCGAACGACCAGTCTAGTCAGCCATCATTTCCCACTGAATTACAATGAACGTCCGTAGCTAACTGCAAACCGTCAGCTCGTAGCTCAATAAACAAATCGCGCATCTTCGCGCGCGCTCGAATTATCTAGGTTACGACTAACGGACATGTCGCGCGCGCGCGCACTCATTAGCATTCCGGCGAACATCCGCGACTGTACTACATAAGAATAATTCATAACATCCCGCCTCTAAAGAGACAATGCGCGGCCTTCGGCATTGATTATATTTGCCGCTCGCACTTTTTACGAGCCCTTTCTCACTACTGCCTAGGAGCGGCTTGTTTCTTTTCTTTCCCTCCGTTCGTTGCGAGAGCTGCCTTTTTCGGGCTTTATTTACGGGATTACGAGAGGCGCCCCGCTTGATTGCTTTGATCTTGACTTTTTTCCGAGCTGCGCTTAAGTAATTTAAGTTGCACGAGAGGCTTGTTAAGAAGCTCCAAGTTTTTAATTGACACGTTTTTCAAGTCGTTTTTTTTCCTTTGCAAATATCTCGCTTACTGTTTCTAGTGATGTGTTGGAAAGATTTTTTTTTATATTTTAGTCAACCTAAAACGTACTGATGTTTATTTTCTAATCTACTCGAAATGATGAATTGTGCATGTAATTTTTATGTTCAATGAAAAATAAAGTAACTCTGTAGAAAACGTCGAATTATGTAACATCATTTTTATTGAAACAAGAACATTACAGTATATCATATATATGTCATATATATATCATTTTTATCCTAAAAGAGTAGATTCAGACTGTTAACGTTTTAAGTATTATTAGCTTGCTACTTGACGTAATGCGAATTAAGACGGAATGGAAAGGTTGATAAATTTCACCTTTCAAACTACATCATAATAATCCGAAAACATAAATACATTTCGATAATTTAATTAAACTGAGCATTCCAAGTGAACGTTATTCTTGACACTGTTATTACATCATAAAATTAATAAAAACGCAATGATCAAGAGCGAACGATTGAGCACAGCGGTTATATCCCCCTTTGCTCGTGCTAGAACGAATCGCACAATCTAAACGGCGCTAAATTGGCGTAGCCTGGCAGCCGTCGGCCGCCATTGGCTCGAAGTCGGATCTAATTATGCGGAATGAACTAAATTTCAATCAGTCGGATGAAAGAAAGCTCGGGCTGTAAAGGGGGTCTAACGAGCCGCGCGATTGACGGACGGGCCGCGCGAGATCGAGCCAATGATTCACCGATAAAGAGCGATCGTGGGTCATTGGTCACTGCATTGACATGACATTAAAGGAGAAGGGGGGGGGGGGGAGGGACGACGCTAGCCGACTGCTCGGGATCAACGCACTTGCACCGACCTCGCTAGACCGTCGGACGCGCGGCTCTGCGGCCCGCCCGAGCAGAAATGCGGAAGAATGCATGCATAATGCGCTTTCATGTCGCGCAACCGCTCCGTGCATTGCTCCTTTCTTTATTATAACATTCATTTTCTGGATTAATTTGAGCGAGCGCGCCTCTTCAATCGGCATGCGAAATCTACTCTCGGTCAGATTCCAGTCAATTTGCGTGCCGTAAAATATTGTGCATTTCTGCTCGAGAGCCGCGTTCTTACCCTCCTTCTAGTTTGTTTGGCTTGATTAATAAAAACGTTCCGCAAACGCTTCGACGACATATCATACTATCAAGAAAAAAAAGGCCATTTCATCGTGTGCACACACAGAAAAAAAATTGCGTAATTAGCAACGTGCGCGGGCATAATGCACTGGCAGTCTAATTGAGGATGTAGAATGCATTCGATCGAGTGCGCCTGCATGCATGCATTTATGAATGATTTTGAGAGCCTGCACACTTTTGTCGCTTCCCTTCCGGGAAGGATGCTTCAATTAATTCATGTCTGGTTGACCAATCTCTTATTTTTCATATTTAAATCTTTATTTAGTTTCAAACTTTAATGGATTAGTGGAATAAAATAATATTATTATTGTTTTTATTTATATTTTACTTAAATATTAATATTTATCCTCTCTTAACTTTTCTAATTTAATTATTTGAAGCAATTTATAACTAATAGTAAATAATAACAATAATAATCTCTATACTGATCATACATTACTTTTTTTAGATATTGTTAGATTATACAACCAAACACTGATGTAGATACAAAAAAAATCGCGCGTGAAAAAGACTAAAAAAAATATGTAAAAAATAATAAACTACATGTAAACTCCCTGGTAGAAACACATACCATTTTTCGAGTGTAACGTTTTTTTAGGCAATTATAGAGCATTTTATTAAATCATGGAAAGTCAGATAGACTATTTTTTGGTCACAATTTGCGTATTAAAAATACTGTCATCATAACCGAAAGTGGGAACGAGATAAAGATAACTATATTGAGTTAAATGCTTTAAAAGTGTCGAAAAGAATTTTACATTTGGATCTAAATGTTAGAGATTTTTCCCTGACATTTAGGTGGCCAATGACTTGTTTCGTGAGCTTTTTTAACGAACTACCAGGGAGTACAAATGCGCGAGTCGACAATAAACATTAAAAGTGTAGTGGAAAAAAATTAGTTAATTGATGGAGATGGGAAAGAAATTTACCTTGGCGTTCGCCTCTGTAGTGTTGGGCTTTTGGCGGTGGTGGTGGCGGTGCATTCGTGTACTCTACATGGACGAGCGAAAAACGAAAGAAAAAAAGAAAAAACAACAATTGAATAACCGCTCTAATGCTCTATCGAGTGACAATCGCCGAAGTTTCTATATAAATGTATATCGAAGCTGTCTTTTAGTTTATGAAAGATTCGATTCCGAATATACTACGGCCAACTCTTCTCTATCAATATTGGTACGTCTTCCTTTCGCTCAAACGGTCATAACAAGAGAATCACACTGCACGCGTATCAATAAGAAGAAAGAAGAGCGGAAGACACAAGGTTCTTAAAGACGGAGTTACGATTAGTATAAGTAGGAGATAAATGTAGGAGAAAAAAGTATAAAGAAAAAGAAGGTAAACTGCTAAACGCCCTTGAGGCGTCTGCAGGCCTTGGTAGTGTCCGGACCTTCGAAGGTGACGACCGTCGGTCTAGCGCTGTACGTCGGGATGGGCGGCCACCAGGGTTTCGCCCGGTGCCTGATCCTCGGAGCCGGCAAGAGCGGTAACGGCGGCGGCGGCGGCTGGTACCTGAACCTGGGCCGGTGCTTGCTGGGATCGAACGGCTGGTCGGCGAACACGTCCTTGCCGGGGGACGACTGCTTGAGGATCGAGCCGGGCGCCCGGGCCCGTGCCGGCGACGTCGACGAGGCTCTCGAGCTCGTCGTCCTCTTCTTTCGGCTGGGCGGCGTTATCGAGCGCTTCGAGCGCTGGGAGGAGCTCTCGGACTCGCGGGACAAGTCGGGCGGCGAGGAGAGCGAGCGGGCGTTGTCGTAGCGACTCGGGTACTGGTGGGCGACCCAGCGGCCGGCCAGGTACGGCGCGATGTCGCGCAGCTCGTGAACGTTCGGGGCCGAGGTGAACATCTCCCCGAGGATCGAGGTCTTGCACGAGGGGCTGAGGCTGCGCTCGAACATCTCGCGAACGCGATTGACGGGACGGCGGGCCTCGAGCTCGCGCCTCTCCTCCTTGGGAACGCTGCTCGCCGGCTTGCGGGAGGCGGACTCCTTCAGCTCGGCGGTCTTGCTGATTACGTTGATGTGCGGCATCGTGAGGTCCTCCAGCTTCCAGGGCAGTCGGCCGATCGGGGAGACTCGTCCCCTGCGCCTCCTTCCTCTGGCCGGCTCGTACTTCCTGCGCAGCCAGGCGACATCTGGTATCTCCTGGGCTTTTATGTAATTCTTCGTGGTGTCGGTGACCTTGTTGAGCAAGTTCCTCGCCAATTCCGGATCGCTTTGAAATCGCTTGGGCAGCAGGGCCAGGGAACGTCGGTGGGAGTGCGAGAGCTCTTCGAGGCTCTCGAACTTGGCGCGCAGGCGGCGAACGGTACCGTCGCGCACGAGCTTCAGGTAGGTGCGCCAGTACTTTTCGGGATCGGGCGAGCCGCAGCGCTGCCAGAGGCTCTCGAGGCTGCCCGACGAGTAGCCGCCGTAATCCGTGGGTGACGCGACGCGATACGGACTGACACTGCGCGGTCGTTGCTGCTGCTGCTGCTGCTGTCGTTGACGCTCGTCACGGTCACGGCTGCACGACCGCGGCGGACGTCGCGTGCTCGCCACCACGTCCGGCGAAGCGGAAGAGCTTCTTCCTCTGCTATTGCCGTCGCCGACCATTTGTTCCGCCTTGCCGGTGGGCGAGGCGGACCGCGAGCGCGGCCTGCAGAGGGCCAGCGTTTCGTACCTCGCCGAGGTACTTTCACCGAAAAGCTCTTTTAGGTCAGCGAAGCTCTGGGACGACGAGAGTTTGCCCGCTGATTTGGCCGCTCGCGGGGACTTGTCCTTTTGCTCTTCTATTTTTTCATAAAACTCGACCTTCTTCTGTAGGTCGTCGCATTCGCTGGAACGGCGGACGACTGTGCGCACGGAAGTATCGGAGCTCTCGGTCGCGCTGTCTATTTGATCGACAGCTTCCCTTTCCGGAGGAGTGATTGTAACCGCTGGCGGCTTCTTCGACCACTCTTTCATAACTCTTTCGACGCGTTCCTTTTGCTCCGGGCCGTCTTCGTTCGGCGTCAAGACTAGGACGAAATCGCTTCTTTCTTTGGATTTCGACGAGCCTAGGCTCGTTGGCGCGTCGATGGACGAGCAGGTCCTTGGCGATGCGCTCGATGCGCTCTTGGCCAATGCTGCCGCGAGGGCACCGCGAGTTTCGCGAGGCTTAACCATCGTGGACGTTAATTTTTCGCTGACTTTTTCCAACATCTCTTTGCCGAGAGTCAAAGATAGTCTTTTCTTTTCACCTTCGCTCATAGGCGACGAGGTCGGAGCACGATCCGACTGGGATCTTTCGAGGCTCGACACTCGACTTATAGATCCACTTCGCTTCATCGAGTCAGTATCTCGTCTTGGACGATCCGACGCGATCATCGAGTGACATCGGACGTGCAAACCTAAGCCGTCGTCTGGAGAAGCATCTCTTCTTTTTAATTTCGATACGACAATTTCGTAATCAGAAACCGACATGCTGGATTGCTCGCTGTCTGAAATAAGAACGTCTCTTTTGTACGTCTTTTCGGACGTAATTACTACATCTGCATGATTCTTCGGCGATTCTGTGATTCCATTAGGTTTTGCTGGAATTACCGCACTTGTTCCAGGAGGATCTAAACGCTTCGTTTTTATCTTTTTTGCAGGATTTACAGGATCATTTCCGTATATGTCATTTAATTGATTTTTTAACGCTGTAACTTGCTCAATCGACAGACTGCTCCAAAATTTATTACTTCCGCCAAGACTTCTTTGCAATGAAGCTTGAATTGATGATCTGTCAAAATCAGCCTTTTCCGCAGCTTTTCTTGTCATTGTATTTGCTACATTTACTACTGAACTTCCTCTCCATAATGGTTTGTATGTGTCTTTCTTTGCTGCTATTTCGCGTTGTCTTAAAGCTTCTAATTCACTCTCTTGACTTTCTAATTTTCGAAATTGTTCTCTAATATTTTCGACCGATCGTTCTTTGCAACGTAAGCTACTGTCGCCGCGCCATTTAAATCGATCAACGTCTCGAGTCGAGAAGAGAAAATCTTTTTCTTTTTGAACCAGCTTTAATTTCTTATAAAGATCCTTTAATTCTTGTTCGGCTTTTTCCTTAACCCTAATTTGTTTCCATCGCTCATAATCAATAATTTCTTCATTTTTTAATCTTGGTCTAAGATCACCACTGGAAGTTGTTTTTTCAAGGTTTCCCATTCTTTCTAAACTCGTATAGAAGTCGTATAAATCCTTGTAACGCTTTGATTTTTGCCTTGAATGAAGTCTTTCTAAAATATAGTGTTGATAATCTTCGTGATCGAGGGGGAAATTGACAAGTGAATTTGTGCTTCTATTTAAAGATAGATTAGAACCAAAATTTTGAGCATAACCTTGCACATAATCCACTTCGCTGGCGCTTCGAGCTCTGGATTTTTTAAATACACTTTCACTTGTATGATCCAGATTGTCTTGGCGTAAATTTTGAATCCTTCGCGTCGACGGAGCTCTAATTGGAGCAGGTGATGGAGCTCGACTCGGATCAGGACTTTCTCTCAAGGTTTTTAAAGGAGGTTCACTGAGGCTTCTTTCTTTTGGACATTCGCGTGTTAGGTCTGGACTTCTTCCGCGTAAAGAACTCGATGATCCGAACTCATCGACTCGTAAAAGGCTCTCGTATTTATATCTCGATGACCTAAGACCAAAAGGACTAGAGCTTCTAGATGACATACTTTCACGTTCCCAATTTTTAAATCGCGAATTCGAAACTGGTCGTTTGTGAGTTAGGTAAATACTGAGGGACTTTAGCGAAGGTTCAGATCTGTAACTATCGCTGTAACCAATTTCTTGGAACATACGGGCACGTTCCATTACGGAAGATCTTCTTAATGGATTTTCTTCAGTAGAACTTAACATTATATCTCGTAAAAAGAGATGTTGGAAGAAAGAATCCGACATTGTAGATTCATGATGTTGCCTCAACAAATCAATTGTCAAAGCAGGAGTATTGATGTCTGATTTAGCCATTCTTTCACTACTTTTCACCCGCTCCAAACTATTTGCTTTACTCGATTCCCTGGAAGAGACTTTAACCTTATTTTTCATTTGCGACGACTCGCAAGTTCTTGCATCGTTTCTTGATTTCGGCTTCATATCTGAAATGTTTGATGGCTTGGATTCTGCTTTCTGAAGTGGCACGGTCTTAATCGTTTTCTTTCTCGAGTCAATTGATTCTCTAATGGGATGCTTGTCTTTCGAATAAGAAGTAAACTTTTTATTTTCCGATGGCTTGCTAAGAATTTCTCTACCTTTCGGCGAAATGGCTACTGTTACCTTTAACGATTTCTCATCCAACTTTAGTCTGCTGCTTCCCAGAGTCGACGTATAAGGTGCGGATGAACTTTTAATGAGCGTTCCGGAAGAAGTTACTTTCGTCGTTATAGCCTTTGGATATTTGTCTTTCTCCTTTTGTCTTTGAAGAACTCTTCGCACCTCGACAGGCGAAGTCAAATCAACTGTTGATCTGCTAAGTCTCTTGCAAGATTCTTGCTGCTCTTTTTTAGTTCTGCTTATTTTTCTTTCTTTTTTGAGAATCGAATTCGTCGTTTTTGATCGGGACACGTGTTGGCAAGTTTTCTCAAGGTTTCTCAAATCTCTCGAAGAGTCTGTTATTGAAGATTTTGATACAGTTCTGCTAATCGTTGATTTGGCCTCTGTCGTCTTCTTTGCGAGTGGAGTTTTTGGTGACCTAGCAACGGGACTGGCTGAATTTGAAAGCCTAGACTTGAGGCGACTTGGTAAAGTATCGGCAGAGGCGCAAGAACTACGAGATAAGCAAGGATCTGACCTTCTTTTCTTCGAGTCAAGGGATATGCCCGAAATAGGTCTCCTCGATAATGGAACCGGACTAGCCGATGAAGTTCTAAGGACTCTTTGTTTCTGTGATTCTTCTCTTTCCCGTCTGTGTCTTTCCAAGTTCGAATTGAGTTTTTCTTTCAACAGGCGTATATTCGAGAGTTGCTCTTCCACAAAGCACTGCTCGTGCCTTGCAACGTGGCTTTGGGAATTATCTGGAGATTTCGCGCTACTCGCGATGAGTTTGAGAGTTCGATTGTTACGCGATGACTTTCTCTTGGGAGGCGAGGGTACTTTCGCGTTTACGCAGCAAGGGTTCGCGAGATTGGAGACGTTTTTCCTAAGCAAAGGAGGGTTACTATTATTGTTCCTCGATGCTTGAGTCTGAGAGCGCCTAGACGTCGAGGACGCCATAGAACTGACGGGTATCCGCGAGACGTTCATCGACGAGGTCGAGGATGCGGGCGAGGCTGTGGCCGAGCTGCAGCTGCTCTTCCTGTGAACACGAATCCTCGTCAGGGTCGGCGAGATCGGAAAGTATTCGATCTCGGTGTCGTCTGTGGACAAAGGTCAGACATATTTTCGACGACCGTTAGACATAATTGGTGGCGAAGCTCATGGTTTTTGTGAAAGTAGTACAAGAAAATCAGCTGCTAAGATTATCCCTATCACCAGTATCTTGTGGTCAATAAGTAAAGTGTGGACGAATCGAGAGATGACTGTCGCTTTCATCCAGTAGAAGAAGCGTGCGCTGATCCTTGTTTCTGCTTTTTTTTTTATTGCTTTTACTGCAGTTCGAGTGATTAACGTGTCTTGTGAGGGCGGCACTTGCGCTGAACTCGGTGCGAGAAGATGTGCAGGTACAAAATTAAGAGAAGGAGTGGCGTCAAAAAAGTTTCTGCAAAACTGGCATGACACAGGCGTACCGATATTGATAGAGTGATGAAAGATTGTAATAAAACCAGCTTTATTTTTAATTTCTCTTACGCAAGAGCATCCGTTTTTATAAACAAATTCCAACTGAATTTATTTATAAAATGCTCCAACGGTAAGAAAAATCTCAACTGTTTGGTTAAATAAAATAAATGTGCATAATGAATCGGTTTAACAGGATAAATCAAATAAAAACTGCAGCGTATCATCGATGATTTCTCAAGCCATAACAACTAAAAAAATAGCCTACTAAAAATGAAAAAGCTTTATTCTACGACATGAAAATGAAAAGATAATAAAATATGAATCTTAAAATATAAAAAATATAGTAAGAAAATAAAAGGTGCGAATAAAAAACGTGCAGTTTAAGGAAATCGATTGCACGTAAAATAGTATAAAGCCATTTTCATGCCTTGTCTACGGGCACTACTACTACGGAGATCATATTTTTTTACCTAAGCTCTAAACCTACTTAAGAAAATTCAATCTACGATTACCATCTATACTAACTTCCCAAATTCGAAGTCATGCCGGATTAGTTAAATCGCTGTCACCATTATTACGTAATGCAATAAAGAAACGTTGTAAAAGACTCGAAAAAAGACGCTTTTCTTTATTTTGCATACATTTTAAATTTACTCAAGTTTTACTCTTGATGTATGCTAATAAAAGAAAAAAATGTCTCATTCTTAATGAAGCATATTCTATAGGAAAATCTCGAGAATTTTAGGTCTGAAGAGGGCTTACCTTTCGGACGCTCCGGCGCCGGTTTGCGAAGACCATGAAGAGGAACGTCGCCCCCTTTTTGAACCGTTTTATAGGCTATCCTCTGTTCAAGAGGACTCAGTGGACTGGCATCTTCGCGTCGGCGGAAGACGAGTGTCGAGTCGCTTTCGTAGCCAGACTCCTTCAAAGCGCTGCAAACGACATTTAAAATTAACGAACTCGGACAATTAAGTTTTAAAGAGTTCAAGCGACTAGCTTGCCTTTAACGATCTTTCGCCTGCCGTCATATTTAAATTTTCAAACTTTTCGACAATCGCTTTCTAACTTTTAATCAATTGTAATTAAGAATGCAAAGGAAAGAAGCTGATAAAAACGCATTAATATTACTTACTGAGTCATATACGACTTGGGAGAGTGCGTGCGAGATTGTTCGAACGGCTGGAAAATGAATTGAATTATTAATTTATTTTGCCAAAAATAGTATTTGTATTGACACATGTACTACATGCTAATACACGTGCTAGAATTTTAGTTATCTTATACGTATAGCGAATTTTCTACAATAATACAACATCAAATTGTGTTTAATAGAATTTTACAGTTAATTCAATAATATATACTATCGCCTAAAATTATTCCTGGTATGATATTATGGCATTCCTTTTATGATACATTATAAAATATAAATTGATAATTTTGCAGCAATAGTCTTTGTCAGTTATTAGAATCTAACATCACCCGAGTTGATTGAGATAAAAATGTCATTATTTTTATTTTTAAAATCTTACAAAGAATAATTTTTTACTCGGTGTATGATACACAATCTTCAAAATTGTATAGTGAATTATTGTAGCGGTAATAATCGATTATGTTTAAGCATGTCAGTTGTCCTGTGATGGCTTAATGTTTTTGAAGACGAAAATCATGCTTCGGTGTTGTTGATTTTGTTAATGTGTTCGTGCGGTTAGTAAAATGCGCACACATCTATATAGGAAGCGAGTCAGAAAGGAGAAAATCGATTAACGATTGATCGCACTAATATATGACGATTGTCGATATAAACTTTGTTTTATAGCATATTTTCTCACTCATCAATATAAATTATTCATAACTAGTAACATTTAAAGTGTGGTTAATTAAGAATAAAATTAAAAAAAACTAAGACTCTAATTATAATAACATATTTCTTTACGTACATCAGATTTCGTACATTTATTTGTATACATAAAAAACTTTTTAGCTTTACTTGAAAGTAATAATAGAAGTAAAACTAATCCGCTAACTATTCCTATTTATTCACTGTTATCATGTGTTAAGATTTAATGAATCTTCCTGCAAAGGAGTATCAAGGAGCGCGGTAGTGCTCCGAAGGCAAGTATGAGTCAACCGCGCTCCATTTATACTTTGAATTCTTTAACCTCTCATGCGAGATTTATTTTTGATATTTACAAAGAAGTGTGTAAGTTTTATTTTACAAGCCATGTTTTTTTTTTAATAAAGCTGTGTTTCTAGCTTAAGTTGAACGAATGCTAAGATATAAATTGAAGTTTTCGTTTTATTTTACAAGTAACTAAACACTGTAATAAGATACAGTCTACAATATACATTGAATTACTTGAATACCTACGAAAGTCATGAGATCACATACAAAAAAGCTTGAAAATATTTCTTAAAAGAAAGTAAATTTTTTATCAAAGTACAAAATAAGTTGATTAAAATGAGAATCATTGCGTTTCGTGCACAGTCGAGGAGACAGTAAGAATTGAACTAAAAATAATCGACACAGACAGTTAAAAATTCAAGACAACGAGCTGGCGGAGACGTAGAAGAAAAGAAGGGCACGGAGCAGTCCTCGTGATCGCGCTAACAGTCGCAACGCAGAAACAAGAGAAAGAGAAGTAGAGTATATCACTGGGCGCCAAGAGGGTGCAAATTGCGTAGCAACAGAAAGTGAGTGTGATGTGCAGCGGCGGCGGGCCTCTCTAACCAGAAGCGAAGAAGAGAGCGCTACCGCGGCATGATTCGTGGATGCGGTCGTGCCGTTAGAGCTCGAGTTCGTGACCGAGGAGGAGGAGGAAGCAGAAGAGGACAGCGTCGTCGTCGTCGTGGTCGCGGTGGGGGCCGGGACGCTGCTCGCGCTGCCCGGGGGTGGCGGCGGCGGCGGCGGGGCCCGGGGTCTCTGCTCGTCGGGCGCCGGCGCCGCCGCGGGGCCCAGATACGACCAGCAGCAGTCATCCCCGTCGTCCTCTAGGCCCAGGCCGCCCAGGGGCCTGATGATGCGCCGCTCGGACTCGCTGCTCGAGCCGCTGCGGGGCCGGCCGACGGCCGCCAGCTCGAAGAGGCTCTCGAGGAGCCGCGAGTGCCGGAGCCGCTGCTGCTCCTCGTTGAGCTCCAGGTCCCGGCGGATCTTGCCGTTGCAGACGGCCGGGGCCCGGCCGGCGTAGAGGCGCCCGAGGGGCGAGGGCCCGCGCAGCGAGCGCGAACCTGCCCTACTGCTTACGCTGTGCGACTGCTGATGCTGATGTTGCTGCTGCTGCTGTCGCTGCCGCTGCTGGTGTCGCTGCTGCCGCTGCTGCTGCTGGAGGTAGGCCGCGAGGGCGGTGGACGGCATAGATGGTCGGGCGCTAGAGGGCCGCTGCAGCAGAGGTGCGCAGTTCTCGGCCTCGCTGCGCTTCTGTAGACGTCCGTTTTCGTCCAGCCACTGAGGTCGTTTTCAGATCGTCGGTTTCGTCAAGTACAGGACGGAGTGAAGATGGTGAGAAAAGACAAGTTGCCGGGAGAGACGTCGGAGAAGGACAGACACACACAAAGACACACGCGTTGTGCGTTTGAACGTAACACAGAGGCACCCAGGATACACAACAGTTCATCGTACATATTATTCTTCTTTAAATGGCTTATTTCGGGGAGAACATTTTTTCTTTTTCATTTTCGTAAGAAAGAATTTTTGAATAATTATTTAAAACTAACTACGTATTTATAGAGCTATGTACAACTATAATAGAGAAAAGAGCTATTTTTAATTGACTTTTCAAAAATTCTTCTATTCTTCTTTAAACTTTATCGGTCAGTGCACTAAATTAAAAAGATTGGCAAATAATTGCAATTTTACAATTCAAATTTAACAACGTCAACTCGTATTAAATATTAAATATGCGAAAATCCAAGTCTTTTATTAAAGCAGTCCAGCTCTAGTTAAATAAAACCGGAAGAAAGTGTAATGAAATCTAGTTAATTCGGCACTGACGAAAGTGAGATATAATCCGATTGAGAAACGTAATTGAACATTTTCAAATGAAATTGTACCCTATCAACGAATTAAAAGCGTTAAAAGACGGCTTGCGCAAGAGTCTCGCGTACTTATAAAAGTTTCCTTTTTATAATTTTAATAGAGTAATTAGAGAAGAAAAAATTACACGTAAGTTGACATTTTTATATATTGTATTACTGATGCTAGCAGGGAGAAATAACGTGAGTATTGAAGAGGAGACATTTTCACTCGTAATACACTGAAATTACGTGAAAGTGTAAATTCTCAAAGCAAATTGCAAATGCAAATTATACTGTACACTGTAAACCCCATTCCGTTTCGACATCAAATGCCGATCGGTTTAACATTAAAAAGATTCACTCTAGTTTAGTAGAGAATGCTCTAGTTATTTAAATGTTATTTTTCAATCGACAAAATCACGTAATTATTGGAATTAGTATTTTACCAAACTTCGCAGTTACTTCCAATCGTAATAACACAATAGAATTATAAATACAATTCAATATTTTTACTTTTTCAGTTGAAAGATTAAAAATCGTTAGTTGTTAGTAAAAGTAAAACAAAAAAATGTTAAAGTGTGAGGAATAACTGCGAAGAAATAGTAACGAAAAATCGTTCATCCCATAAACGATAAGTTTTTAAATTATTCCTTAAATTTTTTGAGTATAAAATATTGCGTACCCCGTCAAATATGTCCATGACCTCGTCCCACCACTAGAAAAAAAGGATTAAAATAATGCATTATACTATGCGTCATATCTATATCAGTTAAAAGTTAAAAGTTAAAAGTTTAAAAAGTACAAGTCATTAACTTAAAAATCAAAAGTTTAAAAAGTACGAGCAGAGGCCATCTATTAATGTTGAGTTATTTGCTCATTTTTTCGCACTGAAAAGATTAGTTTTTTCATTATGCAATATACAGATGACGTCTTCTCGAGACTGATTAGAAAAGAATCTAAAAGCGAATCTACTAAAGCTAAAAACAAAACATAATGTACATCGATTAAATTAAAATAAAAATAATTCTTAAGTCTAGTTGTTATATATAGAGTAAACGTAAATAAAGAGAATGAAAGTAAGCTTTTAAAAGTTGAATCTGTACAGGTATTATTTAAGTTTGCAAAGCGTCGAGAAAAATTTTAATTTTCTCTGCGCCAGACCGGTAGATCCTTTTTACATAATACGACACGAAATCAAAGATCACAACAGAAATACGCTGCAGTAAATTAATTAGTAATAAAATACAGATACACATATTTTTAATTGAAAGTTCGTGTCATCATTACCTTCCGCTTCGCCCAAGTGAGATCAGACGGCGGCTGGAAGAAAAGCCATTCCAAACTATCATATACGAATTTCACGAAAATTTGTCTTAAGTGTATAAAATAATCTAGACTTAATTTAGCGCGTAAGTTTTTAAGCGAATCATTTCTTTGAAACGAATTGAAAACAGCTTATTCGGAATCAGAATTAGAGAAATTGCTCTAACTAGTATAGAATCACGAATTTGAATTATGATTATGATTATGGACGTCGGAGAAATTTGCCGTGCTCAAGAAACAGCGCGACTTGATCTTGATACTTAATAAAGAGCGTAGGTGGAATAGCTTTTTAACGAGGATCAGTTTTCTCGGAGGCCTTGGATCGCCATACCTTACGAGCACCGAGAGCTTTTTCGAGCTTGTGATTCAACTAATACGAATTTAGTTTTTGTAAGACGCCTTCGAGCCAGTTGCGCGGCTCCAAGGAAACGGAATTTCGAGTGTCTTTGATTACTGTTTTCGGCGCGCTGAGTTCAATAATTCGCGTTGCTGTCGCGCCTAGCGTTTCATCGACTACGGCCAAGTGGCTGATAATTGTGGCAAGTTTCAATACCTCTTTGGTTTCCTTCTCTTGGATCGAACAGTTTCCAGGCTCGTAGTCTTCTATTCGGCCTGGGTTCATGTGATATGTGTCCGGGGAGTAATGGCCATCTAAGCGTCCGGCTCTAAAAGTTTAACCAGTCAAACAGTTGTACCAGTCGAAAAAAAAGAGTTGGAACAAAGTGAAATTTTCGGCTTACGGCCTGGGCAAAGTGAACGTGGAGTAGTCATTATTTTCCTTGGCGCGCTGTCGATGGCGGCGGTTGTCGACGGTGGCGGATCTGTCGGAGTAGTTGCGAGAGGGTTCGGGTTCGCTGAGATAACCGCTCGACGCTCCGCTGTAGCCCGTTCTCGTACCTGCAAAACAACGCACAAACGATACCAAAACAATTACTCCGAAATCACGTTCCGTTCTCAAATGTACAGAAACACTTGCTGGATCATTATAAATTATTATTGCGGATATTGTGTTTAGTACTCTAGCAAATGCGCGTATAGATTTACATCCTCAGGTTGTCAGGTCAATTTTCCGGTCCTTCAAGCGAATTTCAGTTTGCTCACCGTCAAAGCCTGAATTATATTAAATGCCAACCACTTTCTTTCGCCGACGTATTCGCATTTAATGCAATTTAGGCTTCAATCATGATTATAAAGCGCATTAAAGGGTGGTTATTGTTTTATTGTTACGTGTATAAATTATTATTGAAGTTTGGTCAATATTTTAGGAGAAAGAGGGAGGGAATTTCAAGAGCAGATTATTTTTGCTAATTCTTTCTTGCTTGAAACGCACTTTTCCTGACAAACGTTATTCTGTCCTTGCTGAGCAAGGGCACATCCATAAATATTACGATTAGAATAAATACTCCATAGGTATACCATTCACTCAGGTCTTGTAGCACTTTGACAAATAACAAGTAACAGAAATTCTAGAATATTATTTTAGATTATTTTAGATTAGAGTCGGCCTACCTAAGAAAAAAATAAATAAAAAATTCCTTCACTGAGATGGATTGCGATACAAAGAGAGCAATTAGTGAAGCTAAATTTAAAGTATTATTAGCAGCCAAGTTAATGTCATTAATAAGACGCACAACGCCACGAGCTTTATACAATAATATTTAGCACAGCTTATTGTTTACTCGCACTGCCTTTCATTTAAAAAGTCAAACAAATAATATAATAATCACCTCGGTGTGGTTTGTAGCGGATGGTTATGTAGTCGTCTGTAAAAGATTTTGTTTACGTAAGACTTTCGAACAATGATTAATGATCGATCGCGTTTTTTTTTTTTTTTTTACTAATTTCTCGCTTAAGCGGATAAACTAACCGTTCTTGGGCACGCGATGAAGGGAATCATACATTCGCTTGTACCACTTTGCTTGGTTGCTATCTTTCACTTCCTGCAAGAATTAGATTTCGTTCGTATTCAGTTCTTCCAACATTCCTGTTGAGCGTTCTTCCGTTAACTTTATTAGGTTTCAAGGTCCGGCATTCACTCGAACGTTAAAAGCAATAAAACTTTGTCTTTCTCAAAGAAACTTTTCTCAAAATAATGCATTATTTTATGTGAAATGAAAATCTAAGTTTACTATTGAATTTCTCGTGAGCCTTTAGTTATCGGTTAAAAGAAAATGCAATCGACGTTCCTTCGAGTGAATGTTGAATGTTGGTCACTGTCTCTTTTGTCAACGGATCGATGACTTACAGATCTCAGAACGATGGGTATGCCGCCTCTAGTAGTCGGGCCAATACCCTCGAATTTGCGAGGGCCGAGATCGGCCATCTTCTTTGGCGGAGCATTTTCGCTTTCCGGCTCGCTCTCGTACTCCTTCTTCACCGTGTAGACTGCTCGAATTTTCAATCAGATTTCAAATCAGGGATATTTTAATTTCGTCGATTTTTACGCGAACGCAAATATAAATTGTTTTAAATAAAGCTACTTTCTGTGTAAATAAATCCGAAGCGACAACGAAATCTTAAATCAATTTGGAGTATCAAAAATCGAGATACTCACTGATTTCTCCGGGACTCAGCAGCGGTTTCTCCTCGGCTTTGCTCTCGTCCAGATATGCTGCTCCCTTTGGTAACTGTCCCTCTAAACACAGGACATAAAAGATGCGTAAATAACACATAATACAGGAATAGAAGCAAATAATGCGCTACCTCTAGCCTTCTGCAGCAGAGTGATGGTCGGATTCTGGGCCCTGGGCAGTCGCGGCGCGGCCGCGAGCGCGCTCAAGCCCTGCGAGGGCGCCGAGTACGAATTAACGATCCGCGGGGGGACGGCCTGTCCGATGATTTCACTCTCGTTCCCCTTCCAGGGCGGTGGTGCCGTGTCCGCCTTGGCTGCCGGCTGTCGCGTTCGTCGAGAAAATCGTTGCTTAATTAGTCCCTTTGCGCTCTCGTTCGAAGAAAACGAAATGACAATAAACCTACCGGCGAGATCTTCTTTCTGCTCAGGACAGGACTTTCGAAGGGAACTGGACGGAATTCTTTCCTCTCGGGAACTGGACTCGGGCCGGCGCTTGAAGGGCTCCAAACCGGCGGAATTGGCTCATCCTTCGCGTCCTTGCCGCGCTCTGGACTTGGCTGCTTTAGCGGCTTTGCGGTGTCGCCTCCAGGTGACCAGACACCTGGATAACAAGTATTATTAGAAAACTTCCGCATTCTGTTATCCCTTGGGTGAAATCGTAAATCCTATATTTTTTGACACTTTCAATTTTCAATATTTTTTTTTTTTTTTTTTTTTCTAGAAAAACAAAATTTATAATCAGATGCTCTGATTATTTTAAAATGTTTGATTATAAAAAGAAATTCATCGTGAAAGAAAGATCGTGCAGAAAAAAGCATGCAAAGGAAAGAGGGCGCACTCGCCGTGGCGTTTTCATTGAAAAAAAGCTCGGCCGTCCTGATTTTTCATTCGCGAGCGAGTGGAATAATTGGGGACTTTCGACTGTTGTGAAAAGCAGTCGTACTTACGTAATAGATGTTTGTACACGTTTTCCGCAGAAATTTTTAGGCCGTCGGAGGCGTATTATATATGTTATATTACATAAATGACGATTCTTTCTTGGCGGTTTCTCCGGACGCGCTGCGAGGCGGGATTAGTTTGCCAAGCGGTAAATTTGTCCGCATTGATGCTAAAATAAATAAGTGCTCTGCACTTTTAGAAGCGTCGTTTAATGGGGGCTAATTTCTCACGATGTCGCCGCTTTAAAACGTTGTTGGGGTTTATTAAAAATAAATTGATCTAATTTAAAAACTATTTATAAATTAATATAAATAGTTAGCGACTTATCAACTTATTTAGTTATATTGAAAAGGAAAAGAAAATATCGGGTCGCTAAAGTGAAAACGACGTCCGAGATCTTGGAATACCGGGACGCGGGCGAAAGTAACAGTGACAAAAGCATTGTTTGCTTTTCTTGTTAAAGCGAACGGGTCGGAAAAAAGGCGTGGATGTTTGTCCACGTGGCCGTGCCATCAAGTCGTGAGATTGCGTTCAGCGAGAAAAATGAAGACGTTACGTGTAAACAAACGGGAGCTTATTCTTCAGCGATAATTAAACGTTAAAGATACATATTTCGTTCCGGCGAAAATACGCTCTCGAGCGCTAAATATTTTTCTCTTATCTATACTGCGTAATACAGTTAAAAACAGAGCTTTTCTTCAATTTCACGGTAAGATTTTCTAAATCGGTACA
This sequence comes from Ormyrus labotus, assembly GCA_035582975.1. Classification (NCBI taxonomy): domain Eukaryota; kingdom Metazoa; phylum Arthropoda; class Insecta; order Hymenoptera; family Ormyridae; genus Ormyrus; species Ormyrus labotus. The sequence continues at coordinate 31,151,563 of JAWWEO010000009.1, read as the reverse complement.
ATTGAAATTTAGAAAAAAAGGCGCGAGGGCTGGGAAATCGACTGTGTCCCATTTCGAGATCCGCGCGCGTAAATTTAGCGCTCCTCCGTTAGCATAATTACGACAATCGGGGGCGGCTGCGCGAAGGCCCGAAGGCGCGCGGACAAAGTGCCCGTTATAACGATCCTCGGCGGCTCTCTGCCCGCGCGACAACCGCGCTTTTCGCCGCCCGGAGAGCATTGTTAATTCGGCGATAAATCATAAAGGCCGCCCGGCAAAATTAAACGCGTCGAGCGGCCGCTTTTTCCTCTCTTGAGCCAGCGGATATAAAAACCTTGCCGCCGAGTTTACAAGCGAGCTTCTATATTATTAAAATTACTGATTCAACTTCAACGGCTGCACACTGCACAATGCGCTTCGCGCTTGCGAAAAGCAATAATGTTCAAGCTTTGTTAGAGTGATTACTGCGCAAACCACGTGTAAAAGTACTTTTTTTTTATTATTATTCACATCAATTAAAGAAAATCTTGTTATTTTAAATTTGTTTAACCAACGAATATCAACACGACGATTAAATATTGGATATTTTTCACCCTTGATTTACCTGGTTTTGCAGAAGATGCTTTAAACTTTGGAGCTATCATCTCTGAAAATACGAAAGGCGCCCAGAGTTAATCACGAACATAAACTATTTATACCATTTAGTGCTCTCTGCGCGCGTTTAATCATTTTGAAACTTGACTCTGATCGACTTATGAATGAATTTATAGTTAGAAAACGAAGGTCGTCTCATGAATGAAAGTGAAAAGCGCTGAATTTTTCAGCAGCTCTTGGAATTTTCCGATAAGACGAGGCATTTTGAGTGATTGTTTTATTGGAATCAATCAGAAAATAAGCAGGTATTTGGTATTTGGAGCGCGATATGACGCGAGATAGCAAGAGCTGCCCTCGATGGATTAGCAATAGAGGTTGAAAAGCATAAACCTCATTCGGCTAGTCCGAAAATATCCGCAAGTCAAAGGAGCCTTCCACCTACGGATTCTTCGAGAAAAGCAAATGCCAATCTCTAAAACGCAGCACTTTGTTCCCCATGAAAAATACAAGGGCTTTCTCGTCTCTTCCGGCTTCTTTCTTAGGTGGCGCGAGAGTCTTGGCGCTCCCGAGGGGGCAGGCAGGCCAAGCAGGCGCCGAGGGCGAGGAACTCGGGGGGCTGATTTTTCGCGACGGCGGGGCGCTCAAAGAGAGCTTTTCCTAGGTATGTACGGAGCGCCCGAGTCTTCGCGGTTCATTAATACAGAAGCGCACTTGATGAGGAGAAGCAAGGCGCAGACGGAAGAAGACGCCCGCGCATCTCTCCCTCTCTATCTAGATGTGTGCTCGGCCTTTCCTATCCCGAGCAAGCGCCTTTTTGCGAATTTTATTTTTAGCGTTCTTTATTTTTCCGAGGCGGAACTAGGCTATTCTACGAGGGGCAAACTTAGTTTTCACGTGCGCCTTTCGCATCGCGGATTTTATGGTTAACTTTTTCGAATCGCAAAATAATGATTCTTCTCGAAATTAGATTTTGCTGTTCATTGGAGAAAACTGAAGGCTGAATCCAACAACAGTGGACTGTGCTTTTGCAAAATATATTTTTAGTTCCTTTTCTATAGACTCTGGACGTTGCCAGAAGACTCTTCTTCTCTTTTGCTCCCACAGCTTTTTAACCCTTGATCCTAATCTAAATTTAACGCGTTATTTACTACCTTCGACTGATATTTTCGTCAAAGCTTTCTTCTAATTCATTCTATTTTTACGGAACGAATTTCGCTACGCGCAAGTGATCAATTGTCCCGAAATTAATTGGCTGCTCGATACATTGTCGATGAAAGTAGACACAAGTTGCTCGCAAGCTTTATTTCTGCCAAGCAATTACGATTCGCAAACTTGCTCTCGTCATTCTTCACTGGCAGCACGTAATAGTTGCGGACGCTCTCGTGCCGCTCGAGATGATTCAAAGCTACAGATATACGTGTATATTTAGTCCGCCCGTCTCTCTCTCTCTCTCTCTCTCTCTCTTACTCTCGCGGCGTCTTGGGCTCGAACTTTTGGGTTCGCGTTTGTTTTGATTGCGCAATGTGTTTTGTTTATTCATAATTGCGTCAAACGATTTTTGCGGCTTTGCCGTTTGCCGAATGGGAGCGCGTTTATTGGGCGATTCTGGCGCCTGCCAGAAATAAAGCACACGCAGGGTTAAAACAAAAATCGCTAATGGATTTGAATTTTAAAATCGTTTGCCGCCGCGCGCAAAACTGTGTAACACGATATTCGCGTTGCGTAATTTCGAGCGCATGTTCTCTTGCTTCAGTTTCCGATTTTCTCGTTGCACTGGCCCGATCATTTTAATAATAGACTTTGGACGGCGGCAGATATTTATTTACAACTGTGTGTTTCCTTTAATATTTTCTTGATTGTTCGCTTCGAGCTTTTTCCTGCACAGAATGGAGCTTGAACTACTTACAGGTTAGTGAGTAATACGTTATTAAATTGAAAAGCGCATTTTTGACAAATCTGCAGAAACTACTGACATTGCAATGAGATATTGGCTGAAATGTCAATAAACAAGTCAGACGAAAGAAGAATTCGTCCTACCGAAGCGAGTCTTTTCTACTGAAAAAATATTGTTAGGGATTTTCTTGTGACTTGAGAACTACTTATCCTACTCTTCTGACAAGTAAATGTTCGATTTAATTAGAACGTTTCCGATTTCTCGACGCAACTGATTGGACCTCGGACGAAAGAAGATCCTCGTGCACTGGAAACTGGCACTGGGAACGAACGAGCACAGAAAAACAGCCGGAAAATCCTACTCGAAGAATAAACCAGGCGCACACGTCGGACACGAGCACTCACTTTTTTCCAGCATAGTTCACAGGGTCACACTTTGAAACGAAGGTGGAAGCTCGCTAGGAGAGAGAGCGCAGAAACGAGGCTGAGCGAGGAAAGGGGCTTCTCCGGCTTTGGCTTTGGCGGGCGCGCGAGAGAGAGCGTCAGTTCATAATAGGCGCGAGCGCCGCTCTCTTCTTTCTCGTTCTCGAGAGCTTGCTGGCGCGCGCAGAACTGAGTGAGGCGTCGCGACGCTGCCGTTTCCGCTTACGTTTACGGCACATGGGAGAGAGGGAGAATCGAGTCGGCCAACTACGATCCGACCGGGGACACTTACCGCTCAATCGTGTACCCGGCACCACCTTTTTTACATCGTCATGAAAACGGATTTTTTACCTCGTTCAACGTTTTGAAAAGCTCCTTTTTACGGCTATATTTATGATAATTGCAGCTCTAAACGCGCACGAATCTTTGTACTTTCAGTTTAAACAAGATTCAGTAGAAAAACACAGCCAGGTCAGGTAAATCTTCTGAATTACTGCTGGAATCCAAGCGGCTAATTAACCAGCTTTTATAATTTCACCTCGCGAATCTCGTTTAAATACCACATGCTTACGTAATACGCGCGCAAAAGCTTTGAAAAGCTCGAGGATAAAAACTTTCGCCTATCGCTGCTATTCCGCGTCTCGCGTCTTATCGGCTTTCATCGAGCGGGAAAACTCGACCTTACTCGTCGGCGCGGACGAGTCGGTGACGCGACGGCGCGACAATTGCGCGGAAACGCGATATGATACGCCGTCTGGGCTCGCGAATTCGTCCACGCACTGCACCTGCACAATCAGAGCGTGAAGGACGCGAGAGGAACTTGCTCATTGTGCGCGCGCCGCGCCGAACGTCAACTGCGCCGTCGGCGGCGATCGAAGCTCCTCTCCTCGGGAACGCTCGATTAACCGTTTTGCGTGAAAAACATCTCAAGTCCATACATATAGGTATATATAAAGGAGGATCTGTCTACAGCCCTCAGTCATACTATACCCGGCTGTTTCTACTTAAAGCTCTATAGCTAGCTACAAATGAGTAACGTTCTTATCAATTTTTGATTAATTCGAACTCACATTTCATAACACATTTTAGATTGAATAAATGCAATTCTGGTCCGATCGATCTATCTCGCGGCCAGCAGCTTAGTCGATCGGCATTTTCGAGTGGGCAACTTGAATTATCTCTAGTAGGCAGAACTGGAGTGTTTAATGCCACATTCGCGAGCTTTAGATAATCGAAACCTTGGAACGTTGTTTTTCCATCGACCGTCCGGAAATGCTGGAAAATCTCGTCGTGCTTTTTGGCCCTTCTTCCAGGCGTCGCTCTCGAGCGGCCAAGAAAGCACTCTATAGGCCGCCGCCGCCGCCGTAGACGACGCCTCTATCTGCCCCCGGGGCTCTAAAAGTAGGCGACGAGCGCGCGCGCGCGCCGACGTAAATACAACTCAGCGACGGAAGTCGCGCAACGCGACTCGTCCGAAGAGTGACGGATGGCGGAAATGACAGGCGCGAGAAACAATTCGCGACACGCTCCCTCGACTTCCGAACAACCTGCTTCTTCTTTTCAGAACCGACCACTTTTCCACTTGCATTGCATTGCTGCTTTTTCTCCGTTTCGCAGCATCCGATTTCGTTATACGTTCACTTTAAAGAGATTTATGTTGTATTCTAAAAAAGATCTTTGTTATTTCTAATACAAATTACTTTGTTTTTTTTAAGCAAAATAACAAACAGAAATTTTGCGGAATAACAAGTAGTATTAGAGTTTTTAAACGCTCGCAAAATAGGTTTATATTCATTAGCGGCGAAAACCGAGCTTAAAATCTCGGTGGAAGGAAGAAGCGGGGCGCCGTCGCTTTGAATAACCCCGCGCTATTTTTCCCATCGCATCGGGCCGTTATAAACAGGCCATTTATCCTCGGCGTGTAGCAGCGTGTTCGCGGTGGGCGTCGGCGGCCGCGCGTCTGTCCCGCTGCTCAGATACCGTTTTAGTTAAAGGGCTCTGTTATCGAGCAGCCGGTGCCCGGCTCCTATCGCGCTTTATTAAACGACTTTTTTTTTTACAAATTCCCCAGAGCTGCAGGATCGGATTGCTCTTTTAATTCTTTGACGTTCTGGCGTAATCGGTCTTGCCAGTGAATTATTTGTCGATCTTTAAGTAAGGTTACGCCTTTGCGCAAACGCTCGAGTTTAACAAATTAGCTCAGCGAAAAAGTTGCTGTTTACGACTAGGGTTTTACATCAATTTAATAGTTTTATATTCATGCTCTGCTTAAAAAGAATAATGACCCTTTGCACAAAGCATTTTGCTGAATATATTTTCAGGAATAAAGGCGTTGCGCGCATTAGGTCAGACTATAATACATTCACCTGGCCTCGCGTACATTTCGCGTTGAAAAAAATGCGCTAAAGTCCTCGCTTATCATTACAATTCTTTGCAATTTTATTCATCAGCTCCTCTGCTTCTTTTTTTCGTCGAGCCGCTAACGGGCCTTTTGTGCCAAATGCGGAAGTGGGACGCTGATAAAAGGGCCAAAAAGGAGAAAAGTAGGAAGCGAAGGGGCTATTATAACAAACCTCCACCGAGCAAAAATCCCTTGCTGAGTTTCAAAGCGCCGTCAATCTCGCCCAACAAATCCGAGGCATTGTCGGCTCGTCTTTTCGACTCCTTATTACGAGAATTACCTCTGGCTAAAAAAGCGAGCGATTCTTTATTTAAGAGCAAATTCTCCGACTCGGCAACAATTAGCTGCTGAATTATTTCACAAATGATGGCTTTGGCGCTTAATTATGACGTTGTTATTGATGAGTCGCACTAATAATTGCTAATGTTTATTTCACACATAATGAATACGAGATGAGCATTCTATGATGTATCATTAATGGAGGAAACGTCGAGATTTAAATGAACGATGAGCAAGTTTGCGATGTCTTTTTGCAATGTTCCGCAGGGGAAAAAAAAAAAAATAATCCATCGATAATTAATTATCTCAAATTTCTGATAATTAATTCTGAGTCTCAAGCCTCCTTTTCCATCAGAATTCGGAAGTTAATGCCCCCGTCAAATCCGCAGAGCCGCGCGGCAGCCGCGATCTATGAAAATTGATAATGAATGAACGAGACGCGCCGATATCCCATCTTAATTAACGAGGCGTGCGGACGGACAGGTCTGTTTTTCCGCGTCCATTAAGCGGCCCGCAGGCGCTTTAACCCCGAAAAGCGAGTCGCCGCCGCCGCCGCCGCGGTGCTTTGGCTTTCGCAACGTTCGGAAATAGCCGAAAACGAAAGGAGGCGTCACCGTAAAACGGGAGACTCGCGGCGGCGCACGGGCGAGCGACCGCTGGCTCTGGCCTATTTTTCCCGCGGGGCTAAATATAACGCTTTCGCCGCGCTGCGTATCTCGGGCGCGCCGATTTTCTTCTCCCGAGAAAGTATGGGCTTCTTTATTTCGTGCCGGACGTTCGGCAAATCAATCCTCTCGCGACGTCTTTCGTTATACTTGTTTTACGATCATTTTTCGATATATCTATGCTCGTCAATTAATACGACTACTTCCGGAGCACGAATCAGTTATAATGCTCTCGTTAAATAAGGCAACTTTTTCCTTTTTCTGCTTTCGACAACTTTTTATTCATTTGTAGATTGTCAATAGTTTAAAAAAAAAATACAAGTCACGCAATATATGTACATATATCGTCATTCATAATGTTCGATAAAGAAATGTAATGTAGGTATAAAGTAATTAATATTAATATTAGTATTAATAACTGGTTCTTTGATCTTCTCTACAACTGATATATGAAATAAGTAATAATTTTGTTAATTTCAATTAATAAATTCATTGTTGTAATGCAATAACTATAATGTATAACAGTTCAATTAATTATAAATCGTTCATCTGATTTAATTTGAAAAGAATTTTAGCCTACATTCATTTCGACAACATTAATTTATTCTTTCAAGAGTATAGAAATAATAAAATTATGTTTACTTGGTTGATAATTCATTTCAAATGGCTTCCGACATGAGCTCTTGAAAAAAAAAAAAATTGTTTAGTAAAACAAAAATAAAAACGGCTTCACTCAGGTTGGGAGAAAACGGCAAGACAGGTTAACGGGGAAGAAAGACGAACGCTTACAACAGGCAGCAGGCCAAGGGACAATCTGTTAATGTCGGTTAGGGCGCAAAACTCAGGCAGCAGAAAGCCACAGATGCGACTCGCGGGTCCACACTCACCGTCATCGGCTTCGTGGGCGGAGAGCTCGAGGAACTCCTGCAAGTGCTTGGGCAGGCCCCGAGCGTCCTTGACTTCCTTGCCGTCGACGAGGAACTTGGCCTCGAGGCTCTGCTGCTGCTGCAGCTCGCCGCCGCTCTCGGCCTCGCTCTCGTCGAGCTTGATGCCGTGTTTGCTCAGCCGGCTCTGCGCCGCCTCGATGAACTCGCGCTCCACCTTGTTCAGGTCCGAGTAGTCCTTGCGCCGGCCGCGCTGCGGCTGCCTCCTCGCCGGCAGCTCCGCGTGCGAGCTTATCTTTATGAGCTTCTGCTGCTTGCGCTCCTCGCGCTCCAGCACCTTGTGCACGTACTCCTCGTACATCTGCTTGCGAAAGACCTCGCCGTTCGTCGGGATCGCCGCCGCGGACAGCGGCCGTTCGAGCTTCGGCCTCGAGGACTTTGTGCTCTCGGTTCGCTCGATTCGTTCGCTCGAGAAGAAGCCGTTGCCCCGTTTAACTTCCTGCTTTACTTCTCGGCTTTCCTCTTTATTCTCAGTTTTCGACTTGTCGCCTTCGACGCTTTTCGATGACTCTTTCCATTGATCTTTGTGAACGAAATTGTCGCCGTTTTCAAAAATTCTTCCGGCAAAACTTGACTCAGCAACGGAGTACGGTCTGGTCTTGTGGCCCTTCTCCTCCTCCGCGATGATGGCATCTTTCAGCTGACTCTCCAGTCGCTCGATGTACCCGAGCTGCTTATCAAAGTATTCCTGCGGCAGGGAGTGCCTCCTCTTTTTATCCAGCTGATCCCTCATCTCGGCCTGCAGCTGCTTGAGGTTCTCCAAAATCTCGTGGGCCGTCACCTCCATTATTTTGGTACGAGGCGCCGTCGCCGTCGTTGGTCCCTGATCGAAGATACTCCGGGTGTCGATGCATTCCCGGTCGACGGTCAGGACCCTTTTGAGCTTAGGCGGGAGCTCGGGCTTATCCTCGATGATGAGCGCCGGGTTAACGTACCAGGGCTCTATGCGCGAGCGTCTGCTCTCCAGCGGGCTGCCGGTCGACTTATCGACGGCGGCGCTGTTGCCGAAAGAAACTGGACTCCGACGCGGGCTGGGCGTCGCGTTTCGATGCGGCGCGACGTCGCAGCCGTTGGCGGGCCTCGCGTTTCGCGCTTTATCGGAGCCCTCGGCAGCGCGATGTCTGCGCTCTATTAATACGTCGCCAGAAGCCTGCCAGAGCGGCTTATCAGCTGGAGGCGCGCCGCGCGCCAGATTCAGCCAATCGCTGAGCCGCGTCGCGCGCAATCGCTCCTCCGGATGATTGGCTTGCTTTTTATTCGGAATGGGGTTCTCTTTAATTATGCTCAGAAGTCGATTCGAGCTTTCGAGTTCTTTCGGTGGTGCCTCCGGTGCTTGCAGGGGCGCCACGTCGACGTAATATTTCGGCGGAGATATCGAGTGAGAATGTTCGAGGTGGTAGCCACGTCTGTTGATGTACTTTTTGTGCAAGTCCAAGAGCTTGTCGACCGATGTTTTCACTTCTGCCTCCTGCTGGGCCGGAGAGAAGCAAACGAGGAGCTTCGGATTGTCCTTAGTAGGAACTCCCGTCCAGGATTTCCCACTCTGCCGTTCCATTTCCTGCAATTGGGTTTTTTTATTCGCATAAGTAACGCATTCGTTTAGGTTAATGGGAATATCGATTCCCTTCGGTGACTTAACGTCATCTGCCTGCAAGCGCTGTTTAGCGGCAGGCATCTCCTTACCCTTGAGAGAGTCTCGAAACGCGCCGAAGCCGTTGAAAATGTTAAATTTAGGAAAGAGCATCTCGCTCAATATCCGATCGCCGTGGGGCATCGAGAAAATCTTCTTAAGGCACAAATCCTTGAGCGAATCGGGCAAATCCTCGGCCGAATCGAACTTGGCAAAACGATCGGCGCGGAGATCGGTGCCAAAATTAGCCGGCACATAGTAGAGGTGATCGTCAAGCGAGTAGAACGGTATTGGCTGTGGCGATTCCGCGTTGAAAGCGGCGCTGCTGCCCCCTTCCTTTTGGCGGCCGCTTGGCTCGCGTCCAGGCACGTCGTACTTGGCTGCGCCGCTGCCGATCGATTCCTGGACGAGCGGAGCTTCCGACGGCCTTGGAGGTACGAGTGGACGCGAACAGCTGCGGCCCGACTCTTTTTCGAAACGGGCGACGACGATTTTTTTATCGACTTCGCCGAACTCGTTGCACAGGTCCAAGTAGCCGTCGCTCGACGTCGAGACGTCGCTGCTGAGACTCGGCGTCGGCGCCATCAGGTCGTCGATGATGCCGCGGATCTTGCCGGGTAGCTTATCGAGCTCGTAGTCGGAGAGGAAGCTTTGGACGTCCTGGCGGGTGCTCTCGTGGCTCGACAGCACGCTCAGCAGGCTCTTGATGAACTCCACCGTCTCGATTTGCTCCTCGAAGTCGAAGTCGAAGGAGTTCAGGGCCCGCTGGTGGAAGATGGCGAATTTCGACGCTGGTTCCGGGAAAAAGGGAAAATCCGGGGGATAGCGAGATTCGTGCAGGAGAAGTAGCTTTCGATGGCGAGCAGCCGGAGCTGCTTCTTTTCTTTCTTCGATAAAAAAGGGAAATTCAAAAACAGGTGCCTCGGACATTGGAGCCTGGCGGAGGCTTGTCGTTCTTTTCGGTGGTTCTGGAGCGCGCTTTCGGACTTGTTCGTCGTCTAAAGTTAGTTTTTCTCTTTTTAGACATTCAGTTTCTTTGCTGAATTTTATTGATTGCCCTGAAGCTTGGGAGTCGATCAAGCTTTGGGAGGATGCAGATTCTTTTCTTATAAATCGATCGTTTTCTTTCGTTTCGTTACTTGCAATGTTGTTAGTTGTATTTTTAGAACCTGCTGCAGTTGACGTGGCGTTTTCTAATTTTACAGGGATGACACGTTCTTCGCGCTTTTCTTGCTCAGAAACTTGACTGATATGGTCTTGGATATGAGAAGCTTGATTTTCTATCTTTATAGGTACTGAGCGTTCTTTAAATTGCTCACTATGAGTTTGGCTTTCTCTATTTTCAGTAATAGTTTCTTTGGATATTTCTCTCATACTGGATGATGTACTTTCTAATTTTATTGGGACTATTTTTACTTTCATTTCATTTTCTGTTTGAGATTTTTCCGTACTTGATGAGGAAGCCTTTACCTGTACTGGAACTTTACGTTCTTTACATTGTTCCATTTGAATATCAATATTTTTTTCTCCTTTATTTTCTGATCTCGTAATACTTTCTGTGATTGTTTCTTTTAATATTTCTACAGTTTTTTCTGTTTCAAGCTTCACCACGTCTTCTAACGTTATTGGAATTTTACATTCTTTGCCTTGTTTTTCTTTTTGATCCAGATTTTGAAACTGACTTGCTATATCCCTTTCTGATTCCGTTTGCATGTTTACATATATTTCACTTTTTTCAGATTTTTCATTTTTAATATCTTTTTCTTTTTTAGACTCCGATTTTGTAATATTTTCTGTGCCAGTTTCGATTTTAACATTTTCTAATTGTATAGGGACGTTGCGTTCTTTTTTTTCTGTATTTTTCTGAATTTCCTTTTCTATGGATACAGTAACCTGTTCATGTTTTTCATTTTGAGTTGTAATATCTTTTTCTTCAATATTTTCTGATTTTCCAATATTTTCCGTGACAATTTTCTCTGATGTTTTAATACATTTTTCTATTTCATTTTTAACAGTGTTTTCTAATTTTATTGGAATATTACGTTCTTTACTTTGCGTTTGTTTTTGATTCTCTTTTTGAACAAATTTTGGCGTATTTGGGCTTGTTTCCATTTTTATGGGCACCATCCGTTCTTCGTGTAATGATCTTTGAATCTCGATATTTTTTTCTTTATTATTTTCCGATTTTATAATATCTTCTGTTACCGTTTCTTTTAATGTTTCAACGGAATTTTCTACTTGTATTTTAGTAATCTCTTCTAATTGTATTGGAACGTTACGTTCTTTACTTTGATTTTCTCGTTGGCTTTGCACTTGCGTTTTTCCAGTATTTTGTGTACCCTCAATTTTTATAGGGATATTTCGTTCTTGATGCTGGTTTCTTTGAATTTCAATATATTTTTCTTCTATATTTTCTTCTTTTTTAATGTTCTCTGTAATTATTTCTTCTGATGTTTCGGTTGCTTTTTTGGCTTCAATTTTTACACTGTTATTTAATTGTATTGGGATATTACATTCTTTATGCTGATTTTCCTTTTCACACTGGCCATAAGACTGCAAGTTTGCCGTATTTTTTAGTTCAGTTTCCATTTTTATAGGTATATTGCGTATATTTAATTGTTCCGTTAGTATTTGTTTTTCATTTTCTCTAATAATATTAGAATTTTCAATATTTTCTACAATAGTTTCATTTACTGTTTTAACAGTATTTTGAGTTATGTTTAAAGTTTTGTTTTCCAATTGTATAGGCACTATTTGTTCTTTATTTTGATTTTCCATTTGCTTCTCGGTTTGAGCCGTATCAGACTTTCTGACAGAAATAGTTGGCGAAGTTTCCACTGTTATTGGTATAGTACGCTCTTTCCATTGATTGTCTAACGTTTTGTTTTCTGTATATTGTAAATTTTTGCTAATAATTTCATTCGAAGTTTCGGTAATATTTTCTGTGAAATTTTCATTTTCGTTTTCTAGGATGCTAGCTGCTATCTTTTCATTACTTTGTCTTTCTTTTTCATCTTTATTTTGTGTTTGCTGTTTCGCTGAAAGTAGTGATGTTTCCATTCTAATAGGTATGTTTCGTTCTTTCTGTCCCTCCTTTAGGATTATATCAATATTTTCTTGCACTGATTTTTTTTCTGCAATAATCTCTTTTTCTTTCACATTATTATCAGAAACTTTTTGTAATACATCAGTAAGTTTAGTTTCTTTACTTGTGCTTGCATTTTCTAATTTTGTAGATACATTACACTCTTCACTTTGTATCTTTAAACAGTCGCTTCGTCGATCTTCGTTTTGCAGGTCATCCAAAACAGAATTGTCGAACGTTTGAACGCTTTTAGTTTCCGCTGTATTTAAATCGTTCTTTTGAATATTGACTTTGGTTTCATTTTCGGCCGTTGATATTTTTAGATTTATCGGGATTGTACTTTGTTCATCGGTTTCATTTAAAGATTTATTATCGCTTACTGCGTTTCCTTGAAGAATATTTTCATTTTCTATTTTTAGTGGAATAACATCTTTTGCTTTTTGTTTTTCGGGAATTTCTGTTTTCTTCATTGTTACGCCTTCGTCACCGTGTTTATCTTGATTTTGTAATTTTTTGGTAACATCTTTACTGCTGCTTGATTCGATACTAACGCACTTGAAACTGTCATCGTCTTTTATTTCGTTAGTATAATGAGATGCGCTTACTTGGCTTTCGTCTGGATTGACATCTTCTACGACAATGTCTTCCAAGAGTTCATTTCTATTTTCAAATTTCTGTGAATTATCATTTAACTCTTCAAAATCGACTATTTCTTCGATATTAATACTAGAATGATCATCGTTATTTATTAATGATGACCTATTCGAGATTTCATCTTCGTTATTTTTATCGTTAGAGTCATCGTTTTGAACTATTTCGTTCGTTGTTTTCGTTATGTCGTTGTTTATGTCAGGATGCGTCACTCGGTGTATCAGCACTTCTTCTAAATCTACTTCGTTATTACATTCTCTATTTTTAACCCTAACTACGTCCTTCTCTAAAGAACGCTCTGGCACGAGCTTCGCTTCAGATTCACTAATTTTACCGTTTCCTGCAGTCTTTTCTGAAACTACAGTTTGCATTTTCGTGAATATTCTCTCTTTTTTATTTGATTCTACTTGCTCTAATCGTTCGGAATCGACACTAGAACGAATTTCACTTAATTCAGTATTTTTCGATACCGTTACATTAAGATTACTTTCGTCAATTAGACTTTCGTTTAAACTTTTGACAAGGTCCTTAAATATTTCTTTACTCTGCATGTCCTTATCACAGCTGATTTGATCCTCACGTCTATGGTGGCGACCTTTGTCTGCCCAGCTCTCAGCCTCCATCAGTCTTCCTTCCGATCGCTCTTCTCCTGCACTGCGAATCCTCCTGGCACAGTTCTCGTACCTCAGAACGCTTCTCGAATCTCTGCTTTCCCTGCGGTACTTGCCGATCTCCTCATTAATAAAGTCCCGAATGTGCTTCTCGCTGCTGCTGCTGCTGCTGTTGGCGCGCTCGTCTTCGCCGTCCAAACACTTGCTCTCGCCCTCTTCCTGTATAATGCCGAGGCACCTGTTCGACTCTTGACTCATCTGCGACTGATACGAGCCAAGAGCCGCGGCGGTCGCCCGTTTTCGGCCGGCGCGCGGCTTGTCCCTCCTCCCGGAGCCGGAGTGCACGTCAGTCGCGCGTGCACTCAGCGACGAGGCCGCTTCCGCCGGCGAGCTCGGCAGCTTCAGTGCCTCGATGAAGCTGCGCAGCTGCTTCTCCATCTCCCACGTGATCGGGAGCTCGTCTCCCTCGTCCTCGCTCCCGAGGATCCCCTCCCGCTCGACGTCCGATTCCACCTCGCTGATGATCCCCTGCGGCTGAGCCTTCTGATTGTTGCTGCTGCTGTTGCTGCTGTCGAATTCCGCCTCGCTGTCGGTCATCTCGCGGATCTCGAAAGAGTCGAACGGCGATTTCGAGGGGATCGCCACAGCCCAGCATTCCTTCGCGGCCGCCAGATTTTCGACTTTCGTCGCGAGATCCTCGGGCAGCGGCTGCACCGGCTCCACGGGCTCGGACACCGTTACGCTTGGACTCTCGAGCGTCGATCGTTCCTTGCTGCCGAGACTCGATTCGACGATTCCCACGCCTGCGATGTGATCGAGTCGAGCTTCCAGCGGCTCCGCGTTCCTTATCGTTCTGATTTCGCAGATTTGAGTGTCCGTGTTCATAGTCTTCTTCTCGATTTTGCACCGGTTATTATGTCGCATCAGTCGGCTTCTGGCTGTTGACATATTCTCGAGATAAGGCAGCTCCTCGGGACACGATCTTTCCGTCGTTATCTTGAGTGTGTCGCCGTCGATCGTCCTTTCTTTCTTGGCTGCTTCCTCCGCTTGGTTTCGCTCATCGTTTCCGGAATCATCGGCGGCGGGCTCTTCTTCCGTAACTTCCGCCAGTTTCTTAAGCGAGCCATCGTTGGGCGGAGTGGAAGATCGCGGTGCTCTCCTGCGCTGACGATTTCGCCGATTTCTACGACTACGGGAACCACAAGGCATTTTTATCCCAAGGCGACTCGTCGATTCGCAATCGGTCGCGTAGTCCAGTTCCCCCGACAACGAACTGCTGCTGCACTCGATTCTCTTGAATTCTTTTAAAATCAATTTCCTGACATTTGTATTTTGAATAAATTTGCACTCTTTAAAAATCCTTTATTCAAACTCACTATACATATAGATTTGTTAATTTTTTTTTAAAACAGTTGAGAAAAATATGTTTTTTTTTTTAAGAACAAATAATTATCGTTAAAAGTAGAACAAGTACCAATAACTTGTACAGAGTACCAATAAAATTCAATAATCATATTTTCCTCAGCGAAAACAAGTAAAACAGGTTGGTTAATCTTTCACAAACGTTTGAACAATATGTAACGCAGCTATTTTAACAAAGGGAATCCGCCGTTAGAGAGGGTTTCTGTGTCGTTGCTAGTAAGAAGAAAAACAGGGGAACTCGATGCCAGCCGGTATACGCACACACAACTTGCCCCCTAGTTTTCGTTTGAGCGCCGAGCGCTCGGGATCAAAGAGAGAGCTTTTGATTCGCGATGAGCGATGTTTGCCGACTTCTAACGAAATAGCTTCCCCCCCTTTACAGCGCGATTTCATTATATTCCGATATAAAGGAGAGAAGAAGGTGCTTGAAAACTCAAAATCAAGTCTCAAGTGCGGAGCAAAGGCGGAGGGTCTTAAAATAACCCGTGGCAGACCAGATTATCCTTCTTGCGCGATAAAGTAGTATTTGTCGTGCGTCTTTAGCCGTGGGAGAAAATTCTGGAAGCATGATCAAAGCCGATCGAGAAGGGAATTGGTGGATATATAAATGCTTGCATGCGACAAGCCGTGCTTCTATTTTGAACGAAAGCTGCTTTGATAAGAAAAGCTAGAATCGAGGCAATTACTCACTGTTATCCCCGTCGTCTTGCTGTTGCTGCTGCTGCTGCTGCTGTTGATTCGTACAATTTGTCTTCAAATTACCGTTCTGACTCTCATAGCTCGGTTCAATTTTTGCGTCATCTAAAATTTTATAAATTAAAATTTATAACAATAATATAATCTTGTTGAGTCTTTTGTGTACATTGAATTTACTTATTTCAATATCTAAAAAAAATCTTCAAACAGTAATCTTAATTAAATAATAATCTAATCAGTATTAATATAAACAGGAAGCATCTTATTTCATTACAATACGAATAAAAACGTTACATATACATCGATATAAGAAACATTTTTCATTATTATATAGATAAGTGGAAGCATTGTTGCATTGAAATATAAAAAAAAATTAGAATCGAGATTGATAAAAAATTTGCGATACAAGTTTGAATTCTAATACCTCGTTATTCAGATTTAGTTCAGAGGTAAAAAGACAGCCTGCCACAGTCGAATCCAACATTGCTCTCTTTACTTGGTAAAGACCCATTAGTTAAAAAGACTCCAAGAGCAGAAGCAGTTTGGATCTGGCGGCCAATCTGTTTCTATACAGATGAGAGAGAGAGAGAGAGCAGTGTAAAAGGTGAGCGCGAGCACTTATAGAGACGAAGCGGAATTGCGCGGGCGGTTTGAATCGCCGACAGCCACTGACTCGGTCGCTACGAGCAGAGCGCTCACGAGGACGATCGAATCCCCACCTACGTGCGTGCAAAGCGCTCTTTTGTGCGAGTACGCGCTCGCTCGTTTTCCCTTTTTTTGACGACCTGCCCACCGACTCTGAAGGCTAAGCGCAATGTAAGGCAAATTTCAAGCCTGAGGCTTTTTCGCTGAGATCAAGGCTATCGAATGAATTCGCTAGTCTGTGCAGGTGATAACTATTATTTAAGGATTATTTATGGATTATTTATCGAGACTTACTTGTACGAAATAATAGGTCTCGGCTCGCAGAGACGACTGCAGCACGGGCTCGCACACACTTGTGCGCGAGTGAACTCTCGAAAGCCGGCCGAGCGCAATTGTCGCGCTCGCGTACGTACGAGCGAAGCTGTCCCCTCGCCGCTTCCGAGAGACGGACTTCCTTCCGAGGCGCACACAATGCCGCGCACACATAACGCCCCACCCAATTGGAAATGCGCCCGCTACATACCTCCTCTTTTGTATTATGTCACGCGGAAGGTGGGAGCGATTCGATAATTAAATCGCTGTTAAGGAGCGCGGCCCGGGAGGGGGAGGAGGCTTTTATCCGATGCCGAGGGAAAAACGGCGCGATTTCAACTTTGAGCTTTCCGTGAAAAACCAAAGAGTCGTTATTACATTTCGATCGAGATTGCTCAAAATTGGCTGAACCAGCCTGGAATCGTTAAAAAAAAGTAGCAAAGCAGGCAGACTCCCGGGGGCCTTATTCAGTAATTTTAACGCAGTCGATGTCGAATTTAATGATACGACGTCGGTAAGCGTTATTGTAATAAGAAATAATTATTCAAAGGAAAGAGAGTTTGTATATTTTAGGCACGCAAGAAAAGAGCGCGTCGCAGCATGGTTGTGATAATTCAGCCGGGAGCTAAGCGGCCAATCGAACTCTCGACTCTCTTGGGCGACGCAGGAAGTCGTTCGCGACTGCAAGGAGAGAGAGGGAGAGAAAACGAGCGATCTGCCATTATCATACTTTGTGCTTTACTTTTTCGTCATCGGTTTTGTTTGTGGAGGTCTTTGCTGGATTGAAGGACGAATATGTTTATGAGTATTTTATTTATTATGCCACTAGTCGAAAGCATTTAAAATAATATAACTGGCTAAACTATTATTAGTGTTATGTTTAGTTGTAAGCCGAATGAGTAAGCAAGGCAGAACGTAAATCCCCGTTTAACGGAACATCAAAATGTATACTTCTTTTAAAAAAAATTAACACGAAAAAAGTATGTATTACATTTCCATACTGTAGTATATATTTTATTTCCATCGTGAAATATGCGTTTGTGTTCCATATACAGTTTACAAATAATATACATTTACAAATAATAGTATTATATTGTGCAACAAGTGCGGGAAAGAGGCTATTCCACGAGTGAAATAGCTTCCCGCACGTGTAACACACGATATTTTTTTTAAAAAATGCATGAAAATGGTACTTTCGAGTTTTTAGAATCCAGTATACAGGATAAATTTTTTTGTTTTTATTCATTTCTTTATTTTTATACGTATAAATAATAAAATTATATTATAGATTGGCGCGATAAAGCGTTAAATATCTTCTAACAAAGGCATTAATTCATTTTTCGAACGTACTTTTAAGTAACGCTAGCGATATACGTATAATTTTTCGATAAATTATTCTGCGCTCGCGCATTAGCATCCTTTTTGCGTATTTGCGCATGGATAACGTTCGTATATTTTTACTGAATAAGACCCCAGGCCGCCAAACTGCATTAGCCGCGTCGCTCAATTAGAAAATTGCGCCCTCCTCTCGAAAGTGCAGTGCACTTCAAACCTGTCCAGCCAATTTAGCAATTGGCTCGATAGTCGTTCCTTAACCCTTAGACCCCACTCGTAAATCAGCTGCGCTCAAAAAGAAAGAGTTGCACTCGAAGAATTCGGATGGGCTGACTGACTCCCTAATTAGGTTGTGCCTCTCGCGAGCGAAAAACAAACCGAGCGCACCGCCTGCCTGTGCTACTATCGATTTATCGCATCGACGCGGTTATTGCTTCGTTGCTTCTTTATCCGCTGAGCGCCAAAATAAAAGTTCTACTCTTTGCTTCTATGTTTACCTGAGGCATATCTACCTTTATTCCTTTCTAATTTTCCTAATAAATATTAATTGAAGCTGTTTAAGGTTTTCTTTCAAATGTAATATTAATAATTTTTAGTCTAACAAGGTTTGAGATTTGGTTACGTTTATAAAACAGTTTTTGAGAAAATGTTTTACTCAACAGTTTCATTTGCCATAAAAGTTTCCTTCTTTTACGGAACACTAAAGCCGCATTTTTTCTAATTATGGCTTAAAATATAGCTTTCATCGCTGCTATTCTTGTTATGATTAAGTAATTTTTGCTGCAAGCTTGCTTATTTGCTCATTAACGGTGTTTCTTCAATAACGCAGAGCTTTGTTCTTCCATCCGCTTTGCCTTGCAGTTTAGTAAAAAAAAGTAATCTTATTATCATTAGTAGTATTAAATGAAGATTTCTTTGTCATAAAGGATGTTTTTTACTTGGAATTTGCAGCTCCCGTAAAAGTTTTCGAGGGGAAGTAAAAAGTGCGAATGGTTTCAAGTGAAAAGCGGGCGATTTTCGGAGGCTGTCCTGTGACGCAACCGATTGGCGTCGTTTTTCCATGCTCTCGCGCTCATCACAAGGATGACGACGTTCCCTCGAGCTCGAATCGACAACGAGACAAAAAGCAAAAAAAAAAGGAGGAGAGGAGCTGCTTTTGAGAGGAGAAGGGGAGCACGGAAACGTGGGCTCGGCTCAGGTGGGCCATGACACCGCGCCCATCGCGCGATACGACAAGCTGCATTAACGTGCGTCACACATCTACGGAGCGGTTTAATGCGCCAGCAAGCCGTTTCTAGGCCGACGGATCTGGAATGTCGAGCTTCCACCAAACTGAGAACGATTTGCTTCTGATTGCTACTTTATTCTTATTTTTAGCCGGCGTTAACATTTTCTTTTTTCGTTTTTCAAATTTTTATTCGGCAACAGGTTTTGAAGAATTAATAAAATAGCCCGAAAACAATTTAACCAAAAGTAATATGTACTATTTCTCTGTGCAATATTAAGCCGATTTTCGTAAAACCATTTGCGGAATTCGGAGAAATCCATAAAACTGAATATTCGCCGCAGTGCTTTCGCAAATTATTCGTGCAAAAAAATTCCAATTCATGTAGGGAAAATAACGACTCTATAAGCTACCCGGTAGTAAAAAGTAAAAAAGGTTAGTAACTGTTAAAACAAATTTGAAAAAAGAATCACCGAAACTAGTCAGGCAGAATTTATTGAAAATCTTGATTTCGATCACGAATTGTCAATATAATCGATTTAGATAAAAAATGAAGCCTCGAGTCTCTCCAGCATCAAAAGACAAAGTGCAAGGGAAAGACAGAAGGAATCTGCGTGGAGAAAGATATAGGCTGCTCGCAGACGGGCCGTCTGTCGGCGGTGCTCGCGTTATGCTCGCCTGGAAATCGATGCTATCTGTCGGGCGCAACCCATTGCGCGCGCGTCGCCGTTATTGTATCGCTCCAGCTTGCGATGACGCCGGGGCTTATCTTTAATGACTGGCCTAGCTGATAGCCGCGCGGGGAATCGTTACGCGCCATCCCTTTGCCCACACCACGCTTTTTATCATTTATGCTACTTGCTCCCTCGCTCCTTCAAATCCCTTCTCTTATCAAGTCTATTTATTCGCGAGTAAATTCAATCATTGCTTCAAAACAGTTAAAATCAAATCATTGTTCATTCTATCGCTCATTTTGAACTACGAATTAAGTATTAGTTTACTCCCACTTTCAATTATTATTAAAGCTAATTGCAAATTTTGAAATAGTTAATCACAGCTGTTATTGATGTTTTTCGTTTTAGACAATATCTTATTCAGGCGAAAATATCAAAAATATTCCTACAATTGAGTACATACCTTACAAGGAGAGTGTAAGACATTTGGGTAATGAGTTTTTCTGTAACTTTGGGATATGTTTTCTAATGTTAAGATATGAAATAAATAAATATGAAGGCCGCGTCCGTTCAGTCTAACGCTCAATTTTTCAAAAGTTATGTGCTCTTTTAACGAAAATCGATGAAAAATCGATTTTTGTTTAATCACTTCCGTGAACGATAAAAATCCGTTCAGTAGAAGCTGAAACTCAGGCGTATACATACAGACACACACACACTCACGTACATCCATACAGACATTTTTCAAAAACCATTTATTCTTGTTCCTGACACCTTAAAATACAATTATAACGGGTTTTTCGAACAACTCCAAAAATTACTATCACAAAGCTTCCTTTAGGAGGAAGCAAAAATTTACTTATGTAATTTTAGCTTAATTTTATTGTAAATTTTTATTTAGCTATAACTTTTGAACAAATAAAGATTTTTTGATGAAATTTGTTTTTAATCGATCGGATTTGATTCTACTTTTCGAATGCCGATTGTTAAAATACCATACCGTTGATAGTTGAGAAGTTGTAAGTGATTAGACAATCGATTTTTCTTAGATTTTTTCTAACAGAGCAGATACACGGGTTCCTTCATATTTTAATATTAGAAAACATATCCTAATAAAGTTACCGGAAAATCGATTACCCAAATGTCACTCTCCTTGTTAGTATGGTAATGTGTTTTTCAAATTTTTTGTGTAACCTTATTAAGTTTACCGAAATGTCGCATAATAATAATTGAAAGTATAGGTGTACTCATTATTTAATCGAAACTAATCCACTATCCTCAATTAATAATGAATAACTAAAATGAAAATGACGGTAACTGAAAGAAGAAACGTCATAATAAATAATCTTTGGCCCCACAGCCGAAAATCATAAGACGCACTCGGGGCGATTCCATCCAGCGCCGCCGAATCAGCTAATTCTCGCGCCGAGATAAAAATCAAATATATCACAGCGAATGAGCGTGTAATAAAGTCTCCCGCGCCGCAGTTTCGCTTATCGAGATTGGCCGGCGAGACAGAAAAAGAGCGCGGGAGTGGGAGGAGCCTGCAGTTGCGACAGACTCGATAAAGGAACAATTTCCGGTTCGCTCGCGGGGGGAAGGAGAACGGGGCGAGGGGCTTCGTTATTTCCGGAACGGTATTACTCCGAGAGGAGGATGCGAGCCATATCGAATCATCTGCCGAGCGACGATTTAAATCGTTCACGCGTTACACGTGAATTAGAAACTTTGCCACGGTTTGCTATTGCTGCATTTTTTTGCCTTTCAAGGCGACGCGATACAGAGCAATTGGGGCGCATCTTGACGCTTCTTTTCGCATTACTTTTCTAGATCAATGCTACCGTGCTCAAGCTCTTTTTATTCGACTTGTCAATTGGCTGCGCTATTTCTGAGCAAGCTCTTAATTTTCTATCGCTTTCATATATGGATCATGTAATTTTGTTAGTTTATGATTAAACTGTTAATATGAGGTTGAAAAATGAGAACGAATAAAATTTCTGTCAAATATTTTATTGAACTTTAAACAATTGCACATGCTAATTCTGTCATACAATGTGTAGAATTTTTTAACTTTAAAATATAATAAGCACATGATTTATTCTCTATACAATAAAGTGTTACTACTTTATTATTTCTCTTCTTCACTTAACGTAAACATTACCCGAATTAACAGTAAAATCACAAACTAAATGTATAAAAAATTAAGTTATTTTATAATGTCCACTGAAATCAAGTGAAAATTATAAATTTTATCTTTTACTAGTAAAATAGTGAACAACTAATTGACTAACTCGAGTGTTTGAAGTATTCTAGATATGATTTATAGTAAAAGAGCAAAGAAAATTCCAATCATAAGGACATTTTTCCAAAATTGCGAAAGACGACGTCTTTGGCTCTGAGCCTACCGATCGGTTCCTCGACGTCTTGCGTCCCCTCCTGCGGCACGATTTTCAGCACGAGCGCCTTGTCCTCGACGGTCTTGTCCTTGAGGTACGTCGTGCGCTTCTCCACGTAGAAATCCTGGACTTTGCTCCCGGAGTCGACGCTCAGCTTGATCTCCGTGTCCTGCGCCATCCTGCCGTCGTCCTTCAGCTCGAGGCTCTTCTCGCCCGTCACGTCGACGCGCAGCTCCTTCTCGCCGTCGACCCGAAATCTCACTCGCTTATCCTCGTTGCGGCTTTTCTTCAGGATCTGGGAGCCCGGATCCCGGCCGTTCAGCAGATCGATCATCGTCTGCTCTATGCGGAGGCGCTCCTTCAGAAAGTCCTCGAGGAAGGTCTTGCGGGCGAACTTGGAGGCGGGTATCGCGTTCGAGTCGGCGTCGTAGCTGTTCTTCAGGTAGAGATCGTCCTCGCTCTTGGCTTTCGAGCTCGAGGCCTCCTCCAAGCCTACGGTATTCATGCGCCTAAAATCCAGAGTGTTCAGCTTGTTTTTAAAATTCTCGTGGCTTTCCAAGCTGTCGTCTCCGCTGAAGCTCGCCGGCGGGTCGATCAGGAACTCCTGGTGGTACCGGAAGTGGTCAGCTTCCGGGGAATTCGCCCTTTCCTCGTACATCCTGATGAGCCTCTGGGTCCTCGTCGGGGGGCGAATTTTCGGGGTGCGTCTGGCGGGCGGAGCTATAACGCGGACGCTCTTCCGGACGTTCCCCTGCGCCGAGGTGCGCTTTTGCCTCCGACGCGGCCAAGAAGTGAACACGTTCGCCAGCACCGAGGGGAAGCGCCGCTTCGTTATCGACTCCTGGCCGGCTTCTCCGGGCTGCTGATGAACGACTTTCGCGCCCGGTCGCTTCGTCAGCACCAAAGGATTTCCTGCCTCCTGGCCAGGCTGACGGCGCGACTGCCGCCTCGAGTCCGGGCTGGCGAAACAGCGGGAGCACGCGAGGAATTTCATGGTTTCTCTTACTTGAGATCGTTCGGCGGCGCAACCTTGTCGCTCGGTTACATGATCGGAAGACGATCGCGCGCGGGAAGGTGTCGCAGCAAGTACTGACTCTCGCTCCAACAAAGGGGAAAGAGAGCGCTCCGCTCTTTCTCCCTCTCTTTCTCTCGCTCGTTCTCGAAGGAAAGCCGAGGGCCCTCAAGTGGCCGGGGTGCGCCCGCAAGTCAAGCGGCACACGCGCGTCCTCCCGAGGGCAGGTGCACGTGTGTGCGTGAACGTATCGGGAGGGTAGGAGGGGACTCCGACTCCGCGGCCGCTCCAACGGTCGTTCGGCGAGTGGGAGAGGCTAATTCGACGGGCGATCAAGACCCACTTCTTGCGATGCCAATTGAGACGCGCCGCTCCTATTTGGGGGAAGGACGCGAGCGAAGACGTCGAGTGGGTGCGGGCGCGCGCGCCCGATGACAATGGGAAAGGAGTTAGCTGACTTGTTGACGTTTCGGGCAAATAATTCGAATGGCCTTTTTTTCATTTTGGCAACGTTATCCTGGGATTCTAAGTTAAAAAGATATTATTTTTCTCTTTTATACTTTTGCTATTTTAGTATAATAACAATTTTTTTTTCTTAATGAATATACGATACGGATTTTTGGTTTCTGCGCGGCAATATTTCATTCCCCTTAAAATGATCTTTTGAAACATATGACAACGTCGAAAAGGGAGAAATCAATGATGAATCGCGCCTCTGCAAAAAAAGCCGACTAGATGGGTCGGAATGAGAGATAGCGACGCGGCTAATTCCATAACTCGTTCGCTCGCGGCCGAGGGGATATTAAATCTGATAGGCAGAATCAGCAATACATCTGTCTCCGTCAGCGTGCGCGTAGTTCTCTGGTTTTCCCATCGGAAAAAAAAGAGGTAAGCGATGGCCGGTGTGTATAGGGTGGGTAGGAAATTTGCCTGCTTTAAAGCGAAAGTCAGCGGAGCGTGACGGCCGAGCCTGGGATCGCCTCCTCCGTTACGTACTTTGTACTTCCTGGATCGGTAATCGTCGCCTCGCGCGCCGGAGGAGAGAGAGAAAACTCGAGCGGCAACCTAAATATTCCATTAGCGGGAGTGGATTCGATTCGACGGGATTCCAGGCGTGCGCGAGAAACGGATATGTGCTGCTATAGCTTACCCAGAGACCGAGATTTTTCACTTTTCTCGAGCTGCCGCTATTCAGAATCAATGGGCTTCGCCTTTTTCCGTGCCCTCGGTTAACCTTCCCTCTAAGCTTTAATAACTTTAACCAAATTTTTACATTTATTTTCCTCTTTTAGAATCTAGTTCACACCTCATCTATATCCTCTGTTTATGTAATTTATATGCTCTACTTACTCTTTTCATTGCGGAATAACAGGCATTTAGCATTGACAAACTGTTTTCAATAAATTTTCTATTCAATTAGTTCGATTTGTAATGGTGAATCATTAAAAAAGCAGGGTGTACCTGCATACCTTCCGCCCAATTCAAAAGCAATTACGAGAACAAAGATCTATTTTCTAAGAAGCTTTTGCTTTTAATGGGAGCGTTTTTATAAGTGACTGGAATAAGATGCTTACGTAAATAACAATACAAATTCAAAAACAATAGTGATACTGTGGAGTTAACTGCTCCACCGAACAGTTTAAGTATTAACGACGGAAACGCTTGTAAACAAAAGGACAAAAATAGAATGAACTTTCTGAAAATGTAAAGCGCAAAGATTTCGATTTTAAAGTTAAAGCGAACTGGACTTACAGCGCCATTTCTATAAGATTTTCAGCCGAGAGACTTTTGTATTATTCAATCTGTGTGCGGCGAGGAAAATTTATGCGACGAAATTCAATTAAAGTGAACTAGCTTCCCGACAGTTTGGAAAATCATTATGGTCGCGGAATATATGAAGGAGCGCCGCATACATTACGGAAGACACTTACCGGTTCCGTTTTTCTTAACTTCCGTGGAGATTATTTGCGTATTCGTTGTCGTCGTTTTTGTCGTAGTCTCTGCAAAAAATTATCAGGTGTCATTTTTTTTTCTTATTCTTTTTTTTTTTTTTTTTTGTTTTTTTAGAAAACATCGATTAAGATATAAATTCTTTCTTACTTTTAATGGTTTCGAACGATGTATTTTCCTGAAGGCTGCTTTTATAAATTCTTCTTTTTGGAGAACCGTTTTCTCTGAAAAACAAACAGAGGATTGTTAATAATACCTTTATTGACATATTTATTAAGCTACACAAAAAGCTTTTTAAGTAATTTTATATTGTTGTTTCATTGCCCATTTTTTGATGAATGTATTAATTCTTCAGAATTTTACATTATTTTGAAATTATATAAACGCGAATAAAAATTTAAAATTACAAAAAGAGTACAATTCCAAAAATTTCTGGGTGACCGATTCTTTCGCTCTCGTAAACTCTAAAATGATTCTACGATTAGTTCTCTTGTATAATGTATCTCTTACATTGTCTTCCTCCGTTCACAAATTCCTCCGTTGCCTCCAAAAATAACTCGGCTCAATAAATGAAAAAACAATAAAGAATATTCTAGCAATGAAAAGTTAAAAACCAGCAGCCTCAATGAAAGCTTTTTAAGAACGATTCGATTTTAAAAAACGAGGCAGGAATTAGAGCCGGCGTCCGGTCTCAGTATGTACCATTAGAAAATATCGAGAGCGGCTCACTTAGATGGGCGTTATTCGATTAGAAAAGAAAAACCTGCAGCAGCGGCGAAAGCATTTTGTCGAGCGCTCGAGCGCATCGAGCTTTTAGAGGAAAGGCAGAGGAACGAACAATTGATCCGCCGGCGGAAAATGTAGGGAGAGCAGCTTTGGGCGCACCCTGCATCACGTGACGTCACGGCCGAGCACTCCGTGTGTGACTCTCGGCTCTGCGTTTCCTCTTTTTATACTTTTCCACGATAAGCTATAGCTAATCAAATGCAACTTTATGTCTCGCATCTTTGCCTTTTATTGGCCGACCGAGAAAGAGGTTACTTCGGATTATTTTTCTTTTTATGGCTTTCGACTTAATAAAAATCAAGAGTTTTAATTTTAAACCGATTAAAAGTTTTAAGTTAACTAGAAACAATATTAGGTTATTTTAAACAAATATTTTTAATAGATTTTTTAAGTTTTGAATTAATATTTGATAAATGTTGAGAGTTGAAATGTTCAAATTTTAATTGTATATGCGATTTTCGCCCTCAAAATTTATAATAAAAAATTGAATAATTGTTTAATTTAATTAATTAAAACTGACGTCCTCGAATGCAATAAAACGATAAGAGCATCACCCTTTGTAATCGCTTTGAAAACGCACTGCTTAAACTCAACGTGAATATTGGTTTCGGATAAAGCTCGAAAAAAAACAACTTACTGATTCAGCCCCAATTTGAGCTGATCGCCGGCGTTGCGCAGAAGGGCGTGCGCCTCTCCGTTGGTTAGCTCTCTCGTGCTTCGGCCGTTGATGCTGCTAATAAGGTCGCCTTCCCTGACTCCCTGCTGGGCCGCCTTGCTCCCCGGATTCACCTAAAAATACACAAGGAAAGCGGCGTTAAAGAGCGTAAGCCGTTGCGTCATGACACGAGCAAATTAGCGCTAACGCACGCGCTCCTTTCTTTCCTTAATGTCGGTTCGGCGACGAATTTCCTTTTAATTACGCGAGCTTCTGCTTTTGGGGATTATCTCCGCTGTCGAGGCAGACAGCCTTTGAAGCATTAGCTTTTTTCCTGCTTTTACGAGTTACACGGATATGCGCCTGCCCGTACGCGATTCTTTGCCCGGATGCTTAATTAAGAACCCTTTGTTGGATTTTAAATTAAATACGGCTTTTAAATTAGTCATATTAGCGTGCCGACAGATTTCGAGCTTTAGCAACATTTACAGCTTATATAAAATAGTATATAATAGTACAGTTTTTTTATTTTTAAACTTCCAATACGAAATATACCAAATATAATATGTCCAAAGCAGTTGCAGTTAATTCGAAATATTTTCAATTAGAATTTGAATGCGCGCTGATATGTTTCTCCCCTACATCCACTTAGCGATCGAATTTCATCGGATTGGGTTATTTGGCTCGATCGTCTCATGACCATAGCCGTCTTGAGCTAATGGATAAAAATCAGACTCAATATCAGAACACGATGACATCATGTGGGCAATCTTGAGTATGTATCCGGAAAGCACAAAACGCGAGGAGGTTGCTAGGTATGGTTCTTGGCCTCTGATAATAATTGGATAGTGGCTGGACAATAATCAGATAATGGTTGCGTAATGGTCGAATAATGGCTGAATAGTGACTGGATAATCAATAGTCAAGCACGCCACGAATGACTATCATACCTAGCAACCTCCTTGCGCTTTATGTGCTGCGAGTACACGTTCGGGATTTCTCGCTGGATTTCAATATGTTCGAACTTTGAATTGAAATGAAATCGACTGGGGCAATTTCGAGTACATATCCGGAGAATATAAAGCGCGAGGAGCTTGTCTGTGATAATGACTAGATAGCGGCTTGATAATCAGCTCAGAGGTTTCACGAATGATTATCATACCTGGTTATTTTCAATAAATGAACAGTGAAAATATTCATTCACGACTGCTTTCATGCTCGTCAATTTTGAGATTCGAGAATTTCGATCTCAAATTCGAAGATTTAATTCAATCATATCGGAATGCGTTTTAATGTCCAGGGATCCCTGGTAGAGATTGAAAACATTAAATATCTATTTATAAGGTATTTTCAAAAATTTTACGTATAAAATAGGTATT
>JAWWEO010000009.1:31110603-31123821 GCA_035582975.1 Ormyrus labotus | reverse complement strand
TATATATATGTATATTTGGACAGCAATGACTAAGAATTTAGCATTTACATTTATCTATACTAGCAACTAGCAATAATGATATTAATTAATATACATACTGAAATTACACTTTTGTTCAATAAAAATGCATACTTTTGTAACTGTAAGATTCTGTAAAGTTTATCAAAAAAACTATTACTGAGTTTTTGTATAACATTTCTATTTAATAAGAATATTTTTGAGGCAAATTGGAAAAGGATTGTAATTAAAAATATCATAATTTAATTTTTTTTTTATATTTTTTTATTCATAGAATATATATTTAGTACACACGACACTTGTAGAATAATATGTTTTTTCACACGTTTTATAATCGTTATCCTATCCTACTACATTCTTATTGTTAGTACAAAATCCTTAATAGTAAACTTAAGGCTAACGCTTTATGGAAAGTATACAATGAAACGTTGTTTTTCTTAAAAACAAGGCACCTCGGTGAAACCAAAGATCGTCAAATTAATGAAACGTAATTGACAATATCGTAATTAAACTTAATTGCAAAGTTACAAACTTAATCACTCGATTCAAGATAAAATTTAAATTTAGTTTTGTGGTTTAACATAAATTTTTTGATTCATTTAAAATTTTAATTTTTTTTAATAACAAGTTGGGGTTTTTTTTATGACAAAAACGATTTTTCTTAATTTTTTTTTAATTTAAAATCTTATCTTGATAATCGATTTCAAACAATATTATTATAACAGACAACTTTAAATTCAACGTTATTCGAGGTAAATGTGGTTACAACAAATGCCAGTGTCAAACATGTCAGTAACAAAAATTCGAACATATTTAATTGGCAAATTTTGTTTTTAATTTAACAATGCTTTTTAACAATAATGTATAACAAATCGGAAAACAAATGAAGCACCATATAAAATTTAAAAATGCGGTTTTTTTCATTATCGTATCATATTTTTGATAAGGTAATGAAAGTACAAGCAGATTTTGATCCCAGCTCAGAATGATCCATTGTTAACTACAATTTTTTTAATAACGAAAGGGAAAAACTTAATAGATAACCAATTTAATGTGAACAATTTTTAATGACAATTTGTGTCAAATTTCAATTTTTATAAAAACTAGAAATATATTAAAACTTAATAGTGATAATGAACAGCAATTTTTTAAAACAGATTTAGTCATATTTAATTTGGATCCAGCCATAATTGTTATCCTTTTTTCGCCACAATACAACTATTTTAACATACTATTTTTTGTTCTTTCTAGTTTTCAGTTGATTATAGAGATAATGACAAATTTCATACTATGAAACAAACCTAATGCAACCTCTTATAAACAATAATTTCGAAATTTCATCGAATAAACAAACAATTTTAACTGCGTATTTTGAAACATTAGTGTAGGAAAGCAAAAATGTAAATCAACCAAAAACAATAATTCAAACAGAAACTTCATAACTTTTAAAAAGATCAAAATGTGAAACAAAAATTCAAAGTTTTCCTCTCTCTTCAAAAAACAACTATCGAAATAGCTATGTAAATGTAAAAACCTAAAATGAATAAGCGTATAAAACGCCCAAAGGGCGGCACCTTTTGAAATAAAAAATATGATGAAATTTAATAAAAATGGAAACGTGAACGAAAACAAGAATTCTCAAACCAAAATTCAATTGAACTGAAGCAAGTGAAAATCAAAAATAATAAATGAATACTAACAATTTGTTAACCGGCTGCTTAAGAAAACGTGAACACAAGCAGTTAAGAAGTGTAAACATAAAACCAGTGATTAAGTAACAAGTAACAATTGTAATTAACAAAAAAATAGTATTAACTGTAAGGCACAAACGGTCAAGGCGATAATGAGATACAATTAGTACCGAAATTAACAATACTTCGAAGAAACTTTAACTGAAACTGATTCAACGGTTGAAACGAGAAAAACAAATATAGAAAAATACAAAACTTGTAATTCATAGTCAAATTTAATAATTGTTAAACTTAACAGCTTTAACTTGTACCCATACCGAAACAACAAAAATCAAGGTGGGTGGGAAAAATTTGTTTAACTGTATTTTTAAGAAAACGAGTACTGAATATTAAAACTTAATAGATGAATCAAATTTAACGATAACCAAAAGTAATGAACAAGTTTTGTAAAACTAAATAAAAAAAGAAAAAAGAAAACAAAAAATCAAAATAAAATAATAATAATTCAGAAAAAAATAAAGAAAACTAAAAGTCTGAAAAGTAGTGATAAAAGGACAAATGAAATAGAACGAATAAACATGATGAAATTCAAAAAACAAAATAAAAAGAAAGAAATTTAAAAAATAAAATAAGGTTTAAAAAAACATACTGTTTCATTTGAAATTTTCCATAAAACGCACCTAAAGAAACGTAGCCTAATAATTTTAGAAGCTTCTAAATACTAAACTAATTTTTTATTTTAGCCTATATATAGATATATATGCTTATATATAATAGAAAAATGAATGAATCTAAGATAAATACGACAAACGCTGCTATAATATCGAACGTGGAAAACAGTGGATTATTATCGAATATTATTAGAATATTCGAAATAAAATGTTGGAACTCAAAAGAACTTGCAAATTAAAAATTTATAATCTGATTTTAAAATTGGAAAAACTTTAATTTATCTGATTATAGCTACTATTATCCTAATATCAAAAAATCTAAGATAGAAAAAGGACAAAAACACTCGACAAATCTTATTCCTATGTAAATTTTATTTGAAATTTGAAAAGAAGCCTGAAAATGATCTTTATAGCAACATTCATATGAATATTTTTAAAAAATCACCAAAGGCTTAAAAAACAAACTCCTTCAAATACCCTAATCTCTAAGACAAAAATTAAACATTGGTACTGCAATGAAATTTCATTGAGTTGTGATACCACTACATTAAAACTATTCACCAGAATCGTCATCCACTTATTGTCAATTCGACAAAACAACAACGAAAAATAAAAATAAAAAAAACTAATCCAAAAACTAAAATTCGACGTAGATAAATGAGCCTTTTCTATTTATCATTTAATTATTATTCATTGTTTCGTATTATCGGAAAACAAAAATCGGTAAAAATCTCAAGCTTCTGAAAATGTAGCAAAACACAAAGCTGTAAATAAAATTTGAATAAAAGGTAAAAATATATATTACATGAAGTTATTGTGTTTGCTTAATTTTTATATTGCTTGCTGTTATTTAGTACCATTAAACCGGTCATTGCATAATTTTGAAATGAAAAATGAAAAGACTCATAATTAATTGGGGATAACGAAAATAAAACGTAAGAAAAAACAGATTATTTCACAAATATGCAGCGGCAAACCAATAAAATTTAAAAAAATAAATAAAATTTGAAAAATTCAAAAAAGTAAATAAAAATCTTTATATATTTTTTGAAGCGGATGAATAGTCGTTCAAAAAACTTTTCTGCGTTCAGCAGATAGCTTTCATAAAAGGCGGTGTTCTCAGGAATTATTCAAAAATCAAATTTTCCAATTTTGAAAATTTGTTATTATTTCATAATCTTTTAGAATAATTCCATTAAACATTTCAAATGCATTTTTTGGAAGCTATCCGCTCTCTGTTGTAGACTTTATAATTTTTCTTGTAAGCCTAAGAAAAAATTAAATTTTTCACAAAAGATTCTGGAATATTTCTGCGAATTTTAATTAGTTTTTCTGAATAATTTTAATGCCTTTTTGCTCTTATCAGTTTTTTTCTGAAAGCGGAAAATTTTAATTACTTATACTGAAAATATATTTTCAATGTGAAAATATGAATTTCATAGCATTTATGGTCAAAGCATAAATATTAATTGAGAGCATTATTTTTGATTTCAGAAACCATACATAATCGACACCAAGTTACCTTTTAATTTTTAACGGTAATTTCATTTTTAATTTTTTTTTTTTTTGTAATTTTCTATTCAAATTGTTATCGAGTAAAAAAATATTGTTTAAAGCAAATATAATCAAAATCAAAACAAAAATCAAAGAAAACATTTAGAATCGTCTCGTATTAAACCATCGAACTGCTCAGCATTCAACTGCAAGTAATTTTAAAATACAATAATTTGTAATTTCTTGTATCTGTTATGTGCATACCTAAATGATGGTGGATTTATTTTTTCTGATGAGCAGAATAAGCGAATCGATGGTTTTTACGAGAAGTGGCCAAAACAATAAAAAATGATAAAACAAAACTAAAAATTAAAACTAAAAAAATAATAACAAAATAAAAAAGAACAAAATAATAAAAAAACTAAATCAATTTTTCAATGCCAATACAAACAAATTGATATAATAATTTCCTCTGTTTCTACAAAATTGTCCTATTTGTATTAGAGAAATATTTTAGTTTTTCATTTTATAATCCTAAGACTTTGAATATTGTTTAAAATGCCAATGCAAACTGCTGAATTTATATTGAATATCAATTTGAATTTTATGGCATTATGTACAAAATATTCGACAGTGGATTAAAATTAAAGTACAAAAGATCGCAAAAGAACGCAACGGTATTATTTAGTTATGTATCTAACTTATCTTAAAAACTAAACACGCTTAACTTTAAAAGACAGCCGTATATGAACTTGATATGAACTGTTATTATACTGCACTATCTTAATGTGAGCAAAGACTTTGATCATAACTATTTTTTAATAGCTTTAAACTTTTTTGTTTGCATGGTCTAAATTACACAAGCATCGATCAATTAGAATGCCATTGATTTTGAATTTACTTATTATTGCTACCATATATTTCTGAATTTCTGATTTTATGAGAAATATAGAGTAAAGACTAAAAGATGCTGCGTTTGATCAAAGCCCTTTTGAATAATATTACTGTTACATGCAATAGTGATTATATATAATGATTAAAAAGTAAAATGAAAAATTTTTAGCAACATAAAAATTAGTTTGAAAAATGAAAAAGCGTTGAAAAAGAATTTTTATAAATAAAATAAAAACCGTTAATATTTCTGCACCATTGATGCATAAATTTCGAATAATTACTATTGCAGTATTAAACGGTAATTTTTTGATAAAGTTTATCAGATAAGAATAGCAAGACGTTATTAATTCTGCAAGATTTAACGGATTTATAAGCGAAGAAACGAATGAATAAATTGTGCTAAAGCGAAATATTACGTTAATTAGGCGGCGGTGAAATCCCACGACGGCGGCTGTCCTCGATGAGAGAAAAAGGTCCCACGATGAATAAACGTAAGAATGCCCACGTGATTGGCTCCATATCGAAGCCTCTGCTATCATACTTTTGAAATTAATCTAAATACTTTTTTTAAAATTGTACTCTGAAGCGCTGTGGATGGCGCGCAATTTTTGGTTTTCATTGCCTGTTGTTTGGTTACCGAAAAGCATCGTCGCTTTTGAATTGGATCTTGAGATTTTTGGATACCCTTTCGGTCGAAAATGTTTTTCGATTGCAGAAAATACTGAATTGTAATTTTGGCCCCAATCAAAGTGAAATTAGAAGCCGAAATAAAGATGCTGGAACCGAGCCGAGAGCGACGAGATTTTCGGAGACTTGTTTTTGAGATCGGTTGTGTTGATTTTGATTTTGGGAAGTGTTGATCCAGTACTTCATGGCTTGGGTGATAATTTAGTTGTGTTTGGAAAAGTAAAATTTCATAAAACCCAATTGATTGATCTCTGTAAATGAACCTTATTAATTCGTAACATAATTCAGTGATGCTCTTCTTGCCGCCACGATAATTTAAAGGTTGGATTTTGAATTTATTGCTTGCCATTTGGCAGAACGTTTCTTGAAAGTAAATATGCAGAAGCGAAAGCCTTCGCCCGATTGTAAACGACGAGAAGTTCCATTGTCGGATGTGCCATCGTTTTGGCTCGAAGAGCGATTTGGAAAAGCCTTTTATATCCCTGTAGTTGTCCAGAGTCGTTTCGATTTTATTGTATCTTCTTTAGTGCGGTGACTTTTGAATTTTACTGTTTTCCATGATGCAAAAAGTTGGTTGACTGACCAACTCGCGACTGGGTTACTCGCTAATTGTTACTGATTTTATTCTGGTTTGTAAAAGCGATGTGGAGCATGTTAGGTGTGTTTGTTCTTGGTTGTCGATAAAATGAAAATAAAGCTTGTCCTCGCTTTTTCCAACGAGTCGAATAATAGACTATTTTTTTCCTGTAAAGTAACTCCGTAAAAATGAAATGTTCAGAAATAAAAGTAATAGCCTCTGATTAAGTGTTGAACATTGGTTGAATTTGCAGATTTATTGCTGATTTGGGGTGACGACTCGGACGACATTAATGCTATTTCAGAATGAAGTTCCAGGTAACTGTACGAATCCTGTTTACCACTTCCACCACAAAGTACTGTAACGGTCAGAGATTTCCTTTTTGCGAGAGGATTAATTTGTCGGATTTCGATGTATTTCTTTAGATTTTTCTTCTTGATAGATCTTCCGTTGAAGTGTCCTTGATTCTCCGGGTCGAGAAGGCACGTAACGCTGAATTAGCCGAGTTTCTTTGCGAACTTGGAAGTCGTGGTTCCAGGTTGCTATTTAAAGTTGTGCGTCTACAGCCAGATGAGTTTGAAGCTCGTGAAAATTGATTCGTTGATTTCTTGATTTGCCACGTTTGATTTCTTGATTTTTAGCGGTTGGCTCCATCGGGGGTGAAGTGCATCCACCCGCTGTTCCTCCTCCCTTGGGGCCGATGAGTGTGAGTGTGCTCGTGAGTGCCTCTCCGTTGATCCTTCGCTCTCAGCAGTGGTCTGGAGCCTTGTTCAGCAGCGGCGGCGTTCCCATCGCCATTTGCCAGGACCTGGAAGGGTGTGAGCGTTAGCTACGAAGCATTACCAAAAGGAGAGAGAGAAAAGGTGAAGTAGAATGTAAGAGAAGGCAGGCTTGGCGGATGCAAGAAGAATAAAACGGGCAATACACAAGAAAACTATTGTGCTCGATTTTCAAAAAGTTTGCGTCTTTCAATTCTCCGGGGGCGAGAACTGGAGGTGCAAAAAAAACTGAAATAACGCGAGTGTCGCTGCTGAATGGGGTCCGAGGAGTTGCGCTGCTTGGGACCGAGTTGGGGGACCTTTTGTTCTTTCTCTCTGTGTACTTGAGAATAAGGGAATGGTACGAACCGAATGAGCGGCTATTGTTTTCCCAGAAAAGTCAGGTCTTTTTGTGCCGAACGGTTCTGAACTTCCGATTTGTACCAGTGGTTGGGTAGCTTGCTGACTTTGTGTACGTACAGGTTTTTATTTATGTGTTAAATTTGCATTTATAAGCCCAACTTTGACTGTTATCTTGCATAACTGATTTTCTTTCTTTTCTTTTAAACTCTTTTCGCTAAAGATTTCGGTCTTTCTCTGGTGCTTTTCTTTCCATTTTATTATTATTTTAAAAAAATATTTATTTCTTTCTTTCACTTGATGGAACTATTTATTAACTTTGCGACTGTTTTCTTTCGTTTTTTGAATGCTTCGATGGTTCTTTTAGAACTATTAATTTTAGAGTATGTCCAGTTTTCGGATTTAATTTCTAAATATGTCTTTGAACCCAATTTTTAAATCATATTATACAATTTTTTGATAACCAATTTAAACTATAAATTTTGATCTAGCAAAAATATAATTTTACTGCTTGATTGTAATTTAATAAAACCCTTGTCCAGAAATTATAACTTTTCGGATTACATTTAACTTTTATAAAATGGATATACTATTAAACCTTTGTAGCCAAAGTAAATTTTGTAATTTGAACGGAATAAAGTGAATTTTCGTAAACAATTTCTATTTCAGATAAAGCATTGCATCTTCTTTTTAGTCTTCTGAATATGGTATTTTGAATCATTAATTTTGTAATTTCACAGCTATTTCATAATCGTGGTTTGGTGAATAATTTTGTATCTATTAATTTTGAGATATCAGGATATGAAATTTATTTTAGTTTTATTAGTAATTTGGAGATGATTTTGAAAATATTTAATTTCTTATAAATTTAATGATGAAATTTCGCTTTATAAAGAACCGTAAACAAAATTTTGCATAAAGCAGAGAAATATTTTTTTTCTTCTAATATTTCAATGACGTTGGCCAAAACGCGATTTATATAATTTCATTGCTCGTGTAATTTTATACGGACAGAATTTCAGAACTATTTTTCAAACTATTTCGAAATCTTTTTCTATTTACTTTTTGACTATTAGACAATCATTTTTGCATCGGAATTTGTATATATTTGTTCTTGTTGTTGTTAAATTGCATGGAATTTTTAAATGAAACAATTTTCTGGTTAAATTCTGAATTTTGAATTCTATTAAATCTTGTAAAAGAAAAAAAAAGTTTTTAGACCGTCTAGACTGTAAATGTATTGCTAAATTTTCTGTAATACTTCATAATTTGGATGTCGAAATTAAAATTTTGGCTGTTGAAAATAAATTTGGCCTATTTCGCTGCAAATAAAGAAAAAAGTATTTTTGGAAGTCCAATGTAATTTCTATTTCGACTTGAACTTGTAGCACAGGTAATAATTTGGCAATTCAGAAAATTCAACATATTTTTAGGTAATTTTGTAATTCGGAAAATGTAATTTAACCTGTTTTCTGAAAGGTGGCTTTTCATAAAAAATTCCATGTCTATTGATTATGAAGTGACTAGTTGTGAAATGGATTTTAACAAGTTTGTAAATAAGAAAACGAAAACTATTTTTTGAATTTTGCAATTATTTATAACAGTATATAGAATTTGAATCAACGAAACTATATATTTTGGTTTCATTTTAAGATCAAAAAGAAAAATAAACTATTTTTGAGGAATCCGAATGGCTTCATCCGTTACTGTTTTGAAACATGTTTTTAAACCAGGTACAAGCGTTTCAGGATTTTGGCAAGTAGGCAGTACTTTTATGTGTATTAACAGATCTATTTCGTTTAATGCGATACTTGGATAAGAAAATAAAAATTTCAGTTCTATTATAAAACCAAAAAAAAACTGTTTTTGATCTTGCAATCACCAAAAATAAATCAAAAAAGAAAAATTTAAAAACAAACAAAAATATAACCTGAAGATTAAACTTGCAATAAACTTTAGCATCTACTTTTGTTCGAAATGGCTATTAATTTAGTGGATCTTTAATCATTTTGGACGAATTCGGTAGGTGCAGTGAGAGCGAAAAAAGTTGCCAGATAAAGATCTGCGATGTTTTTCAAGTCCTTGAGTAATTTGAACCTTCGACAGGCTATTTTCGAAAAGGCAGGGATCGGTTGCGCAAGCGGTGGAATAGAGATTTATGGTTTACTGGTTCGAATTTAAGTCCCTGGCTCTTCTAACGGGTCATCTGTTGGCGATCGAGTTTCTTGGTTCTTTTTTTTTCGAGAGCTGCAGAAAAGGCGAAAGGAGTTCCATCTCGTTTTTTTTTTCTCGGAATAAAGCAGAAAAAAAGTACTTGACCGGCTGCTTTGAAGAATATGTTTCGCTGCTGTCACGAGGCCGCGGCTTAATTTTCGAGAAAGCGTTGATAATTTCTATTTTTCGTCTGCGTTATCGGTACAAGCAATTCCGGTGGAGCCATATTTCAAGATTGCAGGGTCGGCCCCATAATTTTGCAGCGCGATTCCGTTATATATTCTCTGAATTTCCATGCGGTATCTCTCCCCGTCCCCCCTTGCTCCCTCGCTCCGGGAAAAGATTAATTTCAGGATTGGGTTTTCGCGCTCCCGTGAACGTTTATCCCAAATGATCGGCAAAACTGTCGTCCGTATTGAATCGGTATTATACCGCGGGCTCGCGTCTCAAATTTCGGCCTTTTCCAGAATTCCCATCGTATTGTGAACGAGCGACGGAGAAAGAGTTGCAGGGATGAGCTGCTAGCTCGGATTCTGAACTTGTTGCGCCGCGAATCGTGACAGGTTTATTCGGGATGTGCGTTAATGAGGGGTGCATAAATTGCGACTGTGTGCGTGAGAGTGAGAGAGAGAGACGCTCCGGGGGTTGTCACTTCCGGCGCTCGACGGAAACGCCACTTGTTATCGACTCCTGTCCCCTTCCCGAGACTCATCGGCAGCCCGCGCGTGTATTGTCATGGCTTTTGGCCCCCTGACTCGGAAGTTCGTTCGTGCTCGGTCAAAACGTTCTATTCAGAATGCTGTGCTTCGAATCGTGACGGACGCGCGGGAGAGAGATTTCGATTATTTCTTTGATGCGAGCTCCGTAATGATGGCTTTTGATTTCGATTGCATTTTTTGCCTCTTTTTGTTTTCCTTTTTTTTAGACTGCCGGTCGACAAGTGCGCGCTCGCGGAAGCCGGAAGTAACTTTGTTTCATTTTTACCTTTGCCGTCTATTAGTTTTGTTTGAATTTTGCCTTCTATTTTTTTCGACCTGGAGTGCAATTTCAATCAAATTTTGGATGCAAGAAAAAACAAAAAAACATACGTGATTATAACTCATACGACAACGATTTCGAGGCGCGAAGACTCGCAAACGAAGCTTTGAGCAGCTGTAACGGATTTGGAAAACTCTTTTTTTGCTTTTCAAGTTGTTATATATGTGGAAAAAAATATATCCGGCCAAATTTCTGCATTCTATTACTGTGAAACGTTTATGGTGTAATTTTTTGTGTCCAAAAGTGAAAATTTGTTACAATACTGTCATTTGTTAAATTTAGCTGGAAACAAAATCCAAAAGCAAATTCACTATTATTTTTGTAGGCCAAAACTGTATACTATGTGCCTTCGATGCGAGTCTTCAATGAAATTTCTGATTCAAACATTCAAACACAGAGAAACAATGACTCAAAAAATATAATTTTCGGCAACTATCGTTTTTTTTTTACAGTCAGGTACATTCAGTTGCATGCGTCATTACACTATTTACAGATAAATCATTCGTGAACAGCAAATGTTGCAAATGTACTACACTGTTTCTAGAGCTTTTTTCGATCGGTGGTTTTCGAGACTTTATAGTCGTTCGACTTGATTTCTTGATTGTTTGATGTAAAACAACATATAATACACAAATTATCTACATATGAACACATATCGTGAACTATTTTAATGAGTGAGTTTTGTACTGATTTTTGCGAGGTACAGGTGCAAATAAATACTACATCTAACTAAAGATTTAACGGGCTTAAACAGAGAATATTTTGAAAACATAAAGTATAAAGAGAAAAGAATAGAGAAGAGCAAATTTTGTGTAATTTTGATTAAAATTTTGCGTCAAACGTTACTGCCAAAGGTGCTTCATTTAAAACTCAATATTATAGGCGAACGAACGAAATGTAAAATTTTGATACTTTTGACGAGGGTCTTAGTG
Source organism: Ormyrus labotus (assembly GCA_035582975.1). Taxonomy (NCBI): domain Eukaryota; kingdom Metazoa; phylum Arthropoda; class Insecta; order Hymenoptera; family Ormyridae; genus Ormyrus; species Ormyrus labotus. The sequence goes on along the minus strand of JAWWEO010000009.1, from coordinate 31,112,487 downwards.
CTTGGATAGAGTAAGGCCTAACGCTGCTTAATGAATGCCGCGAATCGAAAGCCTAAAAAGAAACAGGTTTTTTTTTTCGCCGATCGACCGGCGAATCTCGCCGCGTGCGTTCGTTCGAACGAACCAAACGAAATGAACCACTTAGTTTTTTTGCCGCGTCTTAATAATCACTCTTTTACGGGGCCGTGACAACTGAACTCCGCGCTTCGAAAGACCCCTACCCCGTTTAACTTCTGTGCAGCAGTCGGAATGTGAATTACCGGTCAACGAGGCATGGAATAGGAAAAAAAAAATATCGGGCCCGCGGCGACGAGACCCTCGCGACCCCCTCTTTTTTTTTGCCAGTAAATGCGCTAAAACTTATCATCGATTTCTGGAGCTGCGAAATCCCAGTTAGCGAAAAACGGCAAAGCTTTTATTTTGTCTCTTAGTTTTGGATACGATTTCGATTCGATCGTTTTGCCTGCGTGCAATGCGGTGCGTGATGGAGCCCTCGTGGTTTTATGCAATTTCTGCTCACGGCGTTTCTTTACCCGAGAAAGAAGAATAAATTTCGTTTTCGAAACCCCAGAGAATTTGACAGCGATTAACCGAGAGAGCCGAGATCTGTTTACCAGTTTTAAACAGCGGTATCCAAAAGTACGCGAGCTTTTGTCTGCTTCGAAACGTAAATTAAGGTAAAGTTAGGATGGAGGCCGCGAGGCGCGCTCGAAACGCCACCGAGCCGATATCAACTGCTTGGCTAGAGAACGTAAACCCTTGGCTATTAGCGAATAAAGTCATTTTCGATCGTTCCGCGGCTCTTTGCTTGTTTGCGTGTCGGAGAAAAATTAAAGAAATGTTCGCGAGCGACGAGATTTCCCGGTCGATTCTTAATGCCAATCATCGTTTTGCTTATAAATTTTGGCGTCAATTTCGAGTAGTCTATCGGAGCACCAAAACCGTCGGTTATGCGAGAGACAAACAAAAAAGAGCCAAAAGCTCAGCTTTTTTTGTATAACTTTTAATTTTTTTTTTGCAATTTTTGACAAGGCCGAAACGGTACTCACCGGTACAACTGATGATCCAATTTCTCAGCTCGGAAAACGGCCACTGCCAGTGCCAGTGTCCCAGTATCCGTCGTCCTCGTGGATCTGCGGCAGAAAAATCCGTACGGAGCACTTCCGTTAGTCTCGTCCTGCTTGTTGCGCTCGAGCACTACGAACTGTGTTCCTTATCTACTACTAGCGCTAATAATATATCTATGTACTGTTGCGTTCTTCCGCGTCGAAAGACTTGTGATTTGGCGATGAAAAGGAAGTGTGAGCGTGAATTTTGAGAGCGAGCGCCGGCGGAGGCCCGAGAGAGCAGAGCCAAGTCCCCCGGGCCAGCCGGAGGAGAGGCTGCTGCTGCTGCTCGCTGCTCCGAGCGCTGCACCGTTCGAACCTGCACTGTGCTCTACCAAAGCCGAGGCCGGCTTATATAGGCCCAAGCCCGAGCACGTGGAGGCCCAGAGCGCGGCCCGGAGTGGGGGAACCGGCTAGGGGAGGCTCTGGGAAAATATCCTCCACAATGAGCTCCCCTCGCCCTTATGCCGCCAATGCCGGAACGTTATACCTGTTCGCCTTCTTTTTCTCTTTATCTCGCTCGAAGGCAAGAGAGCCTTTCTCTCCAGGCGGCTTTTCAGCCCGCCCGAGGGGATGGGGATCGGGCTGGAGAAGCGCAGATTTCTCGAGTGTCTTGCACTTACAGAGTTGCAGATTATAAACGTGCAAACTTCCTAAGTATTTTTTAAATTTCTAAATTGTAATCTTTACGGACACTGATGTGAAATGGAGTTTATAAATTATTAATAAAATTTTAATTTATTTGTATATTATCATTTTATTAATCTATATTTAGTTT
>JAWWEO010000009.1:31091462-31110503 GCA_035582975.1 Ormyrus labotus | reverse complement strand
TAAATTATTAATGCCTTATCTTTTTTATAATTATTGAGCGTGGACTTACATTAGTTATTTGCTGTAAAGCATTAAATCGTAATAAAATATTTTTGATGTAACTGATGTAAATGGAAACAAATTATAAATTATTAATAAAATTTTAATTTATTCGTGTATTATCATTTTATTAATCTATATTTAGTTTTAAATTATTAATGCCTTATCTTTTTTATAATTATTGAGCGTGGACTTACATTAGTTATTTGCTGTAAAGCATTAAATTGTAATAAAATATTTTTTAATGTAACTGATGTAAATGGAAACAAATCAATATAATATTATCATAAGAAGCAATTAAACGATAAATCAATTCCTTTCCTTTCAAAATAAAAAGTTACATTTAAATAAAAAACTTATAATAAGTATAGTAATGTAACAAATTTGCATAATCTATACGGTTATATCTAGTCCTTTTGGCTTCTAAACTGTTACAATAATTATACCAAGGTAGCAAGAGATACTTTCTTTACTCAAAAACAAATAAGTAGATAAAATAGTTCCTTATTGTAATTTAAATTATGCTTTCGTGTCTAATAAAATTCTACGAGAAGCGATAAAGTTATTTAATAAAAATTAATTTGTGCCTATTATAATTGCAGTCGAAAGAAAGCAAAATCTATTGTTATTAAATTAAAAGTGCTATAAAAAATATTGATTGTGGATTATTTCTTTAATAACTCGGTTAACCCGTGGGATTAAAGGGGTTGAGGTTTTTAGTGGGTTATTTTTTGAATACATAAATGACTCCCACGCAATTATTCATTCAAAACAGTACTAGTGTCTACATACGTTGACACGCATTTATATAAGAAAATGTATATTTTAAGTTTTTAGGGCTAATTTTTTTATTTGTGCAATCATGGTGCCGGTCAGAAGAGGTTAAATTGATAAGATTACAGTCTGTATTATTGTATTACTGCAGTAATCGTTTGGAATTTAACATAAAATAAAGTATCGCAAAAGCCGTTTCTTTATTCCAAATAAGTTTAAGCGCGACTCTGAAAAATAATTCCAGAATTATCCTAAGCGTTAAGAATCGGCTATTTTTACGTGCGCAAAATCCGGAGCTCCCCTACGCAGAGCAATTGCACAAAGGGCCAACGCGTTTCGAGAGCATAGGCACGTCGGCATCGGCTCCTATGGGAATTCCATCCAGGTGACAACGGATGCGCTGCCCGGGCTTCCCCTCTTTCTTCCAGATTCTCCCCCGGCTTTTAATCACCAAGCGGGGATGAACGACGCCGACTAACGGGCATTCACCGAGATTTATCGCGTTTTTATTAGGCACTAGCTGCTTTTTCTGCTCTCTTTTCTTATGCAAATTTTTCCTGCAAGATTGTCAGCCTGGTCAGACTTTTTATTGCGTTCTCCTTGTTGTCGTGAGAGCCTCAAACTCTCAGAGTTTTAAAATCGTTTTGAAATTAATCAAAATTGCTTTTTAATTCTAGCATTTTCATCGATTGTAAATATGTAAACCTTGACGAATTAAGGGACGTTTAAAAATAGCTCTTAAAATCTGATGAAGAATGAGCTCGCTTTCATCATCTCGCATTTTTTGGTCCTGCTGCTTCAGCTCAGTCTTCGCCCTCAAAAGCAGCACAATGGCCTTGTTGACGCGGTTTCAATTTTATTGTTCCGACGCTTCGAACTTGTGCGTAAAACAAGAGAAATCTGAGAAGGGAGAAAACGCAGCGCACCCCGAAAACTGACTTGAAACTGGCCGTTATTGCACTCGTTTGCACTATTTTGCCCTTCTATTGTATTTCCACGGGCGTCTAATCTCATTTTCCTCGCCTTCCGATGCTTTTCCTACGGGGTGATTAGATATTCATGCGTCTTCTAGGTATAAAAAGGAAAAAGAAAAAACATTATGCAGAGCGTAGTCTTTATTCTTTGAATTTTCATGAAAGCACACTATTGCGCAGTAAGACTACGTCCATATTAGATGGGGGAAATTTTTATGCTTATAATGCGAGACGGTATTTTTCTTCATTTGACCGTTTTTTCTTGTGTGTTTAGATAATGAATAATAGATAAGATTCGAATTCAAATGGAACATTCAAATTGCTGTTTGACTATTACAGTGACAATAAAATGTGTACATTGAAATGTGCTCTAAAATTTTTTACTGTATTTAAATGACTTTTTTTGACTAAAGTTTTAAGCTTCTTCCAGATCTTTTGTAAAAGAGCCCGGCCGCCTGTAGACAACTCCAAGGCAAAATCAAGTCATCAGCCTGAATTTCGGAAAAAAGCACGAATGCACACGCGTCGGCAGCCATTCCCCCAATTTCCTAGCCACATCTCCGGGGCGAATCTCTTTTCTTTTTGGCCTCGGAACCGTCGCAACAAGTCGTTACGGCTTTGTCGAGTCTGCGAACAATAGTTTTGGCTTCGATCGAACCGGAAAAAAGCCAACGAACTTACCTGAGGAAAATCGCGCGCTCGGCGCGCAACAAAGCAGCCCGAGGATAAGTAAAGGTCACATCTATCTCGAAGCGCAACGAATCGCAAACGTTTAGCGCAATCTTACGCAACGCCCCTTCTCCTACGTGCAGCTGCTCTACTTCTCTCCGGTGCGCCAAATCGATTTTTGCTATGCAGATGCGGAATTGAAATCTTAGTATTTTTCGATACGGCGGATTATTTCAAAACAATTAGATCTAATTTCAAAATGAATTTACGACCCTGCAATGCGCCTTAATAAACAAAAATCCTATTCGTTGTGTAAAAAATAATGGCAATTAAATAAATTCGATTCCTAAAAAAAGCCTACCGGTGAAATAAACGCAGAACGAAAGATCTGATTTATTTTTTTCAAGCCTGCAGCCGCAGAGTATAGATTTAAAACTTAAATTACAATCGCAAAGCTGTATCTATCGGGATTTTCTCTCCCGCCGAGCTTCGGTTCCCCAAAATAATAAATTTTGGGTTTACACGCTTTTATAGTAGGCGGATACCTCGACCGGTTCCCCAAAAATAAGAGACCTTTTTTCATGCACTTGATGCTATTAGAGGATTGGGGATTAAAAAATCCCACGTTTTTTCCACGATATTAACCTTTCTTGAGGGACCTGTAACTCCGAGACCTGCAGCGCTTTAGAGGGAAACAGGTTGTACGGACGATATCGGATTTAATTGGGAGGAAAAAAGTTTGTCGACCTTTTTCCCTCTGTCGAACGACGTATAACATCAATCACTTTCAGAGTCGAGGGGAGTTAAAAAAAAAAAAAGATTGAAAAAAGTAGATGCTTTATCGAGATTCGTCGATAAGTTTTCAGATGAAAGGTCGGAATAATTTATTTATTCGATGTGTTATATAGTTTTGCAATTCTTCTTCGGGAAGGAAAAGTAAACTCCCTCGTGTTCAAGCTGTCGAGACATTAGCCTCGAAGCTTCCTAAATACACGCGAATCGTAACGGCCGTATGATAAAGGTCGCAGCGTGATTTACCGGGGGGTGCATATGCATCCGCGCGGCTTTTATTGCCGCGCGAGGCAAACAGTAAAAAGTTGTGTCTCGCGGGGGAAGAATGGAAGGAGGCGGAGGGCGAAAACCGTAAAGGCGCGTGGGCCCACTTTCTCGTAAAAGCATCTCGTAAAAAATTCAACTTTCCGAGCCGCTGCGGAGACACGTGCGCAGCTTCTCAGTTTGTTTTTTTCTTTTTTTTTCTTCTCGAGAACACGCAGGTATGCACGGGGGAAAAAGGATTGCCTGTGTGGTTCTTGCGGTCTCGCTTCGCGAGCGTGAGTCGCCCGATTTTTCAGCCAGGCTTTGGAGTTTCTTTTGTCGGGGCTAAATTATTCAAGGCTTTTTGGATTATTCTTTTGGAAATATAATTTAGTTATTGGAATGAAACTTTATTATTCTTGGTTGGTTAATCACAATTGTCGTTGAGCATCGCGTTATTTTATAAATCTGATAGCGCAGCCTAGTGGACATTCGAGCAAAGCCTTAAACTCGCTGTTTTCTCCCTTAAAATTTATCGATGCTTGTAAGAACAGCATAAAAGAGGAAGGCAGCAAAGATCCGAAGCTTTGCGCTTAAAACAGGATTTTAATGTGACGTCGTCCGTAAAGAAAGGCGCGACTCGCAAAAATCGAAATATAAAAAAAAAAGCGCAAGCAGATGTTGTCTCGCGTCTCTCCTTCAAAGTATATCGAAACGTAATTCTAGGCATCTCCTAGCAAGGTCCCATTGTGTTTGGGCAAGAAGACACATAATGCGCGTAACGGCTCGCAGCCGAGGATATTAGCATAATATCGTTTGGGAGCTCCTTCGGCTCCGATATAAAACCCGACGCGTAGGACTGGTTGCGCCGGTTCTCGCGCACGAAATACGAAATCGAGGGAACGTTCCGTTATCTACCTCCGAGGAGACGAACCTTAATGAGAAAACCAGTCCTCCGATGCTTGTTTTTCGATGCGATTCGCTGGACGACGATTCTCACAGCGGGAAAGGACGAAGGGAGAGGAGAGACTGTTTGATTACGTGGACGGTTAGGACGGAATGACAGTTGATTCGAGAAAGGATGCGCGCTTTCGTCGGATTAACATTCGAATAGAATGAGCGAGAAATTTGACGGGATATTTTTATTGCTGCGAGTTCCAACGGAAACGAAGGAGTATTGAAAATTTTTGCCAAGCTTTGGAATTTCAAGTAATGTTACTATGAATAGCTGGGATAAATTTCTCGTCGATATTTGAATTATTGGAATTCCAGGTTGTAAAGTGAATACTCCTTCAAGTAACAAGGAAGAAAGAAAATGTTTAGGATATTGAAATAAAAGCAAAGTGCAAACAAATATTAAAAATGTTATTTAATTAATAATTTATTTGAAGCAGACTATCGCTGAAATCGACGTCTCGATTTTCGTGAAAATTTGCAAAAACAATGGCGACGAAAGAAAAATAGCATAGACCCCGTAAAATTTGCTTTCGAGCGCGCAGTTTATTATTTACAGTAAAAACTGAAGTTGGCTCTTATATTTCGTGTAGGAACAGCTCCGCGGAGCTGGTTTCGAATGCCAAGAGTGAAAACGGAGAGAGGGAGGGACGACTGCAGATAAGATACGCTCAGCTGCAAAGGAAGAGACGGGCTTTTTTTCGGATTTTTATCTCGCGGATAACGCGCTGCATTTACGAGGCTCTCGGTTTGAGTGCTGCGAACAGTTTTAGTGATAGTATTTCTGACCCTTCGGGGAGTACTTTTTCTTGTATTTTCACAGCTTTATGGTAACTAATAGCGGCGACTAACTTGTGAAGTCGATTATTATTTTAAAGCCTACGGGCTTTTTGCGTTACGATTACGATTTAGCTGAAGTGTTACTTTTAACATTGACTATTGCAAAATCCTCACTGGGAGACTAATAAATTATCCAGTTTTTAACAACAATTCAAAGTCCTTTTAATGAAATCACTAAGCGCGGGAGGGGACAAAAAAAAACGCTACCAGCAGCGCTGGCAATTGATTTTTCGATATGCGCTATTAAGAGAAAAACGGGTGAATCAGCGCGTTTGAATGGGGAGGATGCATTCGCTGGTTGCGGGCATGCGGGCGGACGCGAGGGCAGATAATTGCTTAATGACTCCTGCCTTCGTTCCGGCTTTTTTACCCGAGCACGTGGCGAGGCGCGGGCGAGTCCCCAATTGCTCTATACCAAACATTCTACCACTTAGTTTAGGCCAACTTTCATTTATTAAGTGCTTTCGTAAGTATTTCGAAGGGATCGAAAACTGCCTGATTAACGATAAACAGTTGTTGGATCGATAAGAATACTAAAATTTTTTTAATTTCCAGTAAATCTGGCAGGCTTTTTAAACTCCAGTCTTTTGAATCTCGGAGGCGTGACTATTACAACATAGACAGAAGTAAACTACGAAGAAACCAGTGTAGAAAAATTTGAACAAAACTGCTCGAGCCAGATAAATATAGATAAACGAATCTATTTTTAAAACCCAAATACCCATAAAAGTAAATTTTCTTATCAGAAGATTTCAAGCTCGACTTATCTTACATATCATAATTTAGAGCTTCAAAGAAAAAAAAATTGTCCAGCAAAAGGAATTATCAAGTTTAAATTGTATGGAAGCACGCTCGTCGACGTTGCGTCGTTCAATTTCCGTCTTAATTATCAAAAGCAGAACAACAAAGCTTTCGGAATAGGGACTAATTATGCAAAGGAAACAGGGCTGCTATTTTAGCCGGAGCGAGGCGGCGTCTCCTGCCTGTTGGCGCTTCTCCGCCGAGCGCAAAGTCGCGTGAGTGTACCTTCCTAATGTCCCCCGGCTTGCATTAAGAGACTCCAAACCGGCAGCTAAGCTCATATTTGAGTAGAGCCTAATATAACCCACCACAACGTAGCTTTTACCCCATGCTGCGCGCGGCTCGTAAACAAAATCCCAAATTTTTTTAATGTACAAAAATCGTTTTATCAACGTGTTACTTGTTAGTTAAGTTAAGTTTTTTCTAACAATTTAAGCAGGTAAAAAGAAGTTGATAACAGAAATGTCCCGAACTTGATAAGACCGGCCTCGTGGCCCGCGGCTGCTTTATTAGGGTGTGAAAAATCAAAGGCCACCGCGGGAGGGGCCACAGACCGAAAAATCACGAGGGGGGCAGAAAACGAAACGAGCCCACATATGCATACAGACGGCCGTATATACGCAGGAGGACGCTGTGCTGGAATTTTCACGACCCCTGCTTTCCCACGCGCTCCGCGGCAGGTTGGCGCGCGCTCAGCACGCTTCGGTGCATCTGTCGCCGAGAGAGCTCTTTTTCTCGAGCGCCCAGCTGAAGAAGGAAAAGTCGCGTGGAAAAAATATTTCTCCGGGGCACACGACTTGCGCGCTCGCGACACGAGCCGCAAAAGCAAACCTGCCGCAAGGAGAGCTGCACGGGGGATTCGTTTGTCGTTTTATTCACCCGAAACTGTCGAGCGGCGCCTCTTTTTTTCACTGCTGGTTCACCAATTCGTAATAGATGAGGACGTTATAGATAAAACAATACGTAGCAAATCTTTTTGATTTTTATTTTGCTATACCTACAGAACTAACTAATTAATTTATGGACAAAAATATATTTTTCTTCAAAGTGTTATCGAATCTTATCGATAAAAACTGCATTAATCAATGCAGCCTCCCTAGCTAGCTTATCTCTACAGAAATCCTCTTAATACAGTAAATAAGCCAGAAAAGCCATTAAAGTCAAGCAAGCCGGCACCCAAACGAAAGAACGATGCAGCGTCGAATTTCTGGACATTCCCCGGCATGAAAGACCGCGATGATCGCCGCCACGGGTCCCGGACAACCCTTCGACTTTTCCCCGGTGCCTCGAAGACTCGACGCCTAAAGACGGCGCTAGTCGTAAATATCCGCGCGCTTCTGTTTCTTCTTTCGGTTCCTCGGTCGGCTTACCGCCTTTGTGTCCGTCGCCGCTTTTCCTGCGGCCTTCCCCCCGCTGCGCTCGCGCTTACGCGGGCCCTTTTTAATGGCCGTCCGTATTCTTTCGCCTTTGTGACTTCCCCTATTGGTATTGAGGGAGGCTGGCATCGGAGAAGAAAAGGTCACCGCACCTTTTGGAAAAATTCAACAAACGCCTTTTATTTTAATATTATCGTCATCATCATCGATTGGCACTTGCCGAAAATGAGCTAAGGCCGAGCTTTTGCGTACGATATAAAATGACCGACAGGAGCAAGTTTAAAAAAAGGTAGGCAAGTCGTTAGGATTTAAAGAAAAGAGAGCCCTCCCCTCGGGTCGGGCGCGCGCACACGTGCGCGGCGAGCTCGTTAAAAAGCAAGGGGCTCCGCGGCGTTCGGCAGCCCGCGCGCGGCACCCTTAGCAAGGAGGTACGTATAGGTAGGCGCAGAGAGTTGATTTCTCCTTGCGCGCATCTGCCCCGAGTTCTCACGCGCGCTCTCTTACAGCTCTCGCGCGCAGCCGGCTCATGAGCCCGGCTCACCTTCGACGCGTGCTGCACGTGAGGCCAGAGAGAGAGAGAGAGAGAGCTCCTTCCTTATTTTTCGGGGCTTCCCCCCGTCGCTTGCTCCTTCCGCGACGTTTGCGCAGATGCGTGCCTCCAGAAGAGACCGACCGTCTTTCGAAGCGAAACGGAGAGCGAGTAGGGGGAACTTGTGTGCTCCTGTTTTGGCGCTTTGTTGCTCTTTGTTGCCGCTCCCCGAACGAGGATCGCGCGTGGCGAGCTGCTTTAATTGCCAAGCCGATCTTGATTGATGCGAGCCTCCGAGTCTCTCGGAGCTTTATTTTGCCTCGATCTCTGCGGCGGAAAACGCGATTGGAGATTCGCCTCTCTTGGTGCTCCCCGCGTTTTCTTTCGGAATTCGGTGATTAATCGGCTTGTTTTTACGAGTGTTTTTACCTTAAATCTCCGATCGTTTCATTTGTCAAAACCTTTTTTTCAAGACGACATTTTACTTTAATAAAGACTAAGCTCGTACTTTTTGTCAACAAAACATAATCAGAGTATTTAAAAATGACGTCGCTGGATAGCCACTCGGTTAATCGAATTCGACCGCTCGTTCGTATCGAGCAACCGCATCTCGAAGGCCGAAAAAGATCTTGTTCTCGTTCTCACAAGAGCACGTCATCTCTCGGTCATCCGATACGACGCGGGACGCAAAAAAAAAAGGGAATGGAGAGCAGCGCGCGAAGGCCCCCTGAACGGGGCTGAAGGAGCCGAGTAAAAAGGAGCAAAAGATTCCGGACTGCGATATGTTCCGTCTGTGTGTGCGTGCCTGCGTGTATATAAACCCTTGGAACGTGTTTAAGGACCCTGCACGTGTTCGGCCGATCTTGAAGGCCGATGTTTTGGAGCCTCCTCGCGAGGTTTCTATTTTTAAAGCCGCCTTTAAAACGAGGGTTCTCAAATTCGACGCGCGAGGTGGATTTCCTTGTTTCGCTCCTTTTATGCACTTGTCTCCTTCTTCGCTCCTTCTTCAAATTAACTATTCTTGCGAATATTAATTATTAAAATTAAAAAATGTTCATTTTGTTATAGGTTCGAACGAAGCTAAATTTGCTAAACGATCAATTAAAAAAATCAATTTTTCAGAATAGCACAAAGATGCTACATGTATTAATTAAATTTATATTCTGCAAATGAATTGCCTGGGAATACACGATCCGAATGCAGCTCCAGTTTTTCAGAGCGATAATTGAGAAAAAAATATGAGCGCACTTGAGCGCGCGCGCAGCGTCAGAATTTGAGCTCTCTCGCTCTGGGAAATGGGTGTCCCGCATACTGTAACGCGTTGTTCAACCCTCTTGAAGCTTGGCCTTTTCACCTCCCTTCTCCCCCCCCCCCCCCCCGTAATAACTCTCCGCAGCGGCATAGCGGCAGGTACCTGTGCCACTCCCCTTTAAACAGCTCGAGTTTGGGGGAATGCGAGGCGGAACGGAGAGGGGCGCATAACCGTTCCGGCAACTTGAGCTATCTCCCCCTCCTTTCGAAAATATCCCCCTGTTTTGCTTTTTTCAGCGCTAAAGGATGCTTCTGGATTCGGATCCTTTTCTTCTTTCTTTTTTGCTAGCCTTGAGTTTTAATTGCTGATGATGCCAATTTTTATTTGAACGCACTGATCGAACTAGATTCATTCTCTTGTATTCTTAACGTAATAATGTTCATCTCATTCCGAGGTAAAAATGAATTTCGAACGAGTGTTGCGGAATGCAAAAGAGCCCAACAAATGATTGTAAATAACGAGCGCAGCTCGTAAAAAGTATTAACCAAAATCGACTCGGAAACTCGAGCTTGCGCGCGATCCGATAAATCGTAAAAATCCGGTCTCACGCCTGGCGACCCTCGATCGCGTCGATGCCCAGGTGAGCGAGGAAGAAAGACGAGAGAAGAAAAGCATATCCCTCGCTTTTCACCCCCCGAGCTCTACTCCTTTTTTCGAAAGCTTTGTGGGCTCCTGCACGCGCGCGCGCGCAGCTCCCGAAAAACTTTTTTCGTCCGACCTGCCCGTCATACTTTTTTTTAGAGTTGCACAAAAAATTTGGGGAAAAGTATCGATTGCCGCGTTTAAGTTGAATTGAATAAGGGTGTAATCCCTATGAGTGCAGGTAGCTGAAATTTTCTCGTTCTCGTTGAACAAAGGTAGTTAAACATGGTAAATACATCGTGAAACATTAATAACGGACTTGTATAAAACTAAATATATTTTTAAGAGGAAAACTGTAGTATTACATGCCGCCCCATGCTTATTAGCACAGTTAAGGAAGGATAAATAGAGTGCCGTTATTGCCTGTGAAAAATAGTTTTGAGATGGTTAAAGAATTTTTTCACCGAGCACAAGTCGAGTTCGCGTCTCCGCGTTTAATAAAGACTCGGGATAAAAGCCGCGCAAGATCGGGGGCTCGCGTGCGGGCTGGACGTTCATGGGAAGTTTGAAGGCGGAAGTGAGAGTTTACGATCGGCGCACCTCATCGTAAAAGCATATGTGCATCGGCGGTTTATGGGGGCTCATTATGTCGCCGGGCCGCTGCTTTCTTTCTCTCTCTCTCTCATTAGGCCATCGACAGCACGCGCCGAATCCCTGCGCGCCCTCATCGAACGTGCGAACGGCTGTGACTATTCGGCGCTGACAGGCGAGGCGCGAGCGCGATATGCGGGCGGCCGCGAGATAAGTCGGATATGCTATTGCTTTTTCTTTCGGGGATGAACTTTCCCAAAAACGTTTCGCACGCCTCCATCGGGAATGAGAGCGACTGGAATTTGTTTCCAAGTTTCCGATCGAAACGACTTAATTTGTTCACTGTAATCGTATCTGCCTCCATTAGTGGCTACTCCGATCGACTAAAAAGTCATAAACGAGCTCTATCGGAAATTGATATGGAGCAAAATACCGGCGAGTAAATAGGAGTAAACGCGCCGGGGCATCGGCGGCTCATTAAATTATCATAATGGCATTATATCGGGCTACTGGCTGATCCGTTGCTCTCAACTTCATTAAAACAAACGTGCAATAACGGGTTATTATCGTCGCGCCGTCGATTGAAATGCCGCCCGCTCCTCCGCAGCGCGCGCAATTACTCAGAGATCCCGATAAAGAAGAGCAGCGCTGCGGCGGATTCGTTCTATATTTAGCTAATAATGCAAACGGCAGCCGCGTCAATCGGAACAACAACGTCAGTCAACGCGCGCACTAAAACGCAGGCGCGGCCGGCCGCGCGGATTTAACGCGAACCGGCCGGATATTAGAGGGCGCCCGGCTGAATAATTCAACGGAGCGGCGCCGCCGCGGTCCGGCCTGATTTACATGGCTCACGCCCCGCGATTTTTCGACGCGAGCCCTAACTTCCTGCCACTCGACGCTGATTTTTTTTCTCACGCACCCCCGTCGCGGCTGCGATTTGTTTTTCGGTCTAATTGTTAGCCGAGCGGGGGAATTTTCGTTCTGATCGGTGAGAAATCACTCCGCTCCGCTCCGCATTTGCATCGAATGTCACGTTAGCGTCATTAGCATAGAGGAAACTTGATATGTACGACGTGAAAAGCTACTTTTTTTCTCGTAAATTACCTACTTTTTAATATATTCCGCTTTTGTCATGGAAATATTCATTATTAGCTTTCAATCCGAAATTAGAAAAAGGATTTTAACATAAGTATTTATTTGCATTAGATGCAGAGAATTAATTGGAACTGGAACTGTAGGTAATGATCGAATGAACGAGGGTATGGTGAAAAATAAAAGTATATCGGGAGTGGGAGCTGCTCGAGCGTCTCCGCGTTAATCTAATGTAATTTCGCGCACGCCGGCGGGGCTTCCGCAGGCATCGAACTACGAGCTCGCGACAGTCCGCGAGGGCCGGCGAAACCCAGTGAAAAGCTGAATAAATTCTGCTTCTGCTTCTGCTTTTCGTTCCACGGTGTTACGGAGTTCAATCAGTGTAGAATTTAAGCACGTTGCTTCTTTTCCGGAGTGAACATTTCATTTCGATTTTAGCTACCTTTACGCTCATTTTTCACGATACGTAAAAAAGTTCGAATTCAATTTTACTTGTGCTGTCGTATGCCAATAATACTATTGTGAAACAATTTTCTAATTAAGAAAAATATTTTATTTTCTAGAAAACACTATCCGACAGATGCGAATGACAATAGATAATTGACTAATGGATTCTATGAAATTTTGAGGCTTCTATATAGATATGGTGACACTAAGTAAATTGTAAAACATCGACTGTTAACACAATGAATAACAAATTTATCGATGTCAAACTTTTCATTAACAACTTTCCGTGTCTGTTCGTTCTCGGGTATTCTTGCACTCTAATATGCATTTACATGCTCATCTTTGTGTAAATTAAAAAAAGAATGAAGATATTTTACTTGAGAACTTTAGCCTAGTGCGATAAATTGATAGTGTTAATTGAAACTGCAGCAATGGATACAAATGCACCGCAATTTGTGCTTCACTTTACAGCTCTTATTGTTGTCAATATTCTTTTAGTATGTTTTTATATATACATTATGAGCCAAAAGAAGAAACAATCTGAATGAAGTCGGAACAGTAATGATCATTAAGCTCGTCATTGCGCTGCTGCTACCGTTTATGAGCATTGGCATCCATAAGATTTTTCTACTCGAAGTCGATCCTCGAGATTTTACTTGCCAACACCAGAAGCAGATTAAAGGAGAACCAGAGAACCTTTTTCACTTCCTTACCAGTCCACGTACCATGGAAAAGGTATTGTACTTGAAATGTTATTTAGAACAAGGTTGCTTGTAATGTGTTTTTATCAGGAGTAGTAAAGGCGATTAGGGCGTTGCTAGTAGCTAATATTTTGCGCTTTTCTAAGATTTCTTTAAAGCGTAGTTTTAAAACCAGTTTTAAAGCTGAAATTTAAGGGAGCAAAATATAGTTTTAGTTGATCCTCTTGAATTTTTTTCAAATTATCAAACGACAGTTATCAACTTTTCTAACGCTATACTATAACATAACAATTGTTGTTCAAGTATAGAATTAATTTCAAAGGCTTAACAAGTTGAACATCTATTTAGTATTCGATTACACCTACTTACGTACTTTACGATTACATACTTTGCCTTCGTCTTAGTTTACATAACTACTTGTTTTACAAACCATTTTACTAGATGTACAAAAGTTTTGAGAAACATGACAAAATGTTATCATAGAACTTAGCAAATAAATTAAATCGTACAACTTTGATAATGCGTGATAATACGGTTCTATAAAGCGCTTACGTTCTATGCATATGTTTTATACTTTTTTGCCGACAAAGGTACTTAGTGTTTTGAAGCAAATATTTTAAAGCAAAATTGTTAATTTTCGAGTTTACTTTATTAGTTTTAAACTCTAACATTTGTAGCATTAAGCATTTATTCCATACCCTAAAAAGAAGTTTATTTATTGGTATAAAAATAAAAATCTTTAATAAAACACACTTTTAAAATATATTATGTCGTATCATTCCAGAAATATGTGTTTGATGAAGCTTAAAAGTTTGAAAATAAACAAAAAATGATGATTTTAAAAGTCACAGCAATCTCAAAACAAAAAGGAGACGACCAAAGCAAATTTAACATTTTCATGCTAGAATAAGCTCAATTTGTGAAAAGTATTATATAAACAAGTGTAACGAATCGTCAGAGTAATTGGTCAGCTGCGCGCACATTGGTGGCACGAATCGCTTACCCGCTTCACCGTTCCACGTGATAACATTATTGCGTTATTCCAGCGAAGCCCGCAGTGTCAGCAATTAGTTTGCAAGGGCTTTTGGGATTTTCGGTGGCGGACAAAATTTTTTCAGCGCGTAAAAAAACTGGGCCAAACGAGAGGCCGACAAATTTTTCGCATTGAGATAAAAATTTGCAAATGAATAAACAGTCCATGGAAAAATTAGAGATAACAGGCAGAGGATATTAAATTTTCCGATTATTTTCGATATTTTCAATGCGTTTTGCCATATATAATTCTGTGTTATTTATCGGCTTTATCGCTTTCTGGATGTATTCAACGGCGCGGTCAATGGCGGTTTCTCCCGTAATCTGATTATTTTATGAGGATCGAATATCGTGAAAATAAGGATTATCGAGTCGACGTTCCGATAAAAATTTTTCGATAAAAAAGATTCCGCGCTAATGAAGAGTTCGCTTTTAATAACATCGTCTTTTGATAAAAACAGTGGATTTGGCTGCTTGACCAGAAACCAAATATTTGCAATACTAATACTAAAATAATTCGTAATCACGTCCCAAAGAAGAAACCGGTAGGCTCTAATAATAAAATAGTCAAAGGCACAGCGTGAGAAAGTAAGAAAAAAAAGTGAAACAACTAGACTATATATCCTTGCAAGTCTTTGCGAGGCTGCGCAGGATATCCGGCGAAGCGCTCGATCAAGGGTCAGATTTATAATAAGATTCGCTGGCTCGTGAGAGATGCAACCGGACTTGAGGATCCCCGGGGGGATGGGCGACAACT
Source organism: Ormyrus labotus (assembly GCA_035582975.1). NCBI lineage: Eukaryota > Metazoa > Arthropoda > Insecta > Hymenoptera > Ormyridae > Ormyrus > Ormyrus labotus. Next base: position 31,095,995 of record JAWWEO010000009.1, on the reverse strand, counting down.
CGCCTAGAAGATACCATTTGGCGCGTCGCTGGAAATAAAGCGTGAGTTCGAAACCCTAAACGTGCAGAGTTTTATAAGGGTTAATGACTAGAGTTTCTGTTTATCGGAGAAAAAATATTTACTCGATCATTTACACAAAGCAAATGTTATGTACTTCAAAAACATAAAATAAAACAAGAAAATACTTTTTATAACAGTAGACTTTCATACAATATAGATAGAAAATTAAATGTCACTGATCGGCTTTTAGAAAAATATCTATCTACTATATTTTGAAAAATATCAATTAGCACTTGTTTGTACACTAAAAAAAGTAAGTTTAAAAAATTAATATGCGTATTTGTTTAGTATTACCCATTTTTTAAAACTATTTTCCACCCGCGCTTTTGATGCAGTGACAAAATTACCAATATTTTTAACTTCTTCACTATAACTTCTGCAATAACGTAAAAGTAAGCGTTGTTAACATGTCATTCTACAGACCGCGTTTTCATAGAGGCATTTTGTACCTGCATAAATAATGTTTATTTAATTAGTAAATTAATAATTTATCATTACCCTGTGTATCCATCGTGACTACAGAATTCCACGTATTTTAAAAGTGTCTTAAAAATGAAGCGTTGCACAAAAATACTTACTTTATTTTTTTAATAAACATAAAACAATATTGTCTTAAATACTCTTTTAATGTTATTGATTTTGATACAGTATAGTCTGAAAACTTGATTCTATGTCATTTTAAAAAACCGCTGCCAATTCATTGGCACTTAGCTTCCTTCTAACTAATTTATCATTCCAATATTATCTCTGAAATTCATTAAAAACAATCGATTTCAACAAAATTAATTTCAAACTATTAATTATTTCTTTTTGTAATATTATTTTATTTTCCTATGTCCATTTTAGAATTTAATGAACAGCAAATAAAATTTAAATAAAACTTTTGTTATTGGAATATTTAAAATTCTAAAAAACAGAATTTTTGAAATTCCTTGCACAAAGCTCAATTTCACGCCAGCTTGAATAAAAATCATGCACTAAATCGAATCGTATCAAAAAATAATGTTCAACTGAAGAGAATAAAGGTAATTTTAACATGGTGTTATCTTTTCACATTATCTTCGTTTTGAAAAAAATTAAATAAAAATTTCGAGTAAATTGAATTTTTTGTAACTATTATTAGTCAAAGAAAAGTAATTTTTTGCATTTTATTTAAACTATATTGCTAAAACTAATGTAAAAAGTCATAATAAAATAATAATAATAATAAAAATTGCCGCCATCACAAAAAAGCAAAAAAAATGAGCCGTGAACGATGAAAATCCGTTCAGTAGAAGCTGAGATCCAGGCGTATACATACACACGCACACACATATATCCATACAGACACTTTTCAAAAACCATTTATTCTTGTTCCTGATACTTTAAAATACAATTATAACAGGTTTTTCGAACAACTCCAAAAATTACTATCACAAAACTTCCTTTAGGAAGAAGCAAAAATTAAAAAAAAACATTTAATAGAGTAAGATTCGAGCAAAGCATTAAAATAATAACAGAACTTTGCCAAAATCCAAGAAAGATCCAGAATATTCGACTAATGATTTGCCTCTCCACTCTTAATAACACGAATTTCGCGTTCCGTGAGAGGCGAAATTCAAGAGAAAATCACCACGAGGATGAGTATTCATCGAGATTCATCCCCGCGCAAAATTATACCATCTGAGAAGCAATACTCACTCTGCTATACATATATACCGCGGCGTACATTCAACGAAGCTCTACTGCGATGACAGACGTTAATGTAGGATATAATGATTTTCTGAAGCGTTGCTACTTAAGTAAGATAAGATGATTAAAGGCGAGAAAACTAAATATTGAAACACCGTTGTTTGATCAATTTTAATTGAGTGAAAGGCAAATTGAAAGATGAAATCCGTTGATAATTTCGCCGCAGGTATGTTTGAAGCGGGCAACAAGGCAATAAGTCGATAACCGCGTCCACTAATCCCCGAAATCCAGCTGCAGTAGTCGTAGTAGCGGTCGGTAGTGTTGGCCGTCGTCAATAGCTTCAGTAGCCTACACGAGTGTAACCCGAAATCAGGCGCGTCCCTTTGAAACTGCGTGCGTTGCGCGGAAGTCCGCTTTCGTCGAGGATCGGCCGGGGGCTTTGAGCAATGTATTTCGAGCTTGGGCTAATGAACTGAGAGATCGGGAGAGCTGCCCGTCAGGGTCAATCGGCTGTCGAGAATCGTCGCGTACCGTAATCTACTCAGAGAGAGAGAGAGAGAGAGAAAGGCCCTGTAATTGGAAACTAGCTGCCGAGGCACGTCCTCTGTGCCTGCGGTCCTCTGCGCAGATAATGCGACAGCCGATTTAATTCGCTTTACCTTTTTAGCATTTCATGGCTTCATTTTAGTTTACTTTATCATTAACGTTTTGCAAATAATTTAGAATTAAATAAGATGTTTTTTTTTCAGCTACTGCCGTGGTTCTCGAGGTTCAAGGAAGCAGATAAGCGAATCATTGCCGTCGGAAAATCGTACGCAGCTACCATGGTAATCCCTATTTTAGGTAATATTTATTTTTTCTCGCCTTCAAGAAATAAAGATTAGTAACTCGATCCCTTCAAAGGCCAGGATATTGAAATGAAATTCAAGTCGCCGAATTAAAATATTCAATTTTATTATACATAAATTTAGAAGATTTTCATGGCGCTTTTTATTCATAATTTCAATTATAGGAGAAAGACGAATCTACGGTACGTTAACTGATTATAAGCCATCGAAACTCCTTGCTTTTGCCTTTTCTGATGACCTGTTGAAACAGCGAATAATAATTCAAACGCGCAACTACCACGATAGGGCACTTTTACAAACAACAATTTACTTTCACCGCAAGTCGCTAATATACCAAGTAAGTTTTAAAAATGAATCTAATAAACATGATTTCATGCGCATGAGATACTCCTTAGACTAGTCGACGATGAAACTAAAAAACATCCATGAAAAATAAAAAAAACGTAGACAAAGACGTTGCGCATAAACTAAAATCCTTCTCGATCCATCGTCGACTTACGAGGGGGAATATCCCGGGACAGGACTATCCTCATATGGCGCACAGTCGTTGCGTGACCCTTACAATTTCTTTCTCCCCACTGCGGCAACAAAAGACAGCGACGAAAATCGTTCTCTTGCATAATCTTGCCTGCAAGTCGGGAGCCTGCACCTGGATACACAAGATTTTGGCGGGAGTAGCATGACTCCCCCTTTAGCTTTCTTCGTTCCGGAAGGGAAGCGTAAGAAAAGATTTTCCCTGCCCCGAGGCCTCGCGCGGGCTATTCTTGTGTGCCCATGCAGGACAACGAGCTCTATCGAATGCTTATACTGCAAACGGATATTGCAAAGCGACGTATTGAAATGTTTCAGACAATAGTTTAAATGTCGAGTAAGGGAAGCTTTATTCAATGGAAAGATTCGTATTTTTCAGATTTTTTTTTTTTTTTATAACAAGAATTTTAATAAATGAACTAGTGCCCTTTAATTATTAAAAATTTGAATTTGTTACGATTTTATTAAAAATACTTGGTAAAGAAATTAAATTGTTGCAAACAAATTAAAAGCTCTTATTGATAATATTCAATTAAATTTTCAAAATTTATAATTCTATCAATATTATTTAATTATTTGAGCGTAATATAGTTATAATTACAAAATAAATTAGTTATACTTTTACAGCGACAAAATTTATTCTCTCAATTATTATTAACTGAAATTTAAAGCGTATATAATTTTCACTCTGTTATTTTAATTAAAATATTGTGAAAAATAAAATTTGAGGCGTGTAAAGTTTAATAATAAACATCATAATAAGTACTTGTATAGAGAACATTTTGATTCAAAGTCAGTCGCACAAGGGCAGCTGTTCAGTGTGCATGTCACCTACTCAATGAATGGTCTCTTTGTCGTATGCTATATTCCCATATCACCCAAAATGTTCAATAATTTTTTATTACTCTTTTTTATTACTCTTAAATTTTATTATTCTTAAATTAAATTTGAAAATTTAATTTTAAATTAATATGTGCTTTCAGTATACTATCGGATATGGATTAAGAGCGTACATGAAGAATCAGCTCGAAAAATCGATGAAGAATTTGGCGGAACTTTTCGAGAAGTTGGATGAACCGTATACAATTCCAGATTTTTCAAGAAACAATATGTGACCCAGAATCATCATATAATATGTATCAAAAACTATACAATAAAGATATGTGCAAGCGCGGCTGATTTATTTAATGGTAATTATTATACACAAGACTTGAGTAAAACTGTAAAATAAATAAACATAATAATAAAAGAAATCTTTACTCAAATATACAAATTAAGTTTCCGATATAATAAAATATTAAATTATACACGGAGAAAAATTTTCTAGTAAAAATTACAATAGTACGTTTTAATTTGATCACAGACTGTAAAAATCCTAAAAAATTACCATGTCCATAGTAAATTTTACAAGTCTAAATATGAA
>JAWWEO010000009.1:31072556-31091362 GCA_035582975.1 Ormyrus labotus | reverse complement strand
TTTTAGGATTTTTACAGTCTGTGATCAAATTAAAATGTACTATTGTAATTTTTTCTAGAAAATTTTTCTCCGTGTATATATATAAGTTTATTAATTTAAAGATCTCTACCTTATCAACGTATGATAAAAATATGAAAAAAAGAAGCTTACTCTTTGAAGAAGAAGATGTCGACACATTATTGATCGATTCAGTCTTGATGGAGGGGCACGCATTGGCTCTAGTGGTTAAAGCGTCAGGCGTCAGTCTTAATTGCTTGATACAACGCTGCCCAAGTGGGCTCGGGCTCGAATTCTGATTAATGCGATTTTTTCGGAAGTGGTTTTTAATCATTATTTCCAATTCAAACCTGCGTCGTAGTTATCAATTAATCGATTCTTATCAATTAATTGATAAAAAATTCCGATAGTTAAAAAAAGTCCTACATGGCACCGAGTTTGTCATAAAGTCCGATCAGGCAGATTGTATGTGTAAACATATCGTATAGATCTAAAAATCTAAGCGTCGCGATGCTCTCTCCTCGTCTCTTTTACTACCAAACTTGTATTTAAATAAGCGAGTGTGCGTTTAAATATGTAATATGTTCAATGTATACTGAAATTTGTGTTATGGCGAAATAGACTTGTATCTAATACCAATAAACCAAAACCATAAAAAAAAAGTCTTGTTGGAAAAATAGGAACGATTTTTCTTTGAAACGAATGAGAAAAGATTTGGGGCGAAAGTGAATAATTAAAGGTGCATTCCGAAAGCATCTTTGAACGAGACACAGCAACCTCCAGTGCGCATAGCGGCGCAAGAACCGCGCGAGCAAACAATTGGCTTTTAGAGCTCGGACCGCGCCGGCAGCGTTTACACGCGGCTGCATACATGCAGGATCGGGCAAAACCTTTCGCGAGTCCGCTGCCGATGACGTTGATTGATGGCGGCCGGCCGCCTCGTTAATTTCTAGGAGTATTTGCGCGATTCCGCGCTCGAGAATTCGATTCGCGTACTCGCACGGAGTCGGAAAGCAGCTGCGGATAAACAGCTGCGGGGGAGGGCTTGGGAGGCGAGGATTCTTGCTACCCTGATTGTTCGCCGATTCGTCTTTCTGCAAACTAAGCTGCTGTCCCATCTATTGTTTAATTATGGTCCTAGGAAATTAATCTTCCTGAACAATGAGCTCGATTACGAATTCTGAGGAGAGTTGTCACTGCAATGGGCTTTCCAATGTAAATCAAACTGTTTTAATCTCTTCTAACCTTATTACGATAAAGAACTGAGTTCATTTCGAATTTATAAAAGAGTGCTACGCTAAATTATTGATTTTATAAAACATCAAAGTAGTTTGAAAAAAACCCGCTGCCAATTCATTGGCACTTAGCCTCCTCCTAAATAATTTATCGCTCCAATATTATCTCCGAGATTCATTAAAAACAATCGATTTCAACAAGATAATTTCAAATTATCCTATATTTAATTAATTATTTATTTTTGTATTGATATTTAATTTTTATATGTTTCTTTTAGAATTTAATGGGCAAGAAAACAAAATTTAAATAACTCCATGCACAAAGCTCGATTTCGCGCTAGCTTGAATAAAAATGCATCCGCTAAATTAAGCTTTGTACAAGTCCTATCAAAAAACAATGTTCAATACAAAAGTAAAAAGGTGATTGTAATCTTATGTTATCTTTTCACACTATCTTCGTTTAGAAGAATATTAAATAAAAATTTCAAGTAAATTGAAGTTTCTCTAGCAATTATTAGCCAAAGAAAAGTAATTTTTTATATTTCATTTGAACGATATTGCTGGAATAAATGTAAACGATCATAATAAAATAATAATAATAATAAAACTATGATTATCCTATATGTATAATCATGATATCATGCTTAACTTAAAATCATTATAAAACAAAAAGTAGTACATGAATTTTAAAAATTATTTTTAATTTTGAAAATTTAGTACAAGACGAATAAAATAAGCGGTCGTTCATTGAAAAAAAAACAATTATTCAATAAGATACAGCTATTCAAAAAATTAAAAGAAAAATCTTAATATCTTCAGAACTAATAAGTTTCATAAGCTGAAAAACTATATAACTCTAAACATACTAAAGATCTATCTTTTCCCAAAATTTCAAATTAATTGAAGCATTTTTACTCTAGTAATCGTTGGATATAGACAATTCATTTTTTTCAGTTTTCAGCTTTTTACTCAAAAACTAATTGACAAAATGGTTTGAAATTTTTGTAGATATAGCTCTGTATTCTTAATTACAAAATTTTTTTTTTCAGAACAGTTAATAATTTAAATTAAAAATTATAAGCTTTAAAAAAAAACAGGTTTTTGTTAAAAACAAAAGAACGATAAGAGTTAGAGTAATTTTTTTCTCTGAAATTATAGGTATTTTTATGTTCTTTAAAATGGGTTTTGTCCGATTCAAATACCTCAATCCTATCATAAATTATTCGAAAATCGAAAATGGGCACAAAAAAAATGAGCCGTGATAGATTCAAATCCATTCAGTAGGAGCTGAGATCCAGGCGTGTACACACACACACACACACACAGACACACACACTCACATCCATACAGACATTTTGCAAATACCATTTATTTTTGTTCTGGACACCTTAAAATGCAATTATACGGGGTTTTTAGAACAACTCCGGAAATTACTGTCACAAAGCTTCCTCTAAGGAGGAAGCAAAACACACTTTATATTGAATAACATTTTGATGAGAGTATTTGGTCGAGAAAATTAAATGCTTTTAAAACCCGACCCCAAGCATAAAAGTAATTTAAATTTAAAAAAGTAATTTAACTTCAAACTGTCAATATTCACTGCTCTCGCTCGGGCAATGTGTGATGCAGCACATCCGTACAAATCTATGTAGATACATGCGTGGGATATACTTGTGCGTTGAAAGCGAGTTTACAGCAAACTGTTAATTTTTTCGACCGATACCCACGCATAGAGCAGCTTCGTCCCATGTTTCTGACATTTTTAAATATATCGCAAGATTTGATTGAAGCTCGACGTTCGTGACGTAGTTCTGGTATAGCTCATCGCCTCTCCGACGAAATTTATCGACAAAGGTGAAGCGCCTGCACGTATACGTACACGGCTGTTTTTTGCTCGCAAATAAAAATCATTTTTGTAAAAGAGTTCTGAAAAGCCAACGCTTGTAGCGGACGCCTAACGAATCGCCTTTTATTCGTCAAAAATCGAAACCAAACAACTCGCACACATTTTTCAAAGCTAGCTCTTTGAAAAGAGACACTTGTCTACTAATTATCAATAGATGACACATGAAAAGTTATAGTTTTATCATTGTCCAAAATTTTGTTTGGTAATAAACCTCAGGATGAAAAAAGCGTTTGACTGGCGTGAATCTCCCTGCTTGGCAAACAGGAAGCTAACATCGCGGACTGGCAGAAAAGCACGGATAATCCCGGCCTATATTGTTTCATTACGCATAAACAGGGGGAATTTGATGCAGCGTTCGCTGGCATAAAGCCTTTAATGGCAAAAATCGCTTGGTGTTGGCGGGGCTCCTAAATAACCCGGGGCTCGCGGCTGGCGGCTCGATCTATCGCATTAGCAGGCCCCGAAACGGCGAGCCGATAAAAAAGCAAACGAGAGGCCAATTGCGCGCTCATAATCGAGCGATGCCCGGCCGGTTTTGTACGAGCGAGAAAATCCCTATATCTTTCATACACAACGATTCGCCTGCCTGCTGAAGCTATTTGCCCGACTGAAAGCTCGCTATTAGTCGAGATAATTAAAATTACTCCTGCACTCCATATTTCCGCGATAATTAATTTTATAAAGGACATTGTAATTACGCGAACGCTAAATTGCTATATCTCATGTCTTTCTCGCGCTCCCGTCCCGTTTATCTCGCCCCATATCTCCGAATTATTAAATGACCGTTCAACTAATGTCTATAACAGCGTGTAATGGAACAAAATCGATATCTATAGACCGCCACTGCCGCCGCCGCCGCCGCCGCCGCCGTCAGTTACGTAAACAGCTAGTACGAAAATAAGTTGCCGATACGCTATACGTCAATTATCCTGACCAGCGTCTCGCATGTGCCTGTACTTTTGTCAGAATAATGCTTTTTATTCGGATGGTAGCATAATCGGTGAAGCGAAAAATGGTCCGGTTCGCTGGACTAAAATGAATATCCTACTGCTGTTGCGACCGGTTGAAACATTTTATTTACAAAAAAAAAGCGACTATCGCTGCTCGCTACCAAATGGAATCCGATTGTAGCCAACAGACGAGCTGCTTTTTTCCCAATCAAAAAGTCTTTGAACATCCGCAACAATAGTTTTGCAAATTAATAGACCAGTCGTACAAATATAAGTTTTACTAAAACTATTATTATATTTTTCGTATAGAATTGAATAAAACGTTCTAAAATTTTATTATTGTTCATTTATACTATAATAATTTATTTATTTTTTTAAAGAATGTTACATTTTATTTTCACTGCCATTCGAAACTATAAGCACGAAACACTATCACAGATTATATTTCAAGTTTAATCAGTAATTCCGCCTATCGTAATTCGCACGTATTAATTATCGACGCATTTATGTTTTCTGTTCTAATATTATGACAGGGTTTCCGATGATGATAATGATCACATCACGTTGGCAAGAATTGACAGATGAGCCATAGATGCTGCAGCCTTCGGCAGAATTTATGATCTATGAACCGGATTTTAACGGAAAGCTTATTTTTATTTTACTATTACATACGTTCACAATTAAATTATCGGAAAGCTGTAACTACCGATAGTGAAGCGAGTTACATTAATGTTTTATTTACATCTCCACTCAGTGCCCGAACATAAACATTCTTTAGTAGAAATAAAAAAAATAAGATTTCACAAGGCGACTCTATTTAAAAAGATTGAGTTCGAAAAGCATCCCGAGTAGAAATGGATTTAAGGGGAAAATTAGGGCCTTAACAGGCACCTGTGAATTTTTATAAGGTCCTTAAAAGGTATATTCTCAGTTGGTAATGGGGGCTAGCTAAAGGCCTCATCAGGCAATATCAAAATTGTAATACCAGGCAATTTTCATGTCAAATTCAGGAATTAACTTACAAAAAGTTGTAAATTATATGTATTTTAAAACAAAACAAAAAAAAAAAAAAAAAGCAATATCACAATATTGTCTTAAACATAATTAATATATTATTGCTAAGATCAAGAAAAAAATAAATAATGAAATGAATAGTTACATTTTCAATAAGTCTTTATTATATTGAGCAATTGTTTCTAAATTAATAAACATGTAAAAATATATTAATTGAAGAGATTAATTTTACTAGATTTTAATTTTCATAAATCTTTGCAACTTATAATTGCTCATGTAATTTACAACTTTTTGTAACTTAATTCCTGAATTTGACCTGAAAATTGCCTGATATTGCAATTTTAATATTGCCTGATCAGACCCTTAGCTATCCCCATTACCACCTGAAAATATATTTTAAGGACTTTATAATAATTCACAGGTGCCTGTTAAGGCCCTGATTTCCCCCTTAAATCCATTTCTACTCGAGAATATCTCGTGGACGCGGGTTCAAATCCGCGTGCCCGCTAGCTGAAATTCGAGTAATTTCGAAAGTTTTTTTTAGCACATACCGCGTCAGTGCTTAAATGTGGGAGTAGGTCGGGAGTGAAAAATGAAACGCCGGATGAAAATAGAATAAAAAGAAGAAGGAAAGTAGGGTCTCTCGGGTAGGATATGTAGACGAGTGGAAGAAGAAACGGTCAGCTGGGAGTGTAGCGGCTCCTGTAATCCAGCTATTGGAGGCTAGTTATGGCGGAGGGTCTGAGGTCGGGGGTCACTGCTGGTGCGGGCTCCACGTTGACTGGGCGTCCGCACTAAGCTCGCCATCAATATGGGCACCCTGGAGGAGTCCGGGGTGGCCAGGTTAGCTAAGGAGAGGCGAACCGGGCCAGAGGGGAAACCCAGCAGCCAAAAGTCTCCGTGGCGGGCAGTAGTGGGATCGCGCCCGGGAGTGGGACCGTATCGGCAGCCTGGTCAATACGATTCGACCCATAACTTTTTGCACTTTTTTATCATTTTTACCCCTCTCGCCAGCCCACTCCCGCTGCCTCTGCAAAAGCGGATAATTTTTTATCGAAATTTTCGCGCAATTTATTATTTTCGTTGATGCTTTTGCGTTCGAACGCCGAGGAGCACTGCTTGTGTAAAGAGAACGGTAGCTGTGCGCCGTCGATACGAAGCCGAGGCGGGCCGAAGTTGGCCGATGTTGCTCGAGCAAGTTATCGCGGTGCAGGCATGGGAGACGGAGACTCGGAGTAGACCTGATTAAATATATGCGTATGCGAGTTTACGTAATTGCAAGTGTTTGTCGACGTAGCGTAATAAATTTAAAATTTATTTCAGACAGTAATTTACCTAGCTGAAATTAGAATGGTTTTAAATTTATTATTCGATCGATATTTTAAATTTTAAACGCGGCAAAGACAGAAACCCTATTTACGATGGCATATTATCTATTAAGATTTACAAGTTAATAATTAATTTTTGCGCAAAAGAAGATACTCGCCGGAGAAGACATAAAAAGCAGCTCAGGCAAAAAGTCAGCGCCCAAAAGTAAAAGAAGAACGAAGAGACTGAAGGAAGGAAAGAATAAAACTCTTTGAAGACAAAAGAGTTGAAAAAAAAAGGAAAAGACGAGAAAGTCGTCAGCCTGATCCTCGGCTGGTTTTCAGTCGGGCAGACCGAGTCTTATCTAGCGTGTCGTTTTACGGTCGATCGTAAATTAAAAGTTTTTATATAAAATCTATTATGAGCATACGCGCTGCCTCGGCTGTATACGTGTACAAAGCATTGGGAAAGTGCAATACTGCGAAATGCTCGCGGCCGGGGCACAGTTTTACAGCACCGTAAAACCGCGTGCCGCGGCTTATCCCACCTCCCCCTCACGTCTGAGCGATGCGTACGTGACGTGTCTTCGCTCGTAAGTATCGCCGCCGCGCCCGCCACCGAATGTACGAGAGCCGGATCGAAATTTATGCTAATCTGCTGTTTCTTTGCAAAGCTCTTTTTCAAAAGATGGAACCTTAGCAGGGCTCTTTTGGAGGCGAGCCAGGGGCCTGCTGAGAAATATGGATCGCTTCATTTGGAATTTTCAGCAGTGGGAGAATGCGCCGGGAGTCTGTCAAATACCAAGAACGATGAGAACAAGTTTAAACATTCAAATTTTGAAGTTTCGACGCTGACTTTAATGCAGTGGTGCGATCTTGTTAATTTTTTGAGAATTACAAAAGAAATTTCAGATAGCGCGGGAGCAATGAAGCTGCGCTTATATTTACGAAGCAGAATAACGGCCAAAGCTAAAGGACTATTTTTTGCGTGCTTTATGGGCACATTCCATGTGCGAAGCGTTTAAAGTAAGAGGCTCGTTTTCGGAAATTACGTAGATTTTATGTTCCCATTCCCCACCCCTTATCATTTATTTCGTAGACCTCGATAAAGCAAACTTATCGACTCTGAAATGATGGAAATATTTTTCGGGGAATTTCTTGCAGGGCAAGAGAGTTTCTGTGAGAAATATTTTTTTTTTAATTAATTTCCTGGACGAAATTATTAAAAAAGCCGGTGATAAAAAATGACGAAATTGAAGGCGGCCAGGATCACAGTTCATCTCGTAGCCTGCAGCGAAACTGGCCAAGTCCATAAATTCCAAGAGCGTTATACATAAATAGAAGTAGACGTTAGTTACACACTCTCACAACATAAAACTCGCGCGCAAGCTCCTCCTTTTTCGCTCTCTCTCTCTCTCTCTCTCGCAAAAAAACCGGACTTGAGCCCTCCGGGCGATAAACGCTCGGCCTGCGCCGGAAGCGTATTATGCTCTCCGTGAACGATGACGGAGAGGCGCAGCTGGAGATGCCCCATAAATTCTTTATCGATAACAAGGCTTTTAATGTCTGCTGCGCGCGAGCGTGTATATAGCCCTCGGATTAAGCGTTTTTTTTTTCGCGCACGCCCGATTATACGCGCGATATCGTTGTAATTGGCACCGGTAATGTCGCGCGCGCTGCCCTCTTTTACGTCGTTCGGGCTCCGTAACGAGGTGGTATTTTTCGTGTTTATGGGGGCGCGAGGAAAAATTGGATTTTCGGCTGTAAAGAGGTAGGCCGAAGCCAGACTTTATGGCCCTGTACTTTGCGAGACTTATTGAAATTGCTTTATGGATTATTGTCGGCGCTTTTACGGCTTATTAGGGATTTCCAAAATTTTATTTCGACAAGTCCTTCCATGTTCCCTACGTGTCCTTAAACGTTAATGTTACAATTTAATGCTACATTTGTAAAAATTAATTTTCCTTTAAAAAAAAAAAAAAAATAGTTTTAATGGCAAGAGGGGCGAATTTTCTTTTAAAAATATGTATGATAAAAGAAATTCATGTCTGCCTTATAAACGTAAAAACTTTTTACGTTATAAAAAGTGCAAACTTGATAAATATGCTTTTGTCAGAAGTACTTTTTGTACTTTAAATACGGTAAAAAAACGAACGCCGTTCTTTAAACTTACAAATATTCATTGATAGTAAAAAGTCGTGTAATAAAAAAAGTAAAAAGCAGTTTTCGTAAAGACTCAAATGTACGGTTGTCTCATTGATAATAATATTCACATATATTGTCACATATAATGTTCACATATATTGTCAGCTTGGGCAAAACTCAGTTTTTTAGTTTAGACCAGACATTTACGGTCGCAAAATCATCCTCGTAAGAATTAATAAATGATTACGTTAAGTAATTTTTAAAAAGTAAAAAAAACTAAATAAAATGTTCTCTCTTTAATAAGTAATTTTGCATCGTCCTCTCTTATTAATAAGAAAACACACATGTAATAGCGAGAACTATAAGCTGTTTTAATGATGAAATTAATGTAAAACAATAATATTACTCAGCCCCTAGAGTTCTGTGGAAAAAGGTCGAAAAAAGCTCGGACGTAAAAGCGTTAATTTCCTGAAACAATAGCGTACAATGGATTATAAAAAAATCGAATCGGTGCCTTTCGCGAATCCTCTCGCAAAGCGACTTCATTACTTTAAAAGCCAATATCTCGCAGCTGCATCTCTACGTTTTTCCCGGGTTCGTTAATTGAATGAAGCCTCGGCGCTTGGAAGGGCCCGGCTAGGCTCTCGAAGGGGTCATCCGCCTTGGTAATCGATCCTCGCAGCTGCGACTCTCGCACCTCCAAAGTCCGAAAGTTCGCCGGGTAAGTTTGGAGGAGCGGCGGCTGCGCCCTCGAAGAAGACACTGGCCGCAGCGCCTCGATATCCTGTGTGTAAAGTGCAAGATGGGGGTGAGAGGGGGGGGGGGCAAGTTTAATTGGCGCGGCTTGCTTATACATCCAGCGCTCTGACAGCCACGTCTTATCGACAGGAAGCCAACCTCTCATGGAGACGGAGACGGACCATTCCGGCGCTCTGTTTTAACTTTCTCAATTAGATATGGTTTTGGAAGTGCAGCCGCAGGAAAAAGCTGCCGATGTCATTTTGCAAACTTCGCTCAGTCACCGGACTGGCCAACTTTCAACGATTAAATAATTCAGTCGCCTGTGATTCGAGCGCCGATTCTTTTATTACTTTACTGCGATTTCATCTTGGATAATACTGCTACTCGTTCAAAACTCGCTTGCTTTTCTTCATAACTCGAAGATTTTCGTTTAATACAAAATTCCCAAAGGAGCGAAGTAAATTAACAGAATAATACATTAACCAAAGATCAGCTTTCGTATAAGGAAGTACATTATCCATGCGTACCTGCAGGATTCAGCAAGGAGAGGAGAAGGTGCGAAAAAGCGGCTCTCCACGGCAGTGGAGATAAATCGATGAACGAGTCGACGTCGTCGCTGCAGCAGATAATACGCTGATGATTAGATGAATGGGGGAACTGCAGCGGAACACCGCCGAGGAATTCACTTCCATAGATTCGATTTGCAATAGAAGTCGTGAGGTCATTAACTTAGCCAAGTTGCGCTAATAAGTTACACGTTCATGGATAATTTCTAGAATAGCGTTATTCAACAGAATTTCTCTATATTGCGGTTATTGGGTTGAATCCTCCGAAAATAAGACGCAAAGGAACGCTATCTTAATAATAAAATTAATTACGGGCTCTGACTCTGTCGGTGTCCGCGTGGGAAATCCAGCCGCCGCATAAGTTGCAGGCACCTCTGCAATCTACGTAGATTATCGGTGGCGGCATCTCCGTTCTCATTACGGCTGATTTAGGTGGCGCCAGTATTAGTCGCGCGCCTCTACGGTGAAGCTATCGGGGCGTATAAGGAGTTTCGCGGTCGGCGAACTTTCCCCGATTCATCGATTGTTCGTAAGCACACCTGTACAGATACAGAAGCTCAGCGAGATATCAAGTTTTGCTTGCACTTCTCTTCTTCTGCGGCACCCCGGGCTTGGCTGACCCAATTACTGCAACTGACTTCGGTCGAAACTACAGATTAGATCACTCTTATGATGAATCTTTTACAGCTCGCTATTTAAGGTAACTCTATAGTTTTTTGATTTATCCAAGACTATGTTAAAAACTAGTTAAAAATACTCATTAGAACTTACAGAATATACTGAATAAAATTTGAGGTGAGTTACCGTGTAAAAATTAAAAATAATAACATTTAAAGTTGAGGTACTTAACACGTTCTCTTATGAGAGCGGTCCTCCAAAAGCAGGAAATAGAAGACTTTTTTATAGATAGCGATTCACGACGACATTGAAAATCTAGTATTTACTAGATTAATCTTCCAGCTTTCCAAAAATAAAAACTTTAACTTTTTGTGTAAAAGCACAGCCATGCACACATAGATATTTCTATAATTAAATTAGGTAATGAAGGTTTAGAAACGCAGACCCGACGATCGAGCGACAGCTGCAAGGAATAAAGGCGCGCTGAACCCGAGGCGCGGCGATGCACGACGGAAAGTACGTGCGCAGGGGCGAAGGGAGACGTTATTTAGTAAAGATCCGCGGCGCAAAGCAAAAAGCGGGGATTATTGCGCAACGCGGCCGGCGGAGAGCGAGCGCGCCAAATATTCCTGCGCGGGCAGGCTATCTTTCTCGAGGCATCGCGGCGCAAAAGTTGCAAGAGTCGATATGCAAACAGCGGCCGCCGTGCGTGAAGCTCCCCAGGAAATGCATATCCGGAGGAGCTGCGCGCCTCTTATATCCCGCTGGGAAGACACAAGTGCACCGATCTACGTGCCTGAGTTACGCGATCAGTCTTGTCTGCTTTTGTCTGAATTTCGATACGGACTCGGGGTGACTTTGTACTTTGTGAGCTTCGACTGCGGAGAGGGAGACTGCACCGCTGCTCTGGATTCCATAATTTGGAGAGTGCGCGGAGCTGAGTTCGAATTTAGAGAATATCCCGAAGAAGCTCCTGGCTTTTGTTTTCGAGGGACGAAATATTGAAAGTTTTCTCATTCGTCAGACTCTACTCGCCATCGATTTCCATTACACGCCGCCACTACAGCAGCAGAAGTGCAACTGCGTGGTAATTCATAAAAATTCTGCAAGCAGCAACCGGAAGGCCAGCTGAAGCTCCTTCGCATTAGCATTTAGATGGCTCAATTCCGCATTTTATGATGGGGCCGATCGGCTTGATTGGCCGTGGCCTCTCCTTCTTTCCTGCCTTTGTGCCCCCCGAGAGTTCGGATGAAGCAAGACGACGCTCGAGTGAAATCGTCCTCGACGCCTTTCAGATGAGGAGGCCCTCCTCGTCTCGTCTCGGTGGGCTCGCAATCAGAGCTGAATTCGTAATCAACGCTGATAATCATTTGTGCGCAGTGCTCTCCGCGGAAAGACTGAGCTCTGGATTACGAGTTTCCGACTTTATGGATATGCCGAGAGACCGAGTGCTTCTGTTGCCTTCCTCACTCTGCATGTTAAAAACCAAGCGAGTTCTTGCCAAAATTCGCTTTCAAGTCGCCACGCGAGGCACTAAATTATTTGCTTCAAAAATTATTAGAAAAACTAATATACTTCAAAATATGAAACCGCTGGGAGGATAGGAAAAGAATAAATAGCTCCGGAAAGGATAAAATGGGATCGGCGAAAGCCGCAAAATTATAGCCAGATTTTGCTGAAAGCACCTGAAGGTCCTGGCCGCCCTCGGGGCTTTATTATCCGTGCAAATACTAGCGCCATCCCTATTTTAAATGCCGACTTCTCGGTGGCCGTTCGTCGATTTAATACCGAGTCATAAAGGCACGGGAGGGGATAAGCATGATCTCCGCAGGCATTTGCATATAAGGATTCTCAATCCTTCGCCTATTTCAATCTCTCGCTTTGGCAATTCCTCTGCTGCCCCAAATTATCGATGAGCTCTCTCTTTTTTCGATAGTGCGTTTTATGCATTTTCAAAGTTCATTCTAAATGGTTGAAAAAAAAAAAAAAAACAATTTTAAAGTAATTTTGGAAGCAGAAATCACACACACAATTTCAAGAGAACAGATTCAAGTGGAACTGGACATACTTGATGGCCTGTAAGATAATCTAATTAGGATTTAGAAGCGATTTGTTTTGACAAAAATAAACTTTCAGAATTTTTTCTCTACATTTCATTAATAAAATGTACATCAACATTCAGAAGTATATATTAAAAGTGGTAGTATAAACTGGAAAAAAGGTCAATCCTACAAAATATTCAATTCTGTGAAAGTTTACAGAAAAGCAAACAGTAAGTTTTTATCCCTTTTCGATGATGACGTATTAATAAAAGAACGTTGAATCTGGTTGCGGGGTAGCAGAGGGCGAAAAAAGTTCCAAACTAATTTTACAGTTCTGTTAAGCTACTGGCCGCTTAGCTCGAATAATAGAATAAGAGTCACAAATTTAAGTTTCAAGTGCACGCGTAAAAATGCAGTGACAGCATTGCTCAATGTAAATCAATGTTTCGCAATACTATCGATCCAACTAAAAGCATAAATCTCGGACAAGTTTCGAATGTACCTTTCCCTGCTTAGTAACGTTTCACCCTGCTTACTGGCTTGACAATTGCTGCTCCTGATCTTTTTACGCTTTCTCGCTTTTTTTCTCTTTTCACCAGCTTTCCGACGGAAAGCTCCGCGCAGAAAACTTTTCTACACTGAGCTTAAGTGTATAAATTCTTCTCCGGTAAATGGATTAATTTGCCCATTTGACTTTTTTTTGCACATAATGAATTCGCGCAAATCCGAGTTGCTGAACTTGTTATCTTAATCCTGTAAGTTAGTTTGCGTTTATTTTTACTTTATTATATTTTTTTTATTTTCTCCTCTGTTAAAAAAGTGATGCGAGAAAAGTGAAGCCGCTGAATACGAGATCTGATTGGTGGCCTGTAATGGCTTGTAAAAATGGCGTAAAATTTAAAATTAGGGGAGGTTCACCTGTCACGCTGTTACGAAAATTCCGAAATAAATCAAGTATAATTGACAAAGTTTCAGTACGTGAGCGCTATTCGCGGCAATAACATCGCTTAGAAATAAAAAAATTGTTTATGATGTTACCAAGGTAAAAAAGTGAACTTATTTTTTACCGGATGATGAAATTAATTCAAAAATAGTATCAGACTATTGTATTTATTGATATTTGACCAAAAAAAACCTTTTAGAATCAATATGAATTTCTTTTTTCACTAGTTTTATTGAACAAAAGTCATTTTATCCATTCCGGGCAAGACGGTCTGGGCAAAACGGTCACCCTGTTATACATAGAGATTTATGACGACCGCGACAAGGAGGGAAGATGCTTTCTCTATTAAGAGTGAGAGAGACTTCGTTTATACCTATCGTCGTAATTTTCCACGGGTGCGAATGAGATAGGCTTATGTAGAATAACCCGTTGGTTGCCATAAACCTCTATGAACAAATGTATAATATATAAATATGATCCAAGTTGCTTATTTAACCAATTTTTATTGATTTTTCCTGAGGGGGTCCGTTTTGCCCGGTGATTTTTAAAAACCTCAAAATTTCAAAACTTTTTCAACAATTTTTTATTATATGTTTAAACAATAATTCATCTATGGTTGTATGTACTTATTTATTTTGATGCCTACTTTAGACAAAAATTTTAATTCATTATATTTTTCGTTCTTCAGTACATTTTTTAATCGTTTTTCCTTTGGATGTCCATTTTGCCCGAATATCCCCTAGATTAAAAAAAACAGTTTTTATGATTATAATCTTTATTATATAAAATATAGAAAGAATAACCAGAAAAATGTTAGCAAAAATTAAAGGTAAAACATAACTGGAATAAATATGGAGCGCGCGAAGCGCGCATGAATGCACCTAGTTATTTTAAAAAGCTTAATAAATTTTTTAATAAGATGAAATCTTCACACTCTCGCATTATTATATTTACATCCACGATTTTGGAAGACCACGGAGATTTTTTTTCGGTTAAATAACAAAAACAACTTAAAAAAATCTTTATTATGCAACGTTTTGTTTTGTTATTTAACAATAGAAAACCTCTGACTTTCCAAGTACGCGGATGAAATAGTCTATAAAAAAAGAATATAGGATTTACTTTTATGAAACTTACAAGGGAACATTCCCAACCGAGTTTATCGAAAAATAAGAGATTCGTGTTTTTTTATCGGCGGAAAAAGCTGTTTAGCGGGTAAAAACCACCCTCAAAAGTCACCCCCAAAAACTGTGTTACAGCAATATTTTTCTCGATAAAATAAACTGGAAAAAATTTCTTACAAAAAAGGCAATTATTTTATCGAGAAACATTAATTACAACCAAAGATATTGCTATAACACAGTTTTTTGGGGGTAACTTTTGAGGGTGGTTTTTACCCCTTAAACATCTTTTCCCGCCGATGTTATCGTTATACAAAAAACACGTATCTCTTTTTGTGGATAAACTACAACATATCTGAATTTCAGCAAAATCGGAGGCGGGCAATTGGGAATGTTCCCTTGTTAGTGCACAAAGTTGATTCGATTTATCGTGACTGCACAGCAAAAAGCTCATCCTTTACGCACGGTTTAGTGGAGTGCTACAATCTATCAAGACATGAAAAATTGAAATCTACACATTGAGTACTTACAGTGCATTCAATTGTAAATTAATTTAAAAAAATTCCCATTAGCAATTTTGCACATAAGGAAATTAATGATTGCAGAACAATATTGAATTAATCAAAATGTATTCGGAAGACTGACAAAATTTCATAATTTAATAAAAGAATAATAAAAACAACATGAACTAATGTTGAATAATTTATTCCATCAGAATATCAAAGTTTTCTTACATCAAAGAGTAATATCAAATATAAAAAATAACCTTTCATTAAGTATATATGAGAAATTATAAATAATTTATTAGTATTAAATCATTTATAAATGTACATCTCTTTAATAGTAAATTATCACTATTTTATATTAACAATGAGTATTTGAAGTGATGTCAATATTATGAGTTTCGAATTATGATTTCTGATAAATTTAATAATTAAATCTTTTATCATTAACTTGTTACATGTGAATGATTAATTGATAACTCAATGTTAATATTTTACGTAACTAAGTTGAAAATTTTACTTGTAGTAAAAATTAAGATTATAAATTTATATATTTTTTTTATTGTGCACTTACATATAAAATATTGTCACTTTTAAACTATTCATGAATTCCTGGAAAGATTTTTCAACACATTTTTTCTTAAAATTATGCAGTACTAAAAAAAGGTTTCTTTATTATGTAAGACCAACGTATTACTCAAAAAAAAAAAAAAAAAAAAAAACAAAGCTTAAAATCGCATACGAATTATAAAGTAATTCAAATTTTCGTAGAATTGAATACAAATTATAATTATATGAGTCAGTTATACAACCTTCAATGTACAATTAATTCAATAAAATTTGTTCGCCACGTTTTGCAATTTGCTTGAATATCAATTCGGGATATTCTATACGTAAATAATACCAACTGCTATATATGGATTAAAATTTACCGTTAACACATATATTTACAAACAGTGGAATTATTGAAAAATTCACTTTATATCTGTGTAATGAGTATTCACTTTATATCTGTGTAATGTAAGAATAAACATCATGTAAAATCTCATAGAGTATCGGGTGAAAAAGACATTATACACGCTCAAGTAAATCGCAAAAGTCTAGACATCGGTACGGACACATAACAGACACCGATTGTCGATTACAATTAAACTCGATGAATAGTCAATCGATATTAATAGGTAAGTTATCGGATCACCATTATTATCTCTCTAAATTCCCTGCGTAAAGTTTTAATTAGAGGTGGCTTAATTGAAATTTTATCGAATAGTTTTCCATTTAAATCTTCATCAGATTTTCAGTACTTTGCAAGCGTTTAAATTCTTTTGTAGCCAGTAAAAAAAAAGCTAAGGGCGCACTTGAAAAAAGTTGACTAATTCGAGAGCGAGCAATCAGCAGTCCTCGAAATTCTGAGAGATCGATCGATATAGGAGGCAGCCGCGGCGGCATTCTGGAGTCCTGACCTAATCCTTGTAGGTCTTGTTGGCGTCTTGAGTCTGGGGCGAATTGGTGGGCTTGTCGCGATCGGCGTCGGGCTTCGTCGAGGACTCGGGCCGATCGTAGAGATAGCTGGTGCCGCGCGAGCCGCCCGGAGCCGCCGTGCTGTCGTAAAAGTAATCCCGCGGCCGATAGAACCTGCCGACCAAAAGGAAACAGGACTCTTCAGCTTCGAGAAAAAAGCCTCTCTTCAAATCTACGTTCTACAAGATAATCGGGGACTTTTCAATTGAACGACAGCTTTGCCTTTTCTTTACGAAGCGATTATTTCGAACATTACGAAAATGAGGGAAGGCCAAAACATCTTCAATTTTCAAGTCACAGTTAAAGGGAGTAAGGGAATTCCAATCGAATATTTAAGCTAGAAAAACTGTTTTACTGCAAAAGAAAAATTGAATAAAAATTTTAAGTATCCACTAACGCTCCATCACGGTCACGATCGCGGTCACGATCTCGATCGCGTTCTCGATTCACGTCCCTCCAGCTATCGCGGTTGCCTCCGGCGTAGTTCCAGGCGCTGGCGTATGCAGGTCGATCAGCTGCTCCGGGAGCTGGCCAGCCACCGGCTGCTCCTCCTGGGTAGTATCCTCGAGAATCCGATGCCGGCGGTCTTCCGCCACCGAAGCGCTCGTACCTGAGATGAGAAAGCATTTCGGGCGAAAGATTTTCAATTTCCGAAGTAAATGACTTTATCTACTGCAAGAAAAATAACTAAATTACCTGTCATCGTAGGCGGGCCTCCTGTATCCATTTCTGTCGTAGGGGTCGTACCGATCGTATCTCGGATCATACCGTCCGTAGTTGCGATTTCCATTGTATCGATCGTACCTCGGTGGTCCGTAATCGTCGTAGGGTTGCCTCCTCGGCGGTCCATAGCGATCGTAGCGCTCGTCGTAAGGGTAGCGTTGATCCAAGTTGTCGTAGCCGTTGCCGCGTTCGTAGCTGCGGTCGTAAGGCCGCTCGAGCAAAGGTCGATCCACCGGGCGATCGACTGGACGGTCCAGCGGTCGATCTACCAGGGGACGATCGACGGGACGGTCGACTGGACGGTCGACTGGGCGACCGTAGTAACGGTCGCGCTCGTAAGGATCGTATCTAAGTCAAAGTGTGCAAGTTACTTCTTTGCAATTTTGAATGACATTTTTCTCTTATTATCAAATCACCTATTGTCGTAAGTTGATGGTCTGAAAAGCTCGTTTCTTCCGTAAGGATCGTACCGATCGTAGTCGTAAGCTGGAGCTGGAGCTCTTGCACGATCGTAGTAGCCATCGTAACGATCTCGATACCGGCGGTCATCATATTCTTCATCATAATAATCATATTTACCTCTTTGCCTCCACCGGCCCGTATAAGGCCTGCAAAAAAATATATAATAACGTTACTTCATCGTTTCAAAATTTCGAGGTTCGCGCAGCTCAATTTTATGATTACATTTCCAGACCATCATACAGAAATTTCGAATTAAAATTTTTAACTGGGTAGAAATTCTCTAGTAATATCCAATGGAAATTGAGAATTATGACAATAAATTTCTGCGCGAGCACCTCTTTCTTCCCTCAACTGAGAAAATTCTAAAAGCACGAACAAAATATAAATCACACGGCAAATCCCATAATAAATTTGTCGGCAGGATCGACTCGTCCCACTTGAAAAAAATCGTGGCTCGAAAAAAATGGTCTGCCTCGGAAATTCCCCCCCGATAAAGCATCCAATCTAACTAATGTTCGTAACTCACTCTCGATCAACGGCTGCGACGGCGGCTTTGTTCGGGTCGCAGGTGATGCATCTGGACTCGTAGTACGCAGAGTCCCGCTGCTCCAGCGGGTCTACCCTCGCGGCGGCTCCGGCCGTCAAGGGCAAACTCTCGTCGCCGTACCTGCTGCCCGAGGCGGCGCCCGAGTAGTAGTGCTCCGAACGGGCCTGCCGGAAAAGAGTGCCCAAGGTTGTCGCCGCGGACGGCTGCGTCGATGTCGTTGTTGTTTCTTCCTCCGCGGCGCGGACTTGCTGCTGTATCGCCAGCAGCGATACGAGTAGCGCTGCAACGCGTAACTTCTGCAATCGAAAATAAAATTTTTACAATATTGTATATTATTCAATTTTCAAACATTATTGACGAATTTTTAAGAACCATCCCCTGGTAGAGGTAAAAGTATCAAAATTGGCCAGGAAAGTAAAAAATAGGTATTTTTAATTCCTAGTTACCTAACTTTGATGTAACGAT
>JAWWEO010000009.1:30973891-31069651 GCA_035582975.1 Ormyrus labotus | reverse complement strand
CAGTTGCTGCTTAGTTTCCCACTTAGAACATCAGGCCCTTACTTATTGCACCGCTAAACGCCTTATAAGGGCCACAAATTTATTTTAAGGTATCGGGTCAGACCCTTATGTATGCCCTAACAATGATTCTGATCGGGTGGTTTCCCCTCTGGCCCGGTTCGCCTCTCCTTAGCTAACCTGGCCACCCCGGACTCCTCCAGGGTGCCCATGTTGATGACGAGCTTAGTGCGGACGCCCAGTCAACGTGGAGCCTGCACCAGCAGTGACCCCCGACCTCAGATCCTCCGCCATAACTAGCCTCCAATAGCTGGATTACCGTTTCTTCTTCCACTCGTCTACATATCCTGCCCGAGCTACTCTACTTTCCTTCTTCTTTTATTCTATTTTCATTCAGCGTTTCATTTTTCACTCCCGACCTACTCCCACTTTTAAGCACTGCCGCGGTATGTGCCAAAAAAAACTTTAGGAATTTTTCGAATTTCAGCTAGCAGGCACGCAGATTTGAACCTGCGTCCGCGAGAGATTATGCTTTTCTAACTTAATCGTTTAGAGTCGTCTTGTGAAATTTTATTTTTTTATTTCTGCTAAAGAGTGTTTATATGCAAACATTGAGTGGAAACGTAAATAAAACATTAATATAACTCGTTGTAGTATCGGTAGTTGCAGTTTCTTGATAATTTAATTGTGAACGTATTATGTAATAGTAAAATAAAAATAAACTTTCATTAAAGTCCTATCATAAATTCTGCTGAAGGCTGCAATATCTACTGCTGATCTGTCAATTCCTGCCATCGTGATATGATCATTAGCATCATCGCTAATTATTTATCGCAAACCCTATTATAATTATAATATTAAATTGAATTTTTGTCAAAAATGATATTATTATTATTTAGAAAATTATAATTGACTAAGAACAAGAATAACGAGTCGAGTTCATTTGCTTCTTCTTCGTTACTCAGTTTTTGGCGTCTGTCTCTAAAAAAAAGCTAAAAGAAAGCTTCTACAGATTTCAGTCAGGTGTCAGTTACTTACTTTGTAACTATACAATTTACTTTAAAAAAACGAATGTAGCCCGTGCAAGAAAGAAGGATGGAAACGAAAACCTCACTTGCAAATCTGTCAATCTGTTACATATACGACCCAAATAATTGTCTACCTATAAATTCTTTACAAATAATTGCTTCTCTCTTATTGATTCAGCTACTCGATCTTGTATTCATACTTAAAGCATTAATTAGAAAGATAAAAGATGAAAATATTTAGAATTTGAGTAAAAGCTTTTCGGCGAGTTTGCAGGTTCGAGTAGCGGGCATGGAATGACAACAGCCAGGTAAGTGGATTGATCGCAGGTAGGACACGACTTGGTAGATAATGACCGACGCATACAGCGAAACATACGGCGCGACAAAATCCACACATGCATATACATAGAGCACGAAAAGGCTGCAGTCGCGGTGGCGGCGGCGGCAGCGGCGCAAGTGCGGGAAACGCCGCGTTCTCTCGCGTATAATCAATGTTACGAATTAATTTGCCGGTGAAATCCTTACTCTCGAATTATTTACGGCCATTTCCATAATTGCTAACGCAATAACGATGGTTCTGGGGGTGGGCTGAATTTAACTTGTTGTGAATAATGTGGCCCGTGTAAACAAGTGAACGCGAAAATATGTAATCGCCCGAGCGGAGATTTGTCGAGTTGCGCCGCAACGGCGGAGGCATGGTTAACGATTTTACGTTGCAAATAGTTGCGCCGTAATGCGTATGGAGATTTACGAGATGCTGTCTTTTTTTAATTGGCCCTTTTATTCTTCATGCTGACATAATAGACAGTTTGGACTCTTTAAACCTTTATAACGAGTTTTTTTTACAAATTTTCAATTTCTTAGTAACATGTCTTTTAAAATCAATCATCTTTTTAAGCTAAACTTCGAATATTCTGTATTATTTTATCATTAACTTGTTAATCCTTATGTGATCAAAAATGAGTCACTTCATTTTTTTATAAGCTTTTTTTTATGTTCTAGTGATGTCTGTGCGCGCTTCACGCGCGTACATATATTTTTTTTTCGTTTAACGATTTTATAAACATTAAAATAATGATGATGAGCTTCAACTTACATCTCATGGATTTTTTAAGGAAGGAATACTGCTCTCATTTATGATGCAAACATCCTCGACTAGTAATTTTATTATCTACCATTTTATATAATTTAAAAAGGTTATATATATCTCCCCAATATAATGTCTAAATATACATGATCTTGTACAAAAGGAAATGAACCGTATCGTTATTCTGTTACAATACTGACAATTAACTTATTAATTAATAGTCAAGAAAGATGCATGATAAGTAGACTGAATAAATTATTTAAAACAATGACTCGAGTATCAAGTAGCTTTATTCTTAACGCATTTATGTATTAGATAACAAATCTCGTTTAAAACACTTAATTGTGAAGAAGCAGACTTGGGCCATCAATAAATATTTTCTATTAATTCTAATAAAACTTGAGAACACTTAAAATGAGAAAAAGATTATGTCGCTGTTGCCGCGTCGTTTCACGTCAACGATACAAGAAGTCCTTACGCATGCGAAACTGTGCACTTTTGCATGGCTCGATGGTTGCGTGCGGCCATGCAAGAATCTAAGAGCAAAAGTGTGTACGCTATGAAGGCCCGTGGACAGACAGGCGGACCCTTTTCAAGGCTCGATAAGCATGCGTTTATATCGGCAAGATGGCAATACGGTTCGTCCTCAAGTCAAACGTGACTCAAAGGGACTAAGTCACTCACTGCGCCAGCAAAATATCTCATTTTTTAAAGCCTTTCTTATATCACAGAAATTAGCAGCATTAAAAATCTGCGGCACTCTGCTGAAATAGAACAGTATCTCCATCTCCGGCAGTAAGTAGTAAATGGCCCGGTTTAATAAGACCCGGCTCGCGAGCTCATAAAGTGCAGGCCAACTCACTTGAGTCGGGGCGCATCTTCATCATTTACCCCGGACGCGTGGCCTCGCGCTCGGCATCAGAAAATCTTTAGGAGAGGAACATAAATCCATTAGACGACTCTCGGCGCCATTACCAGAAAAGCACTTTCGCGCAGGAAGCGAAACACGAGCTTTCGCGCCAGAGACACGCTTCTTTTTCACCCAGGTGAGAACCCGTACTTATTTCCTTCCTTTTCCCCCGGGACGCGTCCTCGAGTCCCACGCACTTCTAAGCTTTTTCCAGCGAAAGATTTATTGCCGCGATTATTTGATTACTTTTTTAAACGAATTTCTATCTCCAGCTTTGCTCAAAAAATGATTTTTTAATATTTCGTCGTAACCATGAAAGTTTTCATTAATAAATATTATTTCATTTGATTCTAAATTTAAATCGCCATTCCCGATGTTGTTTCAGTTAAAGTAGCATTTTGTCCCTTGATAAAAAATTCTTTGCCGTTCTTAGCTTCACTCGTGTCGTTGGCTTACTTGTCAATACCGACAAAAATAAGCCGACCTCGCAATGACCGGACGAACCAGTTCCCATTAGAAAACGCTAGACAGAATAAAATACAAGTATTCTTACCTCAAACTATTGATTACTTTCATAAAGAAAAAAGGCAAATAATAATAAAACAATGGACGACTCGGGCAACTTATCATTTCAATAACTAAGCACCTTTGATGAAAGTCTTAACCCCCCTGCGTGCAATTCTGAGTTAACTCGTCCAAACGAGGTTGTTACAGTAGGGGCAATGACGAGTTAACTCGTCATAACATTATTTTATATAACTTTTTATCTAGAAGAGGCAAGAAAAGCGAATAAAAATGAATTCAAGAGCGAAAAATATAATCAATTAAAATTTGTTTCTAAAGTAGACATCAAAATAAATAAGTACGTGCAACCACAGCGATGAATTATTATGTAAACATATGGTGATTTTGCAGATATATGGTCTGAGTCAGGGTTGTCGATTACGTAGGAGGGTTAATATAAAATTGAACGATTCAAGATATCACCACGATCATCCTATTAAAGGTCTCTCGTGAGATCTTGGAAAAACGCGATGTCGTCTGGACTTATTGTTAGTTCGACTGATTTGGCAGGGTATACCACGAGGTCCCTTGCACACATATACACACGCATGCACACACACAGCAATGAATCCACTTAGACCCCAAATAATTGTTTTCATTCTGAATTTCTAAATATATTTCAAAGTAGCATTCGTGATTCTCACTGCGTGATCCATTTCATGGATCGTTATACCAAGAAGTTCAACTTTAGCTCTAAACCGAACACGAGGCGGTTTGCAACAATTGAAAATCGTTGGCTTATGGTTTCCTCCCGCTGCTAAACATTCTCCCGCTCTGTCTCTTTTTCTTATGCAAAGTCCTGCCGAGAACTCTGGCTCGCTTTGCTAACTTACATTTTAAGCACGACTTAAGATCTATTATAACATATTTTTAATTTAGAAATAGAACACGTATTCATTATCATATATTACAGGATGATTATTAGTTCCAAATTTCTACAATTTAAATACTGAAATCGCATATAATACGATATCAGATATTGATTTTAAATAATATAAATTTATGCGCGAGTTGCTGAATTGTATTATCATAATCAGTAAGATTTAATTGAAAGCTTGATTAATATTAGTTTAAAATAGTATTGCATATTTATAAAAAAAAAGTAGTAATTATTTGATAAAATACGGATAAATAATATTCTTGCCGAAATTTATTGAAATAAAATTAAGATTTAAAAACATGTAAATTTATATTTTTTAGTATTTTAAAGTTTTTATAATTTTTTAGAATTTGAAGTCTCCATTTCTCGTTCATTTAAATTAAAAATAATTACATATCGCATGGAAATTTGTAATACACAAACACACTAAAATTAAAGTTAATGCGCTTAATCTGTAAGTACGGCGATTAGAATCGGGTAATTATTTGTGCCACTTATTAGCAGTTCGAATTTTGTAATTTTTATTATCGACGCGGCTGTTAAATCCTTATGGGAATATTAATTTATGACGCGGAAATTATAAACAAACGTATTAATTGGTAATTTTGATTACTTTGAAATACGATAAATCATAATATTATTTCATGATTTACATAAAATAAATATTTTTCAGAAAACGTTCCATTATTTTGCAAACAAAAAAATGAAAAATCTAATTTTATTTTTGTTAATTTTAATTGTTTTTACACTTTGATTTATACTCTTGATGAATTTTTTAATTAGAATGATTGTAATGTTCTTAAAGCTCTTTTACTAGCTGCTGAAATGCAAATTTTCACGTTGCGTAGGTATAACGCACTTTCGTCTGCAAAATTAATTGGCGCGATAAATTTGACTGGAAAATGTTTAATTGCGAAAATCAAAAGCCCAAGAAAAGGGCCAGCATTGAATTTGCAGCTCGGTCCCCCTGACAAAAAAAGCGGGCGGAAAAGCGCAACAAAGAAATTAAGCGACGGCGTGAGAGAAAAAGAGAATTTGCATAATTAAAAATCCGCAAATTACACTAAGTCAGGCGTGCGCGAGGCTCGCCACTGCCGCCGTCCGCTAGCCGTTTATAACGAAATGCATAATGCATGCAGTGGGATGCTGCTGCGCGAGTCGACGCGAGAGTACGCTCGCCTAATTCATGCGCGCAAGCACCCAGAATTATGATGTTCAAGACAGGAGCTAGCTCCTGACTCAATCCAGCCGCGAAAATTCAATATTACTTTCCCTACAATCGAAAGCTTTCTCCGCTGAAAATCCGTTCGATGCATCGAATAAAAGGGGAAGTACTCGAACTTTCTTTTAAAAAACTTTTACCCGCTAAGCGTTGTTCAGTTTTATTTTTCAATACTTATCGAAGCACTTGCTTCGCTCGCCGGTACGATTAATTATTCTAAAGCCGGAAAAGCTCTTCACGCACAAGTACAAAAGCCTTTCGGACCGTCTTCGCAGAAACTACTCCTCACTCTATTACCGCATTTGCATAAAAAAAATAACGAACTCTCCGAGGGAAAGTTAGGGCCGCAAATAAATCAATTTCCTGCGAGATAATCCGGCCATTTCTCTCGCCATAAATTCAATCCCGATCAGAATCCATCCGCGGATTAATAGAAAAATTGCGCGACAAAAGCCCCTCTCCGTCTGCTTTCATTTCATTTCGCGCGGGGATTCTCTCGTCGCTCCCTTTTCCCGGATTCTCCTAAGCAGAGCCGTAACTGAATTTAAAATGTAAATGGCCGTCGCCAAGCCGTGGAAGCTCGCGATGTAATTTTCCGCGATCGAGTTTGCCGACGTCGTTACGAAATCGTCCCGTCCCCGCTGCGCGCACGGCTGAATATTCCCCCGACCGCAAGCTCCAGATGTGTAGCCGAGCTTAAAGAAGTCCCCGAGTCCTGACGAGACAAGCTCCAAATTATAGTTCGAGTTTATGCTTTTTTAGCTTTATGTTTCCTGAGCTTCTCCTCGTAATTTAAGCGCATTTTGCAAGTGAATGAAGAGCCGCGTGTCGGAATGAGCGTTTGAGTCGTCGATTTGAATAATAGTGGAAAGCAGGTCTGCGAGGCTGATGAATAAATAAATTGAAATTTCCTTTCAGTTTGTCAAATAAATCATTTATTTTCGGGGATTTTAATTAAATTGAATCTTCTCCGTACGACAAATTCATATTGCCATTTAAAATTATGTGATAATTAATTGCTCGGGAATATTCACGCTAATTACAAGTATTATTGCAAACAAAAATCTCCATCTCATTTTTCATACCTTTCATAATGGTAATTTTTAGATTTATTTTCTGTTCAAACGCACGGCGCTTAATCTTATTAATTAATTGAGAAATATAGTTTTTAAATATTCTGATATCAAATGAAGAAATTAAATCACACAGTTTAATCTGCATTTCTAAGAAAGCACAAGAGGATTCGTCCTGCCGTCAGCGGCGAGTCTCAGTCGACATCGTCGCCGGAAGGGTTTCGCGTGGCATAAAGATGCGCAACAACGTGTGACGAAACGCTCGGACGAAACAAGCGAGCGTGCGGAGGAAGAGCGAAATTCCGCGGCGCGATATCTTTCGCTTCGTTTCCTCCGGAGCTGTTCGTCGCTTTTTTTTTTCCGTTTTTCCGCGGCGCGCGCATCCAAAGGGGGTTATTTGAATTTAAATGAAAAAAATCTGAAATTCAACGGTCGCGCGCCAGCTGAAAAGCTATCGCGGAAAATATGCTGCGGCCAAAACGCGCGAATACGTAATCATGTATTTTTTATGACCGATGAATATGTGTGTGCACGGATGAAAAAATTTATGGCGCTCGTTGTTGCTAGCGGGTATTTTTATGCGCTCATTGCGGGAACGAATAATCTGGCCGCCGGTAATTTACTAAATGTTAGCGAAAAGCTTGGCGTGATGATAGCGAAAGCTGAGAGCGTGATTATAGCCGATCAATGCGCTTACTAATCGTACAAGAGTAATAAAAGCTACAAGCAGCTCGACCTCCGATTGAGTTTAAGTTCACCAATAATCTCCTCAACGACGAGGGTGATTTATTAGGATTTTTCGCCATCGTCGGGTTGCATCAGTTCCGGCATCAGTGTCTCTGTTTCCGGCGGCGTTAATGCTCGTCGCGCCACTGATCATTTAGAATGAAAATGCCAAGGTTTCGCCGACTCGTGGCCCGAGAGAGCTTTTACCTGTAGTTTTGTTGGCCCGTAGGCTCCGCGCGCGCCTTTGTTCACAGTCAGCGGATCCGCTTTTACGACCGATGGACTTTCTGCTTCCCGCCGCCGTTCTCTCTGCTCGCGCGTTGCTTCTCTGTACGCCGCCTATTTTTTCCCTCGACTTTTATGTCAGATTCCGTTGCGTTGCGTTTCGTGTTTTCGAGGGGATCTCGCGGCGGCAATTTTCTTTCGCACCTCGTCGAACAAAGTATGCTCTTCTAACGAAACTCTCTTGTTATTATATTTTGTTTATCATGTATTATCGAAACAATTGGATTATGCTGAAAGCGCGGTAATTCATTTTGGTTTACTGAAATTATTATACTCAGTTTTAAAACTCTAATTGGATTCTGTTAAATGTGATGAATCAAAATGGGTTTTTGTTACTGCTTCATTGTTATCAAACTAACAAACGTGTTGTATTGTGAAGTGTTTTCCTGCTTGGCAGTATTCTATCAGAAAAAGGGCATTACTTCAGTATTTTGCAACACGGATTAAAAAAAAACTACACATTTATAAATACTAACTTTTAAAGTCAATATTTTGAAAGAAAATAAAAGCGTTTTTAAATCATAAATTCGAATAAACTAAACTTTGAAATTTTTATTTAATAATTTAAAGCTTCATGAATTATAATTTTTAAATTTTTCCCAATTTTGACTAATATCTTACGTTAAAGGTATAACATAAAACAAGCAAAATTAGTTATGCATTCTTGAAGGAATTCCCCGTTAGTTATACGGATACGTTTTACTATCTACAGTGATCCTTAAATTTGTTCGTGCTTAATTTGCGTAAAGAGTGCTTTGTCCATTTCCTGTTTGTTACCAGCATTAACTTGAAAAGAGCAGACGATTTATTTAATGCCACGGAGGAGTTCAATGCTGGCAAACGTAAAGAATGTAAAATTATCTCTGAATTTGTATCGTTCACTGATTAATGCAATTGAAATATTAAAATTATTTTTCCGATATTTCGATCATTCGGTCAAATTTTAATTGTATTAATGGTTTATTGCATGAACAGCGCTCAATAAATTGTTTTATGTTATTATGTCGGTACGAATCTGTGTATAGAAAAAGTTTTTTTTAATTTTTCGCTCTGTTTATTATTCGTACAGTAAATGGAACAATGAAATTACGTTACGCCCAGTTCTAAGTACTTAAAATTTGAAGCTTCGACTTGAACGCCATTTAAGTTGAAATTCATTAACAATCGAATTTTCAAAGAAGACCGCCGGCGATCTCTGAACAAACTTACACCTTCCTCCGTAAATTGCTGCCCTCGTTAATTAGAGCCTGAAACTCTCCATCTGTCATCAGCCCAGACCTTTTTCTCGCCTAGGTTGATTTTCCTTTTTTCCGCCTAGACCACGAGAAACAAACAATGAAGAGAATCGAGCAGGGCAGAGATAAAACCCGCGGTGTCATTTCGTTTGGCCATTGTTGCCGGCCGTAAAGTTTAAAGGGCGGATTAGAGTGCGGCAGAATTTTCTCGAGTCCCCTTTGCCTTTCTCGCTTTCTCGAGATAGCGAGAGTCCGCGCGTTTAACAAGGATAAGCCGCCGAGAGTTGCCCCGCAGTCCACTTTTCTTACGCCCGGGAGCTTCTGGAGAGGGTTTTTGCGCGAAATATTTTTGAATTCTGGTTTTCCGCGGTGACTTTACTCTAGTTTCTTCTGCTTTTTATTTCTCTCTCTCTTGACAAGATTTTTGGCTAAAGGTTCATTTTTGTTTTTGATAGAAAATATCAAAACGTTGGAACAGTGAACTTTTCAATTTATAGCACCTTTTCGAAACAAACGATGAATCTTACTTGCAGAGAAAAAAAAACGAAAGAGGCAGCCAAGATAGTTTTTGCGGTAATTGTCTCTCCGAAATGAAAGGATCCACGGAGCCAGAAAAAGCGCGGCAAAGTTTCCTTATTACAAACGCTGTTTCTTTTTTTAATCCGGGTAATTTAAACGGAAAAGGGGCGGACGCAATAATAGCCGAGTGACTCCTTAAAGACCCTATTTGCGACAAGAGAAAACGAACGGTTCCTATTAAGAGACGTAATTCCTTTACTGCAGAAGCTGAGCCTTGCGGGGGAAACATTCGTTAGATGTTCTTTTTCTGCCTCCTTCAGACGGGCTACATATATATACTCTCACAATACAGGTATAGCCCGGGCCTCTCGAGATTATCTTCGAACGGGGCGAGCTGCTGAAAAGCCGTTAAAGACACACTCGCATTGTTTAGTGCAGGCAGTTGGCCTTAACAATTTCGCCGTTTTATGTTTCGTTGATTCGCCTTCCACGGGGGAAGCGAGTACGTGACGGGGCATCGTTTATACGGCATTAGACTACTTTTTCGCCTCGACGAGCTATCCTATACTGGATTCTTCGGTTTCATGTTGTGCCATCAAATTTTTAATCTTACTGCACTTCTCCCGGCTGTTTGAAGAAATCTATAGTCATTTTGGCAGCCGCGATTCTTTTCAATATGTAATAATACCGTAAGCTCGACGCGATCAAGTTATTTATTCGAATTACCCGCTCGCGCACCTTCGTCTTACGCCGGCCGGATTAAAAGGGCGATTATCGGCACGACGCGTGTCGCGTATCCCTTGGAGCCTCGGCGCGAAGACGAAATGGCACAACATTATACGGCGCGTTATCATAAATCCCGCGTTGCCTCATTTTTTATTCCCCCCCCCCCCCTCGGGCGGCCCCCTGGCTTTTTCACAGAGTTCAAGGCACTTTATAAACCCGTCGACATGGCATAAAAGCCGGGGAGATATAGAGATAAAAAGAGCGGAAATGATGTCTGCCCGCGGAAAAATTTACAAAGGGTCGCTGCCGGCCCGCAGGCGCTTCCGCGGGTTATGGTCGTTGTAACTTTGGCCAAAGCACGCTACGCGGAACCCTCTCGAATGAAAATTGATTGTCAAAAGTGCCGAAATTTATCTTTGGTTTCTTCTTTAGGCATTAGGCTGCTGCCTGTCTTTTTTTTCGACTTTATTCCGAAATAAATATAGATGCTTACCGAGTCGGCTCTGATAATTAATAAGAGTAAGAAATTGAAAGGATTTTTCCCGTGTAACCGGCTGTCCGCGGAACAAGTGGACATACACCGTGTTTATACCGGGGCTGCATGCGTGTTGTCCGGGGCAAAATAATGCGAGCGGAAGTGACGTCAGGCGAGCGCACAATGGCCTGCGCGCTGCCCCTTGGGAGCTCGCGTTCGCGTTCGTCGCGGCTCACCTGCCCATTATTCACACCACAATGTACTTCCTTTTTTGTCAAAACACACCACTGCCTTTTTCCTACCTATTTTTTTATATTATTTAGTAACTGTCAAGCGCGCAACCCGAGCTATAAACTCTCGAGGCCCGCCTTCCCTTCGCATTTTTCCCCTGGATTAAGTTATATACGCTTTTTCCGCCGAGCTTCATTATGGCCTCGCGCGGATTTGACCGCTTTTTTTTCAGACCGAGAGGCAAAGGAAATGTTAAGCAGCCGCCCCGGAATTTTGTTTGGCGCGACTTTACGATGGTGTTTATTTTTCCTCAGAAGCGGGGAGCAACAATGTTTACACGCTTAATATTTTCGTAAATGCCCGGGATATTTTCTCATGCCTCCCTCACGGCGCTCTTCATGAATATGCAGCCTTTATAAGCTTTGTTTTTCCTATTTAGATTTGGGCGCTGCTTTAAAATTCGGAGCTGCTGGCAAGAGATTCGGTGATTTTGCTTACTCCGAGCGTGGAAACAAAATTCTGAAAGAGCGTTAGATCGCTCAAGCTTTTTTTATTCATAAATCTTTCAAGAGGATAATATAATTTGTCAGTTTAAGAATAATTTTATAGGTAACAACGATATTTTATGCTTTTGCTCGGAGCGCATCAATAAAAAATGACTTTGACAAGAATACTACCCGCGGAAAAAAAAAATCCGGCAATAATTCACGAAGGAATAAAAAGTTGCGCGGATATAATTCCCATTTCAAGTTATGAGAAAATAAATATTTTAACAAAGCTCGTAAATTCGAGTCTAGACAAATTGAATTTTCGAACAAATGTTATGAGAGAAGGTAAGGGAAGCCCGGGACCCCAAGTGTCACGCTAGTAAGTTATGGTATGTGAGCATGAATTTCCTGTCACTGCCTAATTTGAATTCTTTTAAATTCACTCTATTGTTATTCAAAATGAAAACTGACCACAAAACAAAATTTACACTTTCACTCGGGCATAAGTGTTCCGAGAATTACCAGCGAAATCTCGCTACAACTAATTAGATCTCGGCTCCAAAATGCTTGATTTTTGAAGCTGATTGTCTCTGTTTATTTTTATGAAACCTATTAGTAAAAATACAAAGCTGCCGCGTAAACTAAGGTAACGAACTTTCACGTGCGTTTGTCCAATAATGATTAATGTTCGAAATGCAGATTGTGTTAGTAGTACATTTCGTACATTGAATGAGGTTAGCTTAGTGATGCATAGCATTGCCGACCCTAATTACTCTACTTTAAATACAAATACCTGGTAGCCATTGTGAGGTAATTCAATCGCTCGAATAGTGAAAGTGAGTATACGTTTGATGCAAGTTGCATTCCACTTTCATGCTTAATCTACATAGATTTTAAACGCAGTAACGAATCCCTCAGCAATTCATCTCGCAATACTTTTTCTACCTTAATAACTATCTTGCCAAGTTACTTAATTTATCTGATGAATTCAGTGTTATGCACTATATAAAAATTCACGAATTCACGAATTCTCGAAGACCACAGTTCAATTGCTACTCAAATTTCGTAGTTAAGTAATTTTGTTACGAGTTTACAAGTATCTCTCTTAATGGTAACACTAACATTGCACCTATTATGGTATAAACTGTTTTGAGCTTTAAACCACTATTTCATTTGAAGATTAAATTTAAGTAATTGCGGTGTAATTAACTTTCCGCAAATGATAAGTATCAAGTTATTTGCAAACCTGTAAAAAGCGAAAACCTTGATGCTAAGAAATAAAATATTGATAAAAATAAATTGAGAGATTCTCGTGAATATAAACGAATAAAGAAAAACATTTCGCTGTTTCCTCACTCAACCATTACCACACAAAAGAGGCAAACATTCCAAGACCCGAGAAAAAAAAAGCAGGCTCGAGATAACGATCCGCCGAGAGCCATCTCAGGGATATAGGAGCTGAAAAAAAGGAAAAGCGCTCTTCGGGAGGAAGATATTAAAAACGGAATTTGAATGACATCGCGATTGATAAAGCGCTCCCCGATACTAAAATCCGTGATGGGCACGCAGGATTTCCCCTGACGCTCGCGCCCGAGAATGGGGAGGGGAGCTTTTACGAGTCACGCTAGCTTGATCACTTTGTGCAGCTCGCGCTCTGCGTTCGGTAATTATACGCCTTGCGGTTAATACGAGCGCCGAGCGGGGCAGCCGCTGAAATTACGAAGCGCGCCGGATCTTCCGGATTCTGAATCCGGAGCGGCGCTGCTCTTTCCCCTGCCCATCAGCGCGATTCGACCCTTTCAATTATCCTCGTCTCGATTGTATTATTTCTAGATCTTTCGTGTATAGAGCCGTGAAAATTTTTTGTCATCGCCGCAAGGGACATTTTTATTAGCGTCAACTTCGGCTGCCATTAAGTACGCCAATTTTAAAGTACTCACTCTATAAATGACGTTTATTCTTAAAATTTTGGAATGTACAATGTATGTACATAAATTTTTATTCAAGATTTTGAATAACTTCTGTAAATATTTTGATTTAATATTCGAACCGATGTAGAGTTTGGTGTTTTTAATAAATAAATGAATACAGGATTGAAAAAATATTTGAAAGTCTACGTACTAGTAAGTAATAACCCTGAGAGAATCTAAGTATTCGAAGGTAGTAAACGCGTATTGCAATGCACCGCAAGTCAAGAGGAACAAAGGTTCATCGAATAAACGAAGATCCCTCAGGCTGGTCTATCCCGCAGCGAAATAAAGAGAGCGGCCCTCTTAAAGAAAAAAAGAGAAAAGAGCTTGTACTTGGGCGATCGATTAGGTTTACTTTGGAGTACGATACCGGCTGGAGAAAAAAGGAAAAGAAAGCCGGCTAAAGAAATAGAGAAAGACGCGGGCTCTTGACCGGGGGAGGGCGAAGCCATGAACTTTCCGGCAATTCCGGCCGCTGCAATCGCAACTGCAGCTTCCTTTGCCCCTGACTTCTTCCCCGTGCTTTTTTGCTCTCGTTAGCAGTAGTTGTTTGGAGAAATCAATGAAGAGCGGAGGAAGCCAGTTTCCGCAAACAGCACGCGGGAGTTCGTTAGGGAAAGCACGAGCTTTTTTCATCATATATGCGCGAGGCGAGGATTTGCTTCCTACCAAAGTCGCCGAATAGCTGCTTCCGATAAAATAAGAATTTCATAAAGGAAGCCGAGCCACGGGGCCTTATAAAAAAAGCAGCTCTCCAATCACTGATCAATCTCTAAGCGGGCGATCGCGCGAGGAAAATCCTCCCCTGCCTGCGGCTTTTCCCACTTTAAAAGAAAGGCCTTCATTAATTCGGGGCTTTATAAAGCGACTTGATTTACGTAAGTCTCTTCTTCGCCTCGGGATAAAGGAACGGAAACGCGGGAGCGCAAAAGGAAAATAAAGCGAAAAACGAAGGAACGAAGGTAGAAGAAGACGCCCCTTTGGCTTTGGGCAGCGGCTCGCTAAGCCAAGATAAACGATCCCGACCAGCCGGCCGCGTCACCGCCGACTATTTCCTAGGCTCCAATTAGAAAGAGTGCCTTCATGACCGACCAATTCAAAATTTATCATATCGATCCTTGCCCCTTTTTTGCATATATTCTTCCTCAATTATAATTTCAATTCTGCGCTGGAAAATCAATTTTTCCTCTTTTATGGCGATGTAATTACGATCGTTGCGCTTTAATGGCTTCCAATAAAACGAGCAAGCGAGTGGATTGGAAACGAATTTAAATTTCTACTATTATCACTAGAAAACGAATTTTCCGAGCTTCAAGGAATTTTTTGAACGGAAAACTTCGACAATGAGCTCTTCGCTTGCGGAGCGGACGTAATTTCTTATTTAATGATTAAAATTACAAATGATCACAGTCCTCAAACCCACTCTGAGTAATGAAATATTGAAAATTCGGATTAATGCTGCATACACGTTACGCTAATTTATTATTAATGTATTAACGTTAATTACAAAGTAAAATTAATTAAAGGTCTTTGCTGCTTTGGTCTTTGAATTTGCTCTGTGGAATTGATTGACCGCAAAGGATTGCTGAAATGCTGTTACTGATTCGTGTACGTATAACGCATTCTTCTGTTGGTTATTCAATTTTGCCCGAATCATCGAAAGGAACATTTTGATAATTCCGAAGAAATGCGCGGTTGAATTTTTACTTATTTAATGCGGCGAACGGTCCTCGACCATATTATCGACAAAAACTGATTAGCTGCTCAATAATCCTTTGTGGTATCGTTTTAAAACATCACTCTGTAGTTATTCAAATCGCGTTAATAATAAATGAGTACTTGTAAAACTAAATTAATGACCACTGGATAAGAAGCTGTTTTCAGTGCTCAAGTGGAAAAAGTATTCTAAATATAAATAATTAATTTTTATTAAGAATAATAAACACTGTAATAATTTTACGTAAGTTCCAAGGAGATTTCAATAAAAGTAAGGATTGCGTCTTCCTCAATTCCTCATTTCTAGTATCTATTTTTACGATCTTGACCGTAAATGAAGCTGCATAGTGATGTTTCGTTATGTAAGAAAAAACTGACTAGACCCAAACATTTCTAATTCAGGATGAATCGAAACGTCGAAA
The DNA here is from genome assembly GCA_035582975.1 of Ormyrus labotus. Classification (NCBI taxonomy): domain Eukaryota; kingdom Metazoa; phylum Arthropoda; class Insecta; order Hymenoptera; family Ormyridae; genus Ormyrus; species Ormyrus labotus. The sequence continues at coordinate 31,054,097 of JAWWEO010000009.1, read as the reverse complement.
GATGACTATCGACTTTTAGAAAAGATACGCCTTAGTAAAATGCACTTACCATTCTGAGACGAGTCCTGCAGTACGAAATCCGAAAAGTGTGCGAAAATGAGTGGAAGTCCCTGTTACAAACGGTCAGTCCCGCGCTTATCCCGAGCTCATGACGGCGCGGCTGTTCTCACTGTCGACACTCGAGGAGGAATAAGCAGCGCTCGAGGCCGCGGCACTGGCTCTCGCTCACTGGGGGGACGCGGCCGCACTCGTGCAGGTGCTCTTATAGGCTCCGTTGACCTTGCCTGCCCCACCCCTGCCCCCTCGTGAACCCAGCCGTGAACCCAGCCGGCGTGGGACCGATCCTCGCCGCCGATTTCGCTGCCGACTTGGTGGCTGCTGCCGGAGGATCGGCAAAGGTCGTCGACATAAAGGTACACACGTTACATCCTCCGGGAAGCGGTACGTAATTATTATAGTCTGATACTACAGTGTCGAGGTACGGTAAATTCGCTGGCCCGAATTTTAATAGCGGAAAGGCCATCTCTCTTGCTTTGCACAAGTTTGCGAGCCCAGCACACATCAGCGCGGCTCATCGCAAGCCAAAACGAAGATTCAATCTTCGGATCGCTTTACGCTCCGTGAACTCGCGCAAGCCGTTTTTTGCGCCTACCGCCGCTTCGTCCCCCTTTTTTCGTCGGCTCCTCTTCTTTTACTCTTCTTCTTATTGCCAATCCCCAGAAATTTCAAGCCTCGCTTGAATTTTATTTATTTTTTTGCATTTGTTTTTTTTTCATTTTCAGCTGATGATGTTTTTAATTTTCTTTTTTCAAGTTTCAGCAAAGCAAAAACTCATCTCGAAACTTCGAAAGTCCACGCGCAATATAAATGATTAACCATCTGAATACCTTTGTAATATGATGTATTTGTACCCTGGCGAGATTTCTTGAGATAACCGTGCTAAGGAGGCAGGATTATTAAAAATCTTTCCTTTAAAGTTGAAGCTTCCAGAGCGAGACCGACAAGTAGCAAATACCGTTTTGTAAAGATTAATATAGAACTCGTGTTCGATGAAAGGACCTAATCTCACTGTGAATCAAAGAGTCAGCTGACCAATCGAGGATGAAGCAACAGAAATCTATTTTTGCCAAGAGAGCAGTAATATTGAATTTAAATTCATACATTAAGAGCTAGAAAGAAAGAGAGAGAGAGAGAGAGAGAGAGAGAGAGAGAGAGAGAGAGATAGAGAGAGATAGATAGATATTTATTGTAGTAGAGTACAAAAGGGATTCATAATACAGTGAGTATATTAAAATTCGCACATAATAATCGTAAAAAGAAGTAAAATAAATTGCGCCAGGCTTACAATAAAATAAAAATAAAAATAGAATAAAAATATTGCACAAAACTATTGCACTAATAAAGAAAATAATAAAGAGAGAGACAGAGAGAGAGATGAAATTAAATAAATATTTTTTATTCTTGATTTCCTCCAATATATTTATCCATAGAGAAGGGATAAGCCAGACCGCATTAGATCCAGTTTTTGATCCTAAAACATGATTATATCGAATAAGTTTTAACCCAATATTTTAATTAGCCAGAGCAATTTAGACACCGCTGCGTCTCCGTTTAATCTTCGTACGGCTAAAGGCGCGAAGGGGGCAAAGTTCGATGGGGAGATTTTGCACCTCGTACTTTCTCCCTTATAGAAATAACGAGAGTTACGCAACGATCGCGCCGAGAATTCGCAAAGTCGATGAAGACCTCACCCCTCGTCGGATCAAACTTTACCCGCGCCCTCTTTGTCCAACTTTAAACGGCGGCGACATCTTTTCACGGGCGCGTCGCTTTAATTTCGTCGCAATTACGAAGAGCGTATATGCGCGAAACATAGCAATGGCCTTCGAATCGATCGGAGCGAGAGCGCAACAAATTGCTCGCCAAAGGCTACGTAATCGAAATCCCTCGGCGGTAATTACGGTATTTTCTGCCATTCCATGGGTTCGGGAAATGCCTCGACTACTTCGTTTTGCTTCTGCTCGAGCTTTGGCTCGCGGCGTCTGCCTTTATCTCTTTTGTTGCGTCGATGTAAACAAGGAGAACATGATTAATGCGGATTCTCCGATTGCGCAATAACTTCCGTAATTTTACGAGCTTTTAACAAGTGGATTATGCTCAATGAGAACTTTTTTTTCCGATAATCAACTAGCCGATAATTACTGAAGTTATACTTTCAACATTTTAATTAAACGATTAGAATTAGATTGAAAAGTTAAAAATAAAGTAATAAAACGTCTCCGTTCAATATTTTGTGATTATCAAATTTAATTACTAGTGCGTAGAAATTGTAACACTACTCTATCGAACTGTCTTACATTAGACTTGCTTTAATGTAAAGGTACTTCCATTTCAAACTAAATAAGCAAACGTTTATATTCAATACGATTAAGTAGAATGATGGTAAATTATCATAAATTCTGAATAGAAATATGTTGAATTAATAAACTGTTGCAATGCATTCGAATAAACAGCAATTGTTAATTACAAGAGTAAAATATTTTACAAGATGTGAATTCTCCCGTGGATCTTGGATCTCCGTTTAAACCATAAAATCAGCATTACTGATAAAAGTAATAAACCCGAAGAATTAAAGAATAAACAAAAGGCAGAAAGCATCTGGCTCCTGACACTTAATCATCCCGCAGGCCCACGCTTATTAATAGACGGGCAATTGCGCGCCTCTCCGCGAGAGATGGGCTTATCTAATTGCCTCGCCGGGCGTGAAACCAAGCGCACCTTCGCCTCGTTCTTAATAAAGCCACTTGTCATTACTCGCATTCGGCTGGCGGGAGAGCTCTTGGCCAATGCTACGGCCATTCAATTGCATATAGGCTGCGTACATCTCGTTTCCCAACGCGGCGACGACGCCGGAAGCCGCCGCGAGCGTGACGCATTGCGCAGGCTTTATTATTGGGCCCTACGCGGGGGGGAACTGTGTGAAAAATGACTCGGCTGGAAGTGCACAACGTGCGGGATGGCTTTATATTCTTCGCAAGACGAAGCCTTTGACGCGCTGCTGACAGCTCTTTCGATTCGAGCTAAAGAAATGTTTACTTGCGAAAATCAACGACCGAGCAATTTGATTTTATTTTTAATAACTTCCTCTCGCTTACGGAGTCTCGAAAAAGAAGAACAAGTAAGGCAGCGCTTAAATTTTGCAGTAAATACGAGGCGATTGACCGGCGAATGAAGTTACGGCGAAGAAAAAAGAAAGTAAAGGGGATACATTATGGCCGAGTGAATGCAGGTGCACTTTTTCTCTCCTTCTCCTCGTCCCGCTCCTCGGCGTATCTGCCGATCTCTCGGCGGCAAAAAATCTCGCAATCTCGAAAGATTCGTATCGACGAGCATGAAGCCAGCGAAGCAAGCGACCCCCCTTTGTCTCGCCAGAAAAACTTATCCCCTTTGTTCGGGAAGACGGGCGCGCATCGAAGATGCGTTTATGACTTTTGCCGTAATGGCCAGAAATGCGTTTTCCTTTTTGCGCGGCTTTTTCGAGAGCAAGTCCCTTTCGAGAAGGGGCCCGATCGGCGCAAGGCTTCGACCCGAGTCTTCATTGTTTGCAAATGCACGTCCGCCGCCGTATTCGCCCAGTTTTCTGCGAGTCGCCCCTTCATCGATATAAGCGATCGCTTTGCTCGTCGCTCGAGCGCAAACTTATATTTTTCCATCGAATCAATGCTTCGAAGCTCAAGCGGCACGGAATTCAAGCTAAAATTTTTATTTTTCGCTACGTTGTCATAAAGGCTTTTTCGTTTTGTTCGACTGCAATTAATGTAGAATTGAACTTATGCTTTATGATGCAAATGGAAATTTGTCCCAAACAAACGTTCGGTAATAAATGCAGATGTAATCGTTCTGATTAATTACCATTTTGATCGATTCTGCACTTGAAAATTGACTTTTGTTATTGTTTAATTAAAATCGTAACTTTATTTATTTCACTTTATCCACATTACCGAAATAAGGTAATTCATTTAAATAATTTCAAGTTAAAATCGTTCTTTGAAATAATAAAACGGGCAAAAATATTAATAGAAAGGCGTTGGTGCGGCTGTAAAATATTTAAAGAAAATGATGTCTATCCAAATGTGGAACAGTCGCGTAAACGCGAACGCAGGCAGATAGCTTTTAGTTCAAGCGGCTCTTTTACTTTTCACTCTTTATTTACGATTCCTTTAGGACTGGCTTGAGAATTTTTCATAAGCAGGGCAAAGCAAGAGAAAGAGAACGGGAACAGGGTAGGACCTTTCTTGTATGGTTTAAGAATTTTATAGTCTTCTCAGCCGGTTCTTTTTTACGAACAAGCTGCCCGCATTTAGATACTTTCCATATCCAGGAATATCCCTGAAATTTAAATATTACATTGTTTCTGAAAATGCGACTTTAATAATTGCTTATAATTACAATTATTAGAAAGAGACGAAATTGAATGCAGTAGCTTTTTATAAGGATGAATTTTCTATTATCTTAAACTTGAAATAGTCGAAGAAGCATTCCTTTTTCTTCAGCCGTCAATGTGCCCTTCTTCAAGCCCATTTCGAAAAGGCCATCCTTAGCCACTTGTTAGATTATTAAGAGGCTCTCTATTGTACCTTGCCATTCGAAACTTTCCCGTCGAATCAGTTTCCTCGGGTAATACAGTAGATCAAACGAAGAAAAGCTCGCCTCGCTGTTCATCATCTCGCGCGAGCCCATTAAATAAAACGCCTCTGCAGTCGCGGCAGTGGAAAAAATCGCCAAAAGCCGAAAGGAGCCGGAAAAAAAAACGGTCACCTCGAAGCTAGGCCGGATTTTCGCGGTAATAGCATCATTGACCGTAAAGACTTTGATATATCGGACTCGGCGTTACACGCGAGGCAGATCCCCCCTTGGGGGGGGGGGGGGGAGGAGATACCGCCTTTTCGCCTGCAAACTTGGCGCAATTTATGGCGCTCGTGGGAGAGCGAGTATAAAGAGGATCGCGAGCCGCCTCTCATAAAATGAAGCCTCTCCTTTGCCTGCGATCTTCCTTTTTTCGCCGACTACTGCTTTAAACTCCGGCTACTTTCGTGCAGCGCGTAATTATAGTTTTCATTTAGAAATAGAGGAATTGATCAACTTTTTATTTTTCTTTCCTTCTCGAGGGTGCGAACGTTTACTTCTTGAAGCAAACGACTACTCACTCGAACGAAAACTAGATTAGCTTTGTCGAATCGAATAATTAACCTTGACTCCCGTACGAGCCAATCCCAAAGCATCGAACCCGCGCTCATCCGCCAGACAAAAGACCGATGCTAACCAGTAAAATTCGGTCTCGCCAAGAGCACTTTGCCGCAAAGCCACGCAATCCCATTATAATATGAGCCGGCTCGTATAATTATGCAAGCCGCGATGACACGCGCTAATCTAATGGGCAGAGTTCCCTTAAAAAAAAAGAGCGGATCATACACGAAAAAAAGGCAAAGTGAAAAAAAGAAGCGGAGCGCGTCACGCTCCAGAGGCAGAGGTGGAATCCGCTTAATCACCGCGCTCGTGTCACATCCTGGAGAGTTGACGATGGGCCGATCTGATAACATTGAACTCGTCGGCGCGCGACCTCCGCCTAACCACTGGTTGTTTTTTTTTTTTTTTTTTTTTTTCGAAATTCAAGCTGACGCCTTGTATTTGGAAAGGGAACGCCGAATAATATTATCTATGCAGAAATCTGCGCAATAATCGTACGTTGCACTCTGAGATAATGGTTGCGTGCGTGTCTTCTCGTTCCTCGCGTCCGAATGCGGAATATTCTTTGCCAATGAGACTGATCTTTTTCTTTCTTCTTATATTATGCCGATGTGTTTCGTTACTTTCGCATTACTTTATTAAAACGAAATCTTCCCTGCTGTGCCAATTGAGATTTTTCACAATTTTCTTAAATAAAAATAAACTCTAATCTCAAGCTACGTTACGGTTAAAGACTTTTTAACTTTTAAAGGTACAGAAGAGAGATTGCGCAACTGTTCCATTACATTAATCCATGTATCCGGAGAACATGAAGCGCGTGGAGGTGACTAGGTATACTAGTCGTTTGGCCCCCACATGTACAATAGTGACTAGATAGCTGCTTGATAATCAGTATAGAGCTATCACGAACAACTACCATCAACTACCATATCTTATAGTTATTTTTAAAAATTAAAATAATATAAATGAACAATGAAAATATCAAGTTGCAGCTACTTTCACGCTGATCAATTTCCAGATTCGAGAATTTCGATCTCAAATTCAAAGGTTCAATTCGTTTTATGCAGTGAGGGACGATGCATGCGTAAAATATGCAGATAGAGTTTTACCTTTTTTCAAAATTATTTCTTTTTAAAAGATAGTAGAAGTAAAAATAAAAATGCAGAAGGATTAAGAAGAAAAATGTTGGACTATTGTACTAGTAGCAGGATTCTTAAGATGCAAAGAGGGCAGAATATGCAGAGAAGCCAAGGAAGCTTCCTCTCGTTAATCGACACCAGGGGTAAGATTATCCTTTAATTAGACTCTTCTCGAGCTTGCCGATCTTGAGCCGAGTGGGAGGGTAATGACCTCTCGCGCGTTGCGGCTTCCGCGCCGTTAATTGGATAACAAGCTCGTTCGACTTAGTTATTTCAACTATATTAAAGTCTTTGATTCTCCCTACCGTTTTCGGCGCCGCTTACACACAGTCCCATCTTTCCTTCAGCGACGACGGCTTTCTTTGTAATTACGGATTTCTAATTGAGGATAAAGAGCTCAAGGAATTTATTAGCGCGCTTAAAACTTGCCGGATTATTCATCAGAACTGCTGCGCCGCGAAACTTAATTGAAAATCAAGTTCTTATCTGTGCGCCCTCGCCAAAGATTACACAAGTATTCATTCTTTTGCCGATGGGATGCGCCGAGGCTTCAACGAATAATCGAATCTTTCATTTTATAACTTGCACCATTTTCTTACTTCTCTTCCTACAAAATTTTAGCTAAATTATTAATTTATCAGCACTTTCAGCCGATAGAAAAAAATTCTTTCGAATTATAGATTTCTAATGGGGATGAAAGAAATGTTTGTTAGCCAGTGTTCGTCTATAGAATTATTCATTAGTCAAGCTATTTCATTAAAAACTAAATACACTGCGGAATTATATTTAACCAACTTATTTATACTATATAAAAAATAAAATAAGCTTAAGAGTTTCTTTGTGAACTAAATTGAATAATAAAAAATAAATACTGAATGAAAATATTTGTATAAAAATGCGCTGATAATCCATTTGATTTCTGGCATTTTTCTAATGTAAATACTTAGGGAAGACCCGGGTAAGATGGAAATTATTCTTTTAAATAAAGTGATCACGTATTAATTGCAAAGAAATATTCAGTTTTAATAAATCAGGATATTTTAATAAATACATATTTAAATACCGGTGTTTTTGATTCAAATGCGCGCGAGCAAAGTACGATATTATAATATCAGTAGGTGTAGCTGACTTCGCAGGATGTGTGCAGCACAGAAAGCTACCGGAAAGCAATTCTCAACTGTAGCTGTGTGGCAAACTTCAGGATCCTAACATTTCGGACTGGAGAAGGAGAAGAAAATGTGATTTTGAACATTTTCGAATTACGCACTCGGGTATATATTACGATTTGAATAGCTTTTTTACCAATATTTTTTTTTGGAAATCATAGTTTAGCTATAAATATACTGATATGCCAAAAATAGCTTAGGAAAAATATTGCTAAGCATTATTTTTTTGATAATGAAAAATACGAACATCAAATGAGAAGTAAATAGTTGAACGGGCGCCGGGTTGTCTGCTTCTCAAACTCGCCTACTCCGCACTACCTTTTGATTTCTTGAAGTCTTGTGAATGTTACAAATTAAAATAATGGAGAAAATTCTTTGTATATTGTAATGAATCAAAAAAAAGTTATTAAAATTTCGGAAAATCGCTACATAACCATCACATTTGAACTAGTACATAGTCATTATTTCATTGTTCACTCGGAATCTTTTCAATTACTCCAAAAAGATCGAATCAGTAGCTTATTATTTCTTACTTTACGTAAGTTTCGCTGTATATAAATGGCCTTGTGTGTAATCCTTCGGCACCAATGATTTCATTTTTGATTGCACGAAACTTATCTCAGCTGCCAACAGTTATAATGACTGTGTATTAAAAATAGCATGTAACGCAGTTGTTCATGCAAGAAACTGAAACAATGTATAGTAGCTTGATTTTCTTTTTTTCTTTAGGAAGTGTTACGTGGGTGCGCGGTTGAGGATATTGGTAGACTCGAAAAAAAGAGGCATGGCTTTACTCGGCCAGGAATCGAACCCGGGACCTTCCGTTTTCGCGACGGATGCTCTTCCCACTGAGCTACCGATGCCTATGCATCTCTCTTCTTCGAGTCGTCCTCATATGTCTACGGATGCGCTTATCATATTTCGCGCGCGTCATCCGTGACAGAAGATAATGATTACTAATTTAAATATTTGATCTTCGAAAATGAAATCATTTAAACAAATTTTATTTCAAAGTAATATTAATGTAATTCTAAAAGCTCGGTGAAATGAGCGGCGAAATAGATGTTAGAAATAACTAAACGAAGAGTCTCCAGGAGAATGAATTTGTCAACGGAATGAGCCTAAATAGGGTATTGAAATGTAAATGCATTCCGCGGCTGCTGGTACACAAGATTCGAATTTCCGTTGGTCCGAGAATTAAACTTGTATGGCAGCTATAGTCACGCGAATGAAATCCGCGGCGGTCACTCGAATGAAATTCTGCGCTAATCGTCAAATCACTCAAAGATCCGCGAGTGGAAATTAACGGAGATTGCGCTTGTTTGTTCTCTGACTCGGAATGCAGTCGCCATCACTCCCCCCGCCTAGTAATTAATAATGCAACAATTCATCGGTCAGGCTTCATTCGGACGCATATATGATTCGAGCGTGTCTACGATTATTAATGGCTTGCCGCCGGCATTTCCGCGGCATTTCATTACATACCGCCGAAAGCTCCACTTTTATCACCGTTCTCTTGTCATTAACTTAGGCCTTGCAACATTTATTTATATTAAATGATACAAAAAGAGTTTCTATCGTTTGCAGTACACTAAAAATAGTAAAAGACTTCAAAGAAAGTGAGCACGAGATTTTGGCTGGCACAGGAGAGCGGACCTCCCTAACCAGGAGTTTTTTTTTCCAAGCGACGCAGGCGGGTGAGCTACGCGCAAACTACAACGGAGACTCAAGTCGCGCGCAGGCGGCGCACGGTGCGGCGGGTGAGAAAGCGGCGAAGGCGTAAAAGTGCTCTAAACTTTGCCCCCTCTTCCCTTTGCTCGTGATTTACGCGCTTGGAGCCGAAAAAATGCACGCGTAAAATGCCGGTTATTTCGGGGGATAAAGAGCAGCCGAACAAAACCGCCGCGGGGATTTATCTGCGCCGAATGCCGATGCACTTTCGCGCCCGCCTTTTCTCACCCTTGCGAAACGGGATTTCGAGGTGTGTGGTTTTTGCTTTTAAAAAAATGAGAAATATAAATGGGAGAGAGTAGGCGCAAAAGGGCAGACGACCGGTCGCCTTGAATGACGCGGCAGCGTGATTTATAAAGGCTCGAGAGGGCGCACGTGTGCAGGGACGGCCGCGGAATACGCAATAAGCGCAGCGATGACAAGCTCGGCGCAGCTCAACCCTCTTAATTCATCCAAAGCTCCTTTGTCCCGTTCTCGCGCTCTCGCGCCAGGCTTCATTCGTCTCTGGTATATGAGTTTCCGGCAGCGCGGCACGTCGTAGCGCGGGTTCAAGTTCAGAGCGAGCAATAATGCAGCCAGCCAGAGAGAGATGTTAATCAGGCTAAAACGAGAAATATACGACGCTCTCTTCCCTTCGATTAATGCTCCGTCATGCATCAATCCATTTATGAAAGCGACCCAATTATTGCCGTTAATTACAATGCCAGCAGCAACCCACGCAGTTAACGCTGTTTCGTAATTTCGCTGAGGTTTGGCACGCTTCGCGGATCTGATTATTGAAAATGCGTCGCTGATCGATGCCTGCAATTTATACTCATTAACTCAACGTATGACTCTGCCGTTTTTTCGGAAAAATAAATAGCTACGCTAATTAGAAAGAGTTTTCGAAACGAAGTTTATTCCGAAATGAAGGACATTAAAATAAAGCTCTGCAGCCAGCTGCGCATCTTTCCGGCAGCAAAAAGTGCAGGCTTAATCGAGGCGCGCATTAAACGACGATAAGTCAAGAGGAAAGTTTTTGGCTATTAATCGCGGGGCAAACGTTACTTGCGAAAAAAGTACTCGCGGAAGCTCTCATTATCGCTCGTCTAACGACTCGGGCCGAGCTTTCGGGTTTAATGCCTCGGTAAAGGCAGAGAGATGAACGCAATGGCGCGCGACGCCTGAGATACAATGCCTTATCGCTCAGCCATTAATCCTTCCGGAAACGGCATCAGCGTATGATCGTTTATCAAGACTAATTCTTGCGACTCGAGCCCTCGCCTGGAATGCTTAATGAGATTCGCTCTCGGAGTGCGCGGATACTTTCATTACCGAATAAACTACTTTTCAGTTTTATGTAATAATAAAGACCTTTAACTTCTTCTTGAGTTTTTATGAGTTACTCGCCTGGCTCGATCGATGCAATGCAAAATTATGCTTCAGAAAAATCATCATAATCTGCACGGAAAGAAATGCAGGATAAAAATTAACTTGAAATTCATGGTAATCTTGGGCCATCTTGACTTTTGTAATCTTTTTATCCGGATGCTCCGTTGTATCACTCAAAAAACGATTCATTTTGCAACAAGAGGATTCCTTACGATGCAAGTGGTAAGAAGAATTTATTTTCCATGTTCCAAGACTAGACCATTAATCGGCTTTGTTCAATCAAAATACAAAATTCTCTTTTTTTAAATAAGCGAATATTAGATTTATTAAAATTAAAATAGTGCACTTAATTACTAGTAGTTTATTTTTTTCAACTCCAATCTCACCTTTGAACCAGTAAGGAGTATAACATTTGCCTTGTCAGACATATATCATGTCACGAATGATATAGTTGTCATAGAAGCCTATATTTCATTTTTTTAATCTTTTTATCGCTGAGTTACAAAGTGCATATTAATTTACGTACAAATTTGCAGAATAATTTTTACTTTGCTTTTATTCCCGTGCACTTATTAAATCAAAATTTCACTTAATAAAAGTTTCGAAATGTATGAATCTCTGGAATAGAATAATCTAATTAAATTAATTATACTTTATAAAAAATTAAATTAATTATACTTTATTAAATTTTACTAGATAAAAGATGAAGAATCCATTGAGATTCGTATCCGAAAGAAACATTTACCGTTACAGCTCATTCGAGTTACATCGTTAGCGTTTTCATTGTTATTTTCATCAGTTTGCTTTTCATTACATGAATCCATCCTTTACTTTTGCTCCAAAAACCTAGTTATTTTATTCGAGTGTTCGCATACACCATTAATTTTAATTATGAATCCTTCATAGGACAGAAAAATTACATTGTGATTTTAAAAAATGAAAACTTACTAAAATGTATTGCCTAACAGTTTTCTAGAGAATTTTCTTCGAGTATTCTATCCGGCAGAAAATCGAAAATAAGGCGCGCGCAATCGATAAATTCGGTGATGAAGGGAATCTCGTTTTATTGCCCGGTAGATTTCTCGCTCGACGCTCCTTTCTCGCTTTCTAAATCAAGCTCTCGAAAGCGCGGGGCTTTATTTATAAGCATTACCGGATTAGCCTGTATCGCCCCTTCGAGCGGGAGAGAAATAACAAATTGCTGCATGAAATATAACGCGCGTTCTAGGGTAATTTCGTGAAATATTACTTCATAAAAGGCGGGAAAAAGTCCTGGCGCGCGTTTCGGAGGATGGAGAGCGACACGGGGGGAGGATAGCGGTTCGCCGCACTTTTATGCAAGACGGACGACCGCGGCGACTGGATGGCGGAAAAATTACTCTCCGCTGGATTGAGGAGTGAGGGCAGCCGATCTGTGTGCTCACCCTCCTTTCCCATATTGTTATCTGGATGAAATTCGAATTAATTCTCGAACGTAAAGAAATAGAGAATATTTTAAATTTATAGTGCAATCAAGCTGCAATTGCAAAAGAAAAACTTTGATTTTATTCTGTTTCATCTCTTTTTTTTAAAGATAAAAGAAAATTTTCAACTATTTCAAGAAGAAAAGTGTTGCTCCTTTGCAAATATAGAAGAAACATAAAATGAAAAGAAGTGAATAAAGAGGAAACTTTTTAAAATCTTCATTTTATGAAAAGGTATAAAAAGAAATCGAGGCTCTTGTTGCATATGAAAAAGTATATATTGCAGTAGCAATAGAAGAAAATGAAGGCCTAGTATAAAAGAGAAATCAAACAAATAAGAGAGTTTGAGTTTATACGTCTACGACTAGAATAGAAAGGAAGATTGTCGAAGAAGAATATTTTCGATGCAAAGTTAGAAGACGCAAAGTGAAATTTATGAAATAAAAATATCACGCTTTCTTGCAAAATGTAAAAGCAATTAAGTTAGAGAATGCTTCGGTAGAGAAATTAATTAATTTGATTAAATAACGTTATTTCAATGAAAAAGTCATATACGTCTCACTAGCAATGTCTCGTAAAACTAAGAGGAAGGAAAAAAGTTAGCGCCTTAAACCACTACAAGATGGTCCTTAAATTGTAATGAGACTCGTTGCACGCTATATTTTTATACGTGTCATTTCATTTCTCAAACGCTCGTCCTCGTAACGCTTGTTCCTTCAGCTTCGCGCTTGGACAGATCGTTTTCCTCGCGAGTTTTTCTCGTTACCGCCATTACTATTAAAGTGTGCCTGCCTCGGGGGTTCGCCGCCGCGTACAAAAATTATGGGTAGCGAAGGTAAACACTTTAGCGCAGCTTTCTTTTCAGTGGGAATTCGTTTAAAAGGGCACGGCGGCGTCACCCTGAAAAAGCAGTGCCTTTTAATGCGGAAGCGTGGAGGATAAACTTCCTTTTTTAAAAGGCAGATTAATTTAAGGAATAGAAATTTTTATCCTCGATTTTCTCCGGCGACAGGATATTAAAGGCGAAACAAATTTTTATATTTTTATTTCCTTTTCCAGCAGAATCTCTTTTTAATAATGAAAATTCGTAAAATTCTTTTGTAATTAATAAATTGAGAACAGCTGTTTTAATTGTTTTAAATTAATAATTAATCAAGCAGCGTCGATCAAATGACGCAGATTAATAATGAAATTATATTGTCAATGAAAAAGATTTAGTGTCTTTTCAAAACACTCGTCCATTATTTTTCATGCATATTCATGGATCCATTCGCCATTCGCCATTCGTACGTCAAAATATTCATAAATTCACGTGCGTCCGTAAAAGTAAAAATTTAATTTCACCCTCTCTCTCACCCCTTGAACGCGAACGCGATCAGGACGTGCAAGGGCGAAACAAGAAGTTAAGCTCGACAAAAAGCGTCACGTAAAAGTATATAATGTGTTGTGAAACAGCCGCTCCTGCGAAATCTCATCTCGCAAAAAAAGGCAGGACCAGCCGGGTCAGATAATAAAATTAATCACGCTCCACCGAATCCTCGTGCAAATTTTATATCCTTCGAGCCGAGGATTAGTTCCTTTTTCCGTATATTTAAAAAGAGGCGTATAATATGGGTAGGTTCAAGTTCAGCTGGTGCTTTTGGTTTTCTGCTGTGCATTTTGTTTTGTTTTTAGGATATACAGCTGAATGTTCTCTGGCATTACTTGCTTACTCGTTTTAACAGTTTCTAATTTTTTTGCTGATAACGTTTCTAATTGTTGCACTAAATTTATTTATCTTTTAACAACGTACTGTATTGATTTTCTGTCGAACGTTTTTTAAATAGACTTTTCAGTCGATTGGATAGAATCAAGTTACAAATTTAGGCAAAAAAGCTACTGATTGTACAAAGAGCCAATTGAGTTTGCTGATTCTAATTTGGTTTTTACTGGGCTGCAGGAAAGTTCTGATTTAATTTGAATCGTGCGGGCAAAATGGTGATTTAAATAAATCAATTCGCAGTGCTCTGACTTATTATTAACAAAACAATTTCTTGCTCGTTGAGCTTAAGGGCGGTAAAAAATGCAGCGTGTCACAGCTGATTATCCGTCGAAACTGCCACATCGGGGGCAGCTTCTTAAGCCTTTATAAATCCGTTGCACGTCGCAAGAAAGCTCGAATAATTAATGCGAAATGCCGCAAAGTCTAATCCTCAGGAGTCGCACGCGAGCATAAAATAATTTCCCAGTTCTTCTGAATGTCTCCCATCGTTCATTCCGAGAATACTCCGATCGACAACTAAATAATTGATATATCGCCCTGTTTCGGTTCATTCAAAGTTCTGGGGTGTCTTTATGTCACACAATGTTATATATATATATACGTTATAAAATAAAAACTAGTAGATAAACTTAAAAAATTCTTTTTAATTTTCAAAGTTTAGTTAAAAACGAAAAAAAATAAGAGGTTGATCATTGAAAAAAACTGATTATTCACTAAGATACAGCTATTTAAAAAATTGAAAAAATAAATAAATAAAATCTTAATATCTTTTGAAATAACAAGTTTCATAAGCAAAAAAACTACGCAGCTCTGAACATACAAAAGATCTACCTTTTTCCAAAATTTCAAGTATTTTCAAGCCTTCTTACTCCCGTAATCGTTGGACATAGAAAACTCATTTTTTTCAGTTTTCAGCTTTTTATTCAAAAACTAATTGACAAAATGGCTTGAAATTTTTACAGATTGTAGCGCTATATATTCTTAATTACCAAAAATTTCTTTAGAGCAGTTGATAATTTAAATTAAAAATTATAAGCTTTTTAAAAAAAAACACGTTTTTGTTAAACTTAAAATTAAATTTTTCGAAAATCGAAAATTTATGATAAAACGGAAACAAATAAGCTAAACCAAAAAGATTTGTTTTTCCCGCCATCATAAAAACAAAACAAAAAAAAATGAGCCGTGAAAGAAGCGAAAATAAATACACACACACACACACACACGCACACACACGCATACATCTATACATTTTAAAAAAATCATTTACTCATGTTCCTAACACCTTAAAATACAATTATAACAGGTGTTTCGAACAACTCAAAAAATTACTACACAAAGCTTCCTCCAGGAGGAAGCAAAATTCTAATAAAATCGGCAAATTAATTCAAGTACACGTCAGTCGTCTAAGTATGTATAATATTTTCCTCGTTAGCACGCCCACTCGCTCTAGTTAAAATTCATGCGCACAAGAATACGAAAGATATCAAGAAAGCAGATAAAATAATTCAAGGGCTTACTGCAAGCTCCTAAGGAGCAAATCAACTTGGAAGCGTAAAAAAGCAATTGAGGTGCGAAACTGTCTCGTTAATTTAGCGGAGCCTCCGTTCAATGGTAATTTATGGACGAGCCAAATATATATAAAAAAATAAAATCCGCAGCACGAGTCTGAAAGAAAGCTCGAGTCTTCAGGGGGCTTCAGTTTTTTCACCGCGTCAAAAAAGCGGTGTGCTTCAGTTGCCCGTAAAGCCAAGGAGCCTCTTGACCCAATTACCCTCGAGTCCCTCGTCGAGATGTACGGCGCGCGCACACGTGAGTCGAGAGAAGCGCCAGCTCGTTTTATCTTTCTTTTATTTGCATTTAGAGTGCAAATATACATTTTATCGATCGTTCCGCCGCGTGCCGTCTTCTTTACACCCGCCCCTTCGTAATTTCATTGCGCCGGTAAGAGGGGTAATGTCGTTTTCAGATGGAAGCGGTCTTTGAAATTGATGAATTCGGTATCGAGCGAAGCTCCGATACGACTTTTGTGATTCATTTGGAAGGAGCAAACTTATGGGATTAGATTTCCGGATATTACGTCTTTCAATAATATTGAATTTTATTTTTACTCAATCTAAATCCGTTTTATTGGATATACGCCTTGATGCAATATAATAAAATAATAGACGGCCGCAGTGCTTATAAACTGGAAAGAAACGATGGAAACCGAAAAGGACAAGCGTCAGCTTTTCTTTCTGTACTTGAGTGCGGACAAAAACGAAATGGAAGCTCATTATTTAGCGAACGAACGCTGAAAGGCACTTTGCAGCGCGCAGTCGTACGATTTCGGTCTCAGAGATTCATAATTAACTCGATAACTCATATATGGGCTGCAGAGTCTCAGAGCTTTATCATTCTAACGATTGAACTAGTTATCGTCTCGTTAGAGTAAAAACCCTCCCGACGAAAATCGGGTCGCTCGTTATTGAGGAAGCAATCAACGCGTCTCCGAATCAAGGCTTGAATTTCCGAAACTACTAACTAATAATCAAGGTACCAGCGTTTGCTATTTGCGAAATTCATAGTGAGCTTGTTTCCTTTTTCTTCGTGTGCTTAATTCTTTGCTGATTCGTATCCTTATTTTAATTACTACAAACTCTTTTTTACTTGAAATGAAATTTTCTTTTATTCTACTTTTCGTTCCTCGAAAAATCATTGGCATAAAAAACTGCGAAGTAAAACAAGAAATAGCATAATGCATGAGGTGGGTGTATTCAGTACTTTTAGTTGACATTTTCTGTTAAACAGTCTTTTGATTGATGAACGGGATGCAAAGATCCTGCAGACTGAAAAATAGAAAACCTTTAATGGATCTACTCATTAAGGATTGAAATGTGACCGGAATTTGAAGCATAGATTTCAAAAAAGATGGATAGGAAGGGAACTTTCAACTTGGCAAGAATTGCTTAATCTATAAAGAGTATTATTACAAAAAATACTAAAGTCATGATGACATACACGAGATAAGATAGATAAATTAAAAAAAAAAAAGCTATCAAAATTTTTTTTTCTTCAATTATACGCAAGTCCAATTTAGTATAAATAGAAGCTCGTTAGAGTAAATACAGCCTTTACCCAGCGTTTTCTAATTGAAAATTCTTTTATTTTTAGTCCAGTATAATGACGTTATTAAAGAGAAAAAAACTTTTACTAAAAATCCAGAAAAATTATATATGAATAGACATTAAACTGTATAATTTTATTTTGTTATTATTGAAACAAAAATTTCTCTTTACATTTCCATTTAAAAGTTTTTCAGTCAAATAAAACTCTACTTCTACATGTTATTGAATTTTAATTAAAATATTAATAATAATATTATAAAATTGTTAATAAACTTTTGAAGAATGTAAAATAAATATAATAATATTTTTTTCAAAAATATTGTTCAAAGTATATAATTTTAATAACCTCTACAATAAGCTCTATAATAAGCAACAAGTGCACAAGAAATATACAAAAGTACTTCACCTACCTTTATGATGAAAACATGTTTGCTGGTATATTTTTTAAATATATTTTTATTTATAAAACATAATATAAAAGAAAATTTAAATAAATATTTCATATTGAATAAATAAGAATAGTTAAAATTTTAAAAAATTTTACTTGAAAAATGAAAATAAAATTACTCAATAAAGAATTAACCGGGAAAATGATTTATCATAAAAAATAATTGGAAAAGGGAATGTATATTAGTCAAAATGTTGTGATATTCATGTATTTAGATTTATGTATTCATGTATAATACAAATGGCTCCCGCAGCTGAACTAATTTTATAACAAAATGGCGCAAGTAAATAAAAGTACACACTTGTAATCGCAATTTCATTTAATCGAAACAAATTTTTCGCCAAATTCCCTAAAACAATAATTTATCAATTGGCACTTGAGTACACATACAAATAATGTAACATTCTCATAAACTCTGATTTTAATAAAACGAATAACAAAAGAACGTTCATTTCTCATTCAAAGCTTCTCGTGAAAAAGGAACGTCGATGAGTATTTTTCATCTCCGTCGTAAAAAACTTGTTCGTAGCTTATTAAATATGACGTGTCTGATATCTCGTGGTATTAAGTACAAAATTTAAAAAATCCCTCCTCTCCGAAATTCGCCAAAGAAAGCGAGAATATCTTCGTCGCCGAGTATAAAGTACGTCGAAATTCAGGCGTGCCTTCGAAAGGAAGGAGCTATTTTACATGCTCGGCAGCTGGCTCTTTCATAAAGTTCCGAGTCTTATGTATGTAATGGACAGGTGGTCCTTTTTACTACTCGATCCTTGTCTGAATGGGGAAATTCTCGGGACGCGGAGTACATCGAACGCGCGAAATGCAATTTCTTCCTTCTTCCCGCACTGTTGTAGAATCGCGCCGGGCCTTTTCATATCGTTCGCTTTCCCTACACTTTCCCTCCACACACCTGGGCGAAAAGGGGGAAGAGCTCGCGATGCTTTTACTCCGCCGCGCAACTACTTTTGCTCGAAAACTTTAGAGAGAGAGGGTGCACCATTTTTGTCTCTCCTTCAGTTTTTTTCTACTTTGCGCTTATGGAGTAGCAAAACTATTTCTGCCTGCTGCTTCACGCTTCTAGGAGAGGACAGGTTTTTCGAAAATTTATTTTCAAAAACTCTGTAAACACTCTTTTCATAAACAGATTGTCGCGTACTAAAGAAGGAAACGTGGAAAACTCTAATCTTCAATCCAAAAGGAATTTTAGCTACCTTCTTTCCGTTTTTATTCAAATACTTACTAAATTCATAACGATTCTTTCTGCAAATCACCGATTATTCTTTTTTAATTTTTGAATCTTAGTCATGTTGGTCATCGTAATTCTGTAAAAAATTGGTCGTTCAATAGGTAGTAACACAAATAATGAATTTTTTTTAACAACAATAAGAATTATAATAAATTTAAGAAGTAAGTTTTGCGAGCTTTTCTTTTGCACACTAATTTTTTAAGAACATTCTTCACTCTTAGTTGTGATTATTTTCTCGTTGAAAAATTCAGTTTATACTTTTATTGGTATAAATTGTTTATTTGTTAGACGTTTAAAGGTTTTGTCTCACGCGAATATTACAATAGGTTTAAAAAATAACAATAGACAAATACGATGCTTTTTCTGTCATATGCATCGTTATTAAAAACAATTCTTTTCCTAATATTTTGGTATGTAAGAATGACTATGTTATCGGTGCAGATTTTACATTGTAAAAACGCTCTTTTATTTTTCTGGTTGCATCGTATGATATTTGCATGTTGTTTTGAAATAATTTATTGCAATAATTTACTATTTCAAGGTGAAGTTTTGCAGAAAACTTTAAATTGTACAAAAGACTGTACAAAAGATTGTATTTAATTAAGCTATATAGTCGGTCGTATTTTCTTGTTTATGTCAAAAAGAAGAAATTGTTCTTTTTTGGAAGTAGAACGCAAAACTTCACCTTAATCAACGAGTTTTTTTTTTTCTCAAAAATCCTTGTAAAGGTACTATTTCCAATTTATTTTTAGTTTCTCCCAAAGCTCTTTGAATGTTCGATACTTGATAATAAGTTACGTATATATATATTTATATATAATCTTTGGTTTATACACAGTACTTTTGTACATGATATCTTAATTGGACACACCGTTGAAAATGAGCTGGAATGTCTTTACTTTATGCGTTCACTTGTTTTTTCTCTAATTGACCTCGAACAGTCGATCGATTCAAAATGCGACACTCTAATCTACATCGTAGTTTCTCGTTTCGCGCAAATTCGTTTCTTCGTTTTATCACGCTTAAATTATAATAGAAACTCTTCTATACAAATTGCCTAAATTATCGTTAATCTCCCGTGGGAGATGATCACAAATCCGTCCCGACAATTCCAAAGTATACACCTTCGTTTGCTAATAAGTTTTTTTTTAGTTTTCTTCTCACTCGAATTTGCATGTACATACACTTATTGAAGACGGTAACATTCAACCATTATATGAAATATTTGTGTAACAAAGTCGGTACAAAGAACAAAAAAAAACAGATCTTCTTTAAATGACGACTATGTCGTTATATCAACGAAAGATAAAGGGCTGATTTTTGGTAAAGGATGAGAAAGCTAATGATCACATACCTTTGAGATGCATCCTGTTTGAAAGGGAGAAAAAGTTGAGCCACAGCTCGAAACGATCTACCGCAGTACAATGCACCACATGAACGAGCGTCCTCAAATTCTTAGGTACGCCTATACATAAATGCCAGCAGAATCTTGACGGCTGAATTCGACTAGAAGACATACTCCCTGCGCTATGTACACTGTATTTACACTGAGAGTTCGAGGCGGGCCGATCATGCCAGACCCTTGAGCTGCCTCGCCGCGGGCTTGGCCTCCTTGGTGCCGGACAGCTTGGGCCGCTTGTCCTTCTTGGGCGGCGGCTTTTTCTTCTTGGAGGGCGGGCTCTTGAGGTTCATCGCCTGGCTGGCTATGTCCTCGCGGAAGGCCAGGAAGCCGAGCTGGGCGTGCGAGGCCTCGTTGAGGGCGCGCGACCGGATGCAGGCGCGGTACTGGTCGGTTGAGAGCCGCTGCCCGGGTCCGCCGGAACACACCTGCAAGCGCGAATGCATTAAAAAAGCTCGACAAAGGGTTCGAGAGCGGGTTCGGCGAGGTGTCATTGTCGTCGTAACGTTTGCGCGAACTGGCATTCCCGGCTGCGTGACTCGCAATTACAAGAATTCCTCTCGGCGCACACCGGCGCGATTGGTTCAACTTCTCTTGACGCCGCTCGGTTCGTCAAATAACTCGACCGTTTTCTCCCTTTGCTCGGCTGCATACCTCCTGCAAATTCTTGTAAATTCTCTGGCTTGCCGGGATTAGGCGCGCTGGAATTTTCGCCCTTAATTACTTTCGATCGCTCTCCTGCAGCTCAACGGTTTATTAAAATCTCGTTAAAAACTGCAAGTATCCCGGATAGAATTAAGCACTTTCGAACTCGTAATTATTATTTCATTAGGGCCTGTAGCGAGGCACGCGGCTTGAGTTATGGTGCCGATAACGCTTTTAACTTTTCATATTGCTTTAGAAATTCGTGTAAAAGCTAAGAGATTCCTATTTTCTGGAGAATTATTGCCAAAGGATAATGAACTTTTCGAATAAATTTTCTTTATTTCGCCTGTAAAATGAAAAGCTGTTTCATTTTCTTTGAGACTTAAATTAAAGTGCCAAGTTACGGTACTTGCAAAGTAATTTCAATTGTTTGTAAAAAGCTCCTTACTTTAAAATTGAAATTTCAAAGTATTTTTAATCAATACTTGGCATTAATTATTCTAATAACAAAGTTTTACTGTAGCTTTCTTTTAATAACCTGAATAAACAGAATTACTGAATTAAAATACGCTTTATTATCTTCGAAATAATAAGCCGTCAAAGTTCTCATTAAATCTGAAATTAGCAATATTATATTTCACGAGCAACTACTCAAAATGTAATTTCACCACGAATGATATTCAAAAAACAGTCGCGCCCTTTTTCTCCTTTACGTTGAAATTTCAAAAGTTCGCCCGAAATTCGGCGAAAATCCCAGCGGTCTTTCCAAAAGTGCAGACATCCCCGCAGTCATCCAGGCGATCGTAATAATTTAATGCTTTATTAACCCGATTGCGTCAGCTCAAAGAAAGAGGGCAGAGTACATAAAGTAAAATGAAAAAGTAGAAAAGGAGGAGCGAATTAGCGAGCGAACGAACGAACAAGGGAAAATAAAGAGGTAAAAGTCTCTCTTCTCTCTGGCCCAACTCTCGAGGCTCCCCCTTGGCCTCTTGTACCGCGCATGTTTACCGTACATGTCCGTAATGTTTGCCCACATCCCTCGATTGCACGCTTTGAAACTTTGCCGAAGCCGAGACTCTATTTGCAGCTCTCGACGCGCTTCCGCGTCTGCAAAGGATCAGAGCCGCTGCGCGATTCTCCAGGCCCGATGCGCAAAAAAAGATTGTATCGCACTTTCCCCTTTTATTTTCCCAGCCATTTTCTATTTCTATTGCGGCGTTGTTGCTATCGATGCGGGAGCCTCTGTCTTTCGTTAAGGACTGCCTTTGATAACTTGGGATTTGTGCTTTTGAATTAATCCACTGATCAGAAAAAGCTTTTGTTCTTCAAAATTATGTACAAAAAGATAATGGTGTTTCGCAACCACCGAAAATCAACGAAAAATCAGCGCTCGGCAAACGTCTATAATTGTATGAATTATTATCTATCGAAATTTTGCGAGGCTCGCCTTTCTTCGATAATTCCTATTATAAAGCCGTCACAAAGAGGATGAGAACGCGAACTATTTCGCTTTCGCGGAGCAAACGGCAAGATTACCGGCGCGCCCCACTGGAGATTTCACAGTCTGGGGAAGCGGCGGCATATCGGATATCTATTAATAGCCGGGACGCAGTTATAGCCGAGAGGGGCCGTCGGAATTTCCCCTCGCCGCAAGTAATTTGACTACTAAACGACCGAGGTTAAGATATTTCGCGAATTCAAAGATGTAACCCTCACCCAAGGGGGGAATCCTCGAACTAGGATGAGCCTGGTAAGCCCTTGGCTCTTTCTCTTCCCTCTTGGACAACAATCTCGAATTTCTAAGAGGGGCTTGTTATGCTCGGCGTCTTTCAGAAACGGGGAAGGGGTAGCTTTGTTGAATTAAAGAATCCGCTGAGATTTAGATTCAGTCACGATATTAGCTCTTACGGAAAGGCTGTATTTGCTTTCTAATGCCTCCTTGAAATTTCAAGTTTTTTGAAGCCAATCCAGCTCTTTTCGCAGATCCCAAGGAAAAAAAAGTTTTGGCGACTCCATTAATCCATTTAATTGCGTCGTTATAAGTTTCGTCGACAAAAAAAATAATTAATCTCGAGCATCCGTCTGCAGGCGGAGCATCGAAAAAGTTATTAGCAATATGGATCTCCGATATAACGAAGCTCGCCCCGCGACAAAGTTAAAGCAGGCCGCCGCTGCTCGGTCGTTCCCCATCCGTCGGTCGATTCTCGCCAGAAGCGACGCCGCGGCGAAATTCAATCGGTGACCAGCTTATTAGCACGCGAAACTTTCCTCTAATCGCATTATACTTGGAAATATCGTTTAGGCCAGGCGCCGCGGCCACTTTACCCCCGAGTTAGCACGCGATTGCGTTAAGTTTTCCAAACGGCTGACGTGTAATGCGGCTGCGCTCTTTCCGGCGCAAGTGTGGTCTGCGCGGACTTTTCCTCCGCGGAACGACGATGCCAAGAACGATCTGAGGATTTCTGTAGGGCTGCTAATACGATTAATGGATAAAAATCGTTTTTTCGCCATTTTATTTAAAAGAACTTTAAAGAATTCCATTTAGGTAGAAGAAAACAATTTTTATTCATTGGAATTAAATTTTTTTAAAACTATATGATATTTATAAATAAAAATTCTTAAACTTTTGGCAAATTCTAAATAGAATTAAAATACTTCTATTTCGAATTTACCAAAAGTCTTATATTTTTTATTTTATAAATATCATACAGTTCGAAAAAAATTAATTCCAATGAATTTCCTGGGAAAAGCTAAATAAATTTCCTCATTTCGTATGACGAATAATTTTTTGCAGCTCTATCGAGTTAAAACGGAAAAATAAAGCAAAAAAACGTCAGTTTTATTACATATCCGCAGTGCGCAAACGTTCCGCTTCGCGGCGTTAATAGCATCAGCCGCGCTCCTCTCTTTTTCCGCGGACGTGAGCGAGAGGGGAGCAGGTCGCGCAAAGTGCATATTAATAATCACTCGAAACGTTCGAAGTCGACGTGGCGTTCCGGCGATATCGCTCGCGAGAAGGGGGGGGGGGTGGGGTGCATTCCGCGATCGGCAGACTACATAAACGAAAAGGGACGACAGATCTGGGTCGAGCAAAAATAACGGCGGCAAGATCTACAAGCGCGACAGGAACAGAGCCATTTTCCAGGCCATCGCCGATATCCCAACGGGGCCAAGTCGCATTTATAACGAACGACGTATCTATCTGGGACTGTCGATTCGTCGTTCCGTCTCTGTCCTCCGAGAGGAACTTTGTTGCGCGAGCGTTAATTAAAATCTTGCCGCGGGATCGTTGAAAAACCGATGCGCTGCACGATAAAACAAATCTGCTCGAGCGATCAAATATAGATATTATTTTTAGGACTTTTCATTTTTCCAAGGACCGTTTCAACCCGTTTTTAATCTGCGAAATTCTAAAATCATTTATTCGAAAGAAAGAAAAACTCGAATGTAACCCTTAAAAATGAAAATATTTGCATAAATACCGTAGGCGAAAGGCCGATTCGGTTCCGAGTCCTGATAAAATTTCAAATTACGCTCCATTTGGCTTAATCCAAAAAATGAATATTAAGTAGCTCGGCGATATCGAAAAAATTAGCATTTTAAAATTGCCGAAAAAAAGTCGCCTTTAAAAGGGGGGCGGCGCTCTTACGAAGTTCTGTACATATCCAGGGATTTGGCGGCGCCTCATTAAACATGGAAATCCCGGTATAAAAGAGCGCTCGGTCGCGGCCGCAGCAGTTGCCAGTCTCTCACGCACACCGGGCGAAATGCCCTCGAGCTTACGCGCGATAAAGTAAGGAAGAAATAGCGTGCTGTATATATACTCTCTGGGCCCTCGCTGACATCGTGCCAGAAGTCCTCGGACGGAAATAATAATAACACTAAACACGAAATTCAGCCTCGGAAACTTCTGACTTCCGCGAGCGCAGCTTTGCGGAAGCACCGACACAGACAGACGCGCTAAATTCCGAATATAAGGAGGGGAAGAGGAGCCGTAACGATTATGTTCCGCTTTTTTCGCTGGAAAATTTCAGCAGACAGAGTCTGCTCAAATAGTTAGATATACCTTTGGGTGCCAGATGTGGAAGATGCCCGGGTCGGTAGCCCGGATGACCTTGATGTTGCTCTTGACGTACTTCCGGTACAGGGTGACGTCCTCTCCGCCCCAACCCACGATGTTCTCGTCGAAGCCGCGTACCCTCAGGAAGTCCGATCTATAGGGGAAACGTATCGAATGATTACATTCCTTTTTCTGGCCTTTTGTATCTTTACCACGACGTGAGAAATGAAAGAAAAGAATTTCAGCTAACGTGGAATGAAGACGTTATTGCCTACTATCAGCTTTTCGAAAATAATTTATTTTTATAATAAAACTCAATTATACGATTTGCAAAATCAGAATCAGTTTAGTCCGAGTAAAGATGCCTCGCGGGGGCTGCTTCGCGATCAAATACATTAAGCGGGTGGCCGAGGCTGGCTAAAGGTATACATGATCACCTGTACTGGCAAGTCATGCCGTAACCAAAGTCTCGCCAGAAGCCCGTATCCCTCGAGATGACAAGCTGATCCGTTTCCGGAGGCACGTCCCTTCCTTGCAGCGTGTACACAACGTGCGGATTGTAGAGACTGAAGACAATGGGGTAATAGACTTTCCGTCCTGGGGCTGTGTTCCATCGACACCTGAGACACGGAATAAACACTTCATTTTATGCTGAAAAGGCATTAAAAAAAAGGAGAGCGAAATTTACCTATCGAGAAACCTCGCGCTAAAGACGACGTCTACGTCACACATGAACAGCAGTACGTCCTTCTCTCCTCCACCCCAGGCTCTCTCCGCACCGACCCTCAGGCCTTTTCCTCTGGAGAAAGTCTCGTTGAGAGCCAGCAACCTCAGATTCTGGTTGGTACCACCACTGCCTCGTGTCATCAGCACCCTGGACATGATGGCTCGCGCCTCGCCGAGACCCTCCGTGCCAAAGTAGACCACCGTCAGATGGACCCGACGATCGTTCTTTAGGCCGATCTTGACAAATTTGTCCATGAAACTCTGAAAGGTGCTCGTCCTGCCTGACAAGGGTAATATGATATGGATGAGTTCCTTCTCCCGGTTCCTCTGCTGGCGTTCCATCGCAACGAACTGAATTGGCGCGTACGGTCTCATCAAGGTGATCTTCGTATAACTACTCTGCTTTCAGCAAAAAGAGAGCAAGTTAGCAATTGTTAGATATTATCTCTGCTTGCAGAATCTTACTTGAGAAACGCTGCTGCCAGCTTGAGCCTGCGAGCTGGTTTGGGCAGTGCTCTTGTTCAAATTCTTTGTCCTAAAGTACATCTCGTACTGCGTTCCCGTGGTCGGCTCGATCCTGTACAAACCCTCGAGAAAGTCATCCTCGCTGTACCTCGAAGCAGAGGCGGACGTGCCGCTGGACGGCTGCTGCAGAGCGGCGATCGTCGCGTTCCGGTTGAGGATGTCCACTGCCTTGACCAGAGCCTCGTTCAGGTCCTTGCGCTTGAAGCCAATGGGCTTCTCGACGACGCGCTTCCCGAGGCCCAGATCTACGGGGTAAAGTCGCGAGGCAGTAAAGTGACTGAAGGCTATGAGCTCGTACTCATTGTTCAGCGAAAGGCCCTGACTGATTTCCGCCTGATCTATCTGTCGACGAGCTGCCAGGCAGTCGCCGATCTCGCTGCTGTTTAACAAGCTCGAAGTATCCAAACCATGGCCTGGTGGTCCGCCTGAAAAGAGAAATTTTTCATTCATAGTCGTGCAGTAGTCCCTTCGTTATTATTATTTTTTTATTCCATTTTTATTCATGAAAAGTAATGTACGAATAAAATTTACATAAATAATTTTCCCGATAACACGTGCGGCTCATGTTTCAGAGTATTAATATATCTGGCTGATTTTATTTATTTCAGTCTCTTTAAAATTTCCATTATATTTCTCTGCGTGTTTATTTGACTTTCAAAATTAAAGGTATTTTTCGAAAAAAAATTTTTCAAATCGGCCAGTTGTTTAATTAACCGATTTCTCGGCAATAATCCAGTTATAAAAAAATAATAGAGTCATAACTAACTCGATAAACGCAAGGAGCAATAAAAAAGTAGCCGAAAAGCCTCGAAAATCTGCGGGTAAGTCGAGCAAGCTCGGAGCAAGTGGCCGCTGAAATTAAGGGAAGGAAGACTGCTTGCACAAAGACATCGTTCTCCGGCCTGAGGTCAAAGTAATACGACGGGCGAAGCAAACTCCTTCCCCCCGAAAAAAGTCAGCGACGCCGGCACGGTCGGAAAGCGGAACTTCTTTATGGTCCGGCAGTAAAATCGATGGGCTTTACGACGCCGGCTGAGTCTTATATCGAGTCGACAGGAAGGGGCTCGCAGTAACTGCAGTTACCGCTACAATTGTGTGTGCCCCCGCCCTAACAAAGAGGCCATACCCCCTCGTAGCCTCATAATAAAAAAGCCGTCTCGCACTCTATTTTTTCTTTTACGGCCCGCGAGATTTTGCATCGCACGCGCACGCACTAAAAAAAAACGCGGAATCTCCGAGCGATAAAAACTTATTCGACTCTCCCTGTCTACCTTGTCTGCGAGGGGAGCACGTGCCGGTTCGATCTTTTAATGGCTGCAGTTTTCAGCGACGTTCCCGCTTCTGAAAAGAAGCCCATCTAAATTAAATCTCCAGTATGTCCGAGCTCTCACATCGATCCTTTACCCCTGCCTGACCCCCAGCTCAGCTTAGATCTTCCTTCTGACTCTTGTTATTCTTGCCTTCGGTTCATATGAGACTAAGCTTACATTTTCTTCCTACTAATAAGTTCTACTGCTATATTTGGTTGTTTTTTACCGGAGTAACACAAATCTTTTAAGCAAATCTCACACTTTTTGAAAGAATGATTTTTAAACTTTTGATACCAAGAGTACTATAAATATGTCTACTCTCGATGTTTAATCCTAGTTTAGTATAATTGAACTACCTAACTGTAATATATATTAATTTAGGACTCCCCCTAAAATACGACGTCCAACTTCTCTGAAAATCAGAATTTATTATGAACATTTCTAAATGTAGAAAGGTAGCGCAGGTCACACATTCGTAATGTAGATTTAGTTGTTTTTTAGATTTTTATTCACCAATGGTCCTCTTTTTTTACTTTAATTACGAGTCTTTTCGGATCTAGACGTTACTTTATTTACGAGTTTAACTTTATTTACGTTTACTTTAATTACGAGTCTTTCCGGATCTAGACGTAAATAAACATAGAATTTTTAATGTAATATTTTTAGCTCTTTTGTCGTATGTACAAATTTTATACAGGATCAGATAACTTCCATTCCTTAATATATCAATATATAAATTTCAAAAACTAGTTTATACAGCAAGAGAGCTGATAAAGTTGGGTGAATATGGACAGTTGATTTATAAAAAAAAAAGTTATTTGACTAATACATTGTAAAATTTAATTAAAAATTCTATATTCTCATTAAGGTCTAACTCTGAATAGGCTTGTAATTAAAATAAAACGAGCAAAACTTTAGCGAAAAATAAGTGAATAAGAAAATTTAATAAGAACCCTCAAACGGTTTAAATTATATTTGTAATTCATTACAATTATAAATATATAATAAAGTAGAGAAAAAAGTGTATTTTTTAATAATTGATAAAATAAAGAATTTAAGTGCCCTGAAAAAATGGTAATTGCAAAATAATACTTTAACAGACATACTACTTCACTTTAAGTACTTAAAATTTATCAAAAGTAGCGTTAATTGTTTGGCTATTTATTTGAGAGCAATCAATATTGTATAAAGTAAAAAGTCTGAAAAGAACCCTTATTTATTGAACTAAAAGTAAGAAATAGAAAAGAAACAATCAGCCGAAGTGCGAAGGGAGCTAGTCGCCGCCTTATAAAGCAGGGACAAACTTGTTCGGGCGGCGTGTGACTTTTGCGCTTTTTATACGCTCTTAGTCTCCTAAATCCCTTTTTTGGCTCGAATCTCTAATCCCGGCGTTGTCACGCCGTCGACGAGAAAGTTCGTGCGACTCCTCGTAAACGTTTGTTTTCGCGCGCCTGGCTAAGCGCGTAAGGAGATTTTTCCAAAGGACGGAGGACAAAAATAACCGACTTTGAAAGCTGGAAGAGCTTCAGTCATTCCGCTACGATGCGCTCATACCGCCACGAGCGACTTGCAAAAGTAGAAAATATTTTAAGGGTCGCGCAAAAATTATTGGAGAGGTCGATATTCATACTCTATAGTCATTCGTGGCAACAGCTCCGGTTTCAGTAACTGCACATAAAATATCAATACCAGAAATATTCATTGCTTTGTTAAAAAAGTTTAAGCAGAAAAAATTTTTATACTAACTATAAATTTGAAAGTACAAAGAGTAATTTGAATGGAACATCGTTTGACTTTTAAACAAACGTTAAAACTGTATAAATTTCACATCCATTTAATGAAAATGAAAAAGATTTTTTCAGATTCAAGAATAAACTGGCCTATAAAAACATTTAGAAGAAAGAAATACGTAATTCCTTGCTCCTTTATCTCGTTAAGTGTAGTCTACTTTTTAATAGAGAATTTTCTTTTTATATGCTGCAGGAACTTTAAGAGGTAGTAAACTACATAAATAGGGGTTTCTACTTGAGAAATAAGTAAGATCGTCTTATTTTTATTAAAATCTACTTAAAATGTCATTTCCTATTCAAAGCAGTAAAACTTCAAAATGGAAATTGAAAAATTCAAACGAGCTACAAACAAGCAATAAATCTGTAATATAGAGTAGATCTTCAAGTAAGTTTGGAGCAAGTTCGAACTAGTAGATTACTTAATCAATAATCGGTTTTATGAAACTTTCCCTTCTTGTTCATGGAAATTGGTTATTTATAGGTAATAATTATTTAATTCAATTTCAAGTTAAACAAAGTGTGAAATTATTCATTAACCTTTAGACTGCCGCGACGGTAACTTTTTGTGCTTTAGTTTGATAAACGACAACAACCAATTATTTGAAAGTTTTAATTTTTTAAATTGATTGTTCCGTTCCCTGCTAGCATGATAAATTTTTTACATTCGTACAATACTATAAACTCCGCGGATTCTGTTCGATATAAATATGTATACTATGTTCATTATTCACAAAAAATACAGTACAATTTTTACCCGAGAATGCCGGAAGCCTAAAAATTAACTTTTAAAGCGGACGTAAAGCTTAATTGGTTGGGCGATTCTCGACGAGAGGTGGAAGTAGCGCATTTTCTCTCAAAAAAAGCCGCAAATCACTCGAAGAAAGTGGTAAAACAGAGTCCGACATTTTTTGCAATTCCCCGGCCAAAGCTCCCCTTGGCAATTACGGAAAACCGGTCGGATGCTCTCTGTCGCTCTCTTTACGGGTCGCGGCCTTCTTTCCATGCGCGCCAGCCTCGCCTTTTCGCCCGCGCCCGCCGTGCTGCTTTAAAATTTAACGACGAGACATTTGCTCGTACGAGGAATTAAGCGTACTAAGAAACGGCGGAATTTCTTTTTCGCTCCCCGAGGAGTCTTTCCCTTCTTTTTACGAGGGAGTTTCTCTCTTTTTCCCGCGGACCGCGCCTCTATATATATATTTCTCTCTTTCTCTCTCTCTCTCTCTATATATATATATGTATACGCGCAAACAGTCGTAACAATAAAGCCCATTCGGAGCAATCACTATTTAAAGAACCTCCGTGAACGACTCGCTTCCTCCTGCCACACTGCGGCGCTCATCCCTTTTCTCCCGGCGCCGTCTTTGATAAAGGAGATTAATGAACGGCGGCGAGGTTCGCGTGTTCCGACCCCTATCGATTTTTTACGCTTAATTGGCGCTTTAGCGCCTCTTCCTATCGTAGGGACAAATTTTTTCCCTCCCGGAGAAATTGCAATTTATTAAAAGTTTTATTAAATTGTCATAATTTTCGACGTAAAAAATTAATCGAATATAAGACGCAAAAGCGAAATTCGAATTGCTAATTAGCGGCGAGCGGTTTAATAGCTCGTGCGATCGTCGAGCACGGACGCTCATTAGAATCTGCTCTCGTCGATATTTCGAGGGGGAAAAAGGGCGCTCGGAGCCATTACAAGCGGCCGGAAGTAGTAACAAGCCTCGATCGCCTCCAAGTCGGCGCAAAACAGCGGCCGAGCGATATTATGAATATTCATGGCGGCCTTTGCAATAAGCCGGGACCAGTACACGCCGCGCAACATCCCCGCGGCTGTGCGGCGCCCGAAGCACGTCTTGCCGATGCCTCGGCGTCTTGATGCACGTGTGCCTGGCAATCGATGGCGCCTACGTGCGAGCACGTGTGCCTGCCCCCAGGAAATGCACGCATTCGCCTCCGTCGAAAGAAGAAAAAAGCCTATTCAATCGGCAAAATAATAAGCGCATTAATAATAAGCGCCGACAAAGGCTTCCGAGGAAGAAAGCGGCCCCGGCCGCGCCGCAATGGTTAACAGGCTTTTTCCGTGCGCTCGCTCTTTTTCTACCCTCTCTCTCCGCCTCGCCCCGCCGCGGGCCGTTTCACGGCCGCCACACAAAAGAAAACAAAAGCCCCCAATAAAAACGCCGCTTAGCCGCGTAAAAACTGCGCGGAAAATGGGCTACAAGCATTCAACCCGCGTCCAGAAAAAAAAGGGGCGCCAGTCAAAGAGAGAAACGGGAAAAAACGGAAAAAAACAAAAAGAGACAAAGGATGCGCGCCGCGATCGGAGGAATAATTGCTCCAAGTTAGAGTGCCAAAACCGGATGTATACCGGATGGATCGTTAGAGCTGCGCGCTCGATGAACGCGTCACTCTCCCCGCTCTTCGTCTAATTAAGCCTGGCCGGCGGCTTTCGAGGAAGAAGCAGGAACGCGGAAAGGAATTCCTCCAATTTTCCTAAATCGGCAAATTTCGACAACTGCAATAACACGAGGCTATTATAATAGTTAAGCCAATTTTGCGGCCTTGACGATAAGCAGCCGAGGGTAGAGGCAGCAATATAACCCATTATAGGCGGCAGCTCGCGGTTCGCTTCCCCGGTACAATCCTATTTTCCGGCCTCTTGGGCCGAATCCACGTATTGGCATTGCCCAAGCTCATAAGCTCTAAGCTCCTTACGGCGCGCCATTGTGGCCCGAGCGCCGATCTATAGTGGCCGAGGCGCATACGGGGGATATCAATTTTCTCCCTTTTCGCCGGCCCGGCCGGCCCTCTTTCGAGCCCGCAAAACAAGCCTTCTCTTTCATCTTCAGGTGTTAAATAGGCGACCTCCTCCGGTAAGGCATTTTTTTAATTACAAATTTTAATTCCGGCTTCGGCGTCAAAGCTGCTTCTGCTAATATCTCGTCTTAAACTTTATGGACTTTCGGTTCGACACTTGCATTATTACGATAATTAATTAAAAACGGCTTGCTTTTATTAACGCAATTTTAGCTAGTCATTAAAATTAACAGCTGATTTTAACGAATTTATTACTCGAACATTGTATTACTGATAAATAAAGATTAACGGCTTTGTTTGAATAAATGATCAATTATAAATCTGACTCAAGATTTAATGAAAATCAATGTTCCAAAAGACTACGTCATCCGTCGTTTTTCTTCTTACTTTGACGTCTATCCAGAAAAAAAAAATCCCTACAAGAACATCTGCGTAACGAAAAAGGAAGGGAGGGTCGAGTTTTTCGCAAAGTGGCCTTTGTCTCTTGCAGCTGACACTTACGGGCCGTGTGGCGGTTAGTATACAGGCCCCTAGACCGGAAACTTTTTTCCACCGTTTTTCCTACGCTTTTTTTTTTGTGCCGAGAGTTCCCCGCTCTTTGCAAGAAAAACTGAAACAATTCATCCACGTAAAAGTCGCTTGAGCCGACTACCACCGGAGCCTGTTAGCATTAACGAGGCGAGATTATTAATTTTGTGAACTTAGTTCCCCGTGCCTGATCAAAGTGCCTTTTACAAAGAAAAGCCGCATCCACCAGTATTTGCTTCGAATAAATACAAGTCGGACCGTAAGGAATAAGCAGAGGATTCCGTTGACAGTTTTCGTCAGCCGGAGAAAAAGCTTAGTAAGACCGCAGAGAGGCCTCCTCGAGGAGCTTAGCGCTAAGAATCCTTCTTCTGCCGGAGCATGAGTAAACGACGTTAAGGAAGATCGATCGGGCGATGAGCACACGCGAGACTCCGTAATTGCAGCCGGGCTCCGCTCTCCTCTTCTTTCGCCCACTCATCCGCTCGACTCCCTATATATCCCCCTCCGGCACAGCTTTTTTGCGAAAAACGCGCGCCAGCAAAACAGAGAGAGAGAGAGAGAGAGAGAGCGAAAGGGGGAAAAGAAAAAGGACCGCGGCTGAAAGAGGAGCCGCCGCCGCCTGCCTTCCATGGCACGCGCTTTCGCCATTATACGACTGTATAGAGAGCCTGGAAAACTCTCTCCCGTCCCGGGGAGTTGCGAGTGAAGGGTGCTTTTTTTCGCTTCCGGCGCCGGCGCACCTCCAAATTAGCTCCTTTTCTCGAGCCCCGGCTCGACTTGCTAAGAAAATTTTCGAGCCCGCAGAGTGCCCGGGGAAGCCCGGAAAATTTATTTATTTTATTTGCCCGGAGTAAACATATTCTTTACCGGCAGTTTACATTTTCGAGAGAAAAAAAAATTAGTTCCACTGACCTGGAAGAGCACTCGCTTTATGGGGTAACGACTTTCTTCATTTCGGCCCGAGTTGCGTGAAGCTCATTTTTTAAAATTTATGTCCCGAAGTCTGCTTAGTCAGCGAGAACTGACTTTTGCTAACCGTAGCTCTTTAATGAGCAAGGTTACGCGGATATATATGGCTTTAAACGGAGCTTGCGAAAGAAAAATGACCGGGACCTCTATAATTTTACTTTTATTTCTTTTTACGTTAATCCTTCAAGTAGATTTATCAGAATTAATTCCGCTTTAGTTTTGAAAAACTCTGGCATTTATGCGTGATAATCCAAGGCGACCAATCAATTCGCTCTAAGGGAACGACGTGGGCCTCGATATAGTTGCGCAAGCAATACTAACCCGTCAGTTGCAGAATCTGAAGCTTGAGCGTCCTGATCTCGGCAGTGAGCCTCTCAACCTCCAGCCTCGTTTCCTCTTCGCGCTGATTTGCCTCCAGGAGGCTGTTGCTCGCCAAGGTTGCGGAACCTGCAAATAAAAATTCATGTTTCACGTAAATTAGCATAGACTATAAATAATTACGAATGCACAAATATTTTGAATATTTATTCTGATTTAATCGAGCTTCCTCGTGAAATAACGTTACTTTTTCTCATCATTCTTTAGCCGCACAGTAGACTACAGAAGAGAAAGAAAGTTTTCCTACCCTATAACTATTCAAAAAATGAAAAGATAAACCACGAATAAGTAACAAAGGTATAAACGAAAAACTTTCTAGAATAACTGCCGTGATTATTCTCCAAGTTTGGAAAAATTAAGTTTTCTCTCGTTAAAGTAGCTCAGATGATCTTGATAAAGTTAGTCAATTTTTTTAACTTTACAAACGACATTGTTTTTTCAGTTGTCTCGAAAGAATTTCAAAAGTTTTAATTAGCCAGGAAAGTTGAATGAATATAACATATACAGTTCGCAATTTGAATTTGAGTGTCTAAAAGAATATAGAAAATTTCTAGGCAAAAGTAGAAAGAACTATTAAAGGCGATATTTCACGGGGAGTCAGATTCCGAGGGAGACACGTATTCAGTTCTCAAAGCAGAGAAGCTCGCTTGACTTTCCTGTCCCGCGACACCTGCAACAACGAACTGCTCTCCGGGCTTTTACGAGCCGCAAAACTCGCCGGGCCGACCCAATTTTGCCCTGCCGGATAAGTCGTAAAAGCACGGGAGGGGGGAGCGACGACGTGATTCAATTCGCGATATTCGCAAGCCGGGAGAATTGACAGCGGGCCAACTCGTTCGCCGACGACTTGAGTTACGGCTATGAGCTTTTCATGGTTTTACTTCGCGCCTCACTTCGGACTCGTTCGTTTCTTCTTCCTCTAGGTATTCCGGCTGCCTTTCGCCGGAGACTACTGTCTTTCGTGAATTGCAGCTCCCTTTTGCCCTTCTTTTATTAGAGGATCAAGGCGGTATACGTATTTTCCGCGAGTTGAAAAATGAAAAAGTATTTTATACAAAATAGTTTTTCATTCAAATCAGAGTAGATTTTTCTTGTTGTATTAAGCCGAGGTGGATGAAAGCTAATAAATTTCTCCGACCTCGCTCTTTATTTGATAAATCTCTCGCTCGGCAAGTCAATTCTTCTCAATCCCGAGAAATCCGAACTCCCTTCCCTCTCATAAGAGCCATAACTCAGCATCAAGCAGCTCCTCCAGCTATTACGGCATTCTCGGCCTCTCGCTAACGCAGTCGAGCAATAAACGTCGTCATCGCTCGGCCGGTGCAGGCAGCGGCCAATAATTCCATCGGCGCGCCGCGAAAACGAACTGCCGCCGCCGCCGCCGCCGCGGAAAAATTCAATGTTTAATCGCGAAGCCTGCGGGGCATTGCCCGGGCTTTACGAGCTTGTAAAGAATCGAGCCGTTAAGCACAATAAATTGCGCGCGCGAGCCGAGCCTCCGGAGTGTAAGTGAAATAAATGTCTCTGGAGCGCTTTCCCTCCCGCCTCTTAATGGCCACCGCCAGCGCCGCGGCTGAGAAAGCTCGGGAGGGACGCCGACAGGTACGTGAGAATTTTTTTTTTTTTTCTTTTTCTTTTTCTTCCGACGCCGACGCCGCCGCTTTTTTCCCGCCGCTCCGGCTGATCGTTTTTATTTAGCCTGCGAGCCGCGGATTAAAATTCCAATTGATTGCGAGCTTTTTTCCGACGAGTAAAGCGCTCTTGGATTAAATAAAAGATACTAGATTTATTGATGGATAAGACGGCAATAATCTCCCGTGGTACGGAAGAGATTAATTCCTCCTAAGAGAGAATTTCATTTTTCCTCGCCGATTTATAAGTAAGTTATTATGTGATCAAAGCTTGCTTCATTCTATTAAGAGTTGATAGTAACTCTTTCTTGCATGTTTTCATTTTCAACTTTAAATTTCAACTTCACATTTATGCAACTTCATCAAAACTTTCAACAAAGGTGAAATAAAACGATAAAATAATAAGGTTTCATTAAATTCAAATTCAAATTTTCAAACATTTTATATGTGTGATGATTCTCACATCGTATTTAAATAAATGAAGAACGAACATAAAAGCTAAAAATCAACAATATTTATTAATTAAGTGTATTTACTTGTTTTATTTCAATTAATTAAAAGAGAATCCTTATACGAAACCGTTATCATCATTTAGAGCCTTAAAAAATATACCACTTTAAAGCAAATTGACCGTTCTAGGAACAGGGAAAATGAATCGAGAAAAATCACCATTAAAATTATGATATTTTCTGCATTTTCATTACCAATTTATGAATTTGACTGAAAGGATACAAAAAAAGACAATTCCCGAAAGTAATTGAATGAAATGACTGTATAAAAATGAAAAAAAGCGCGATCGCCGGGCGGAGCGCAGTTAGCAGGGTTGTTTGCGGTCGAGACGCTTCCTTAAACCGCTGGCGTGTCTCTGCGGCGTAACTCGGTATAAGAAGCGAAGAAGCAGCAGGGCTCGTATACCTTCTGTCAAGCGGTCGTACGCGTAAGTGTAGCCTGGGCGGTTATTACTCGGCATTGCGGGATGAAAGCTCGCGGGGAATATATTTACGGGCCGAGAAATGCTCGAGGAACACTCGACTGAAGTTTGCGCGAAATAAGCGCGAGCATAAGCCGCGATAATTTACGGGTCGAGCTTTGTATTTCCGAGTACTCGGGCAGGGCCGCTTCCTTCAATTTGAATGCTTAATGCAATCTTGAGAGGCTTTTTGGGCGTTTGCATGAGGACGTTCCTCCGCCTCCCTGGAGACGCGCTCACTGGGCTCGATTACCTTTCTAACAGCTCAAATGTTTACACAGTATCTTATTTAAAAAGCTCTTAGGGCGGTTATTCGCTGAAAAAAGTTTCCCCTTTAAATTAGCTGGAAAAAAATTAAATAAGATTATTAACTCATTGATGTAATATTTTTATAGTAATATCATTCAACTTCATATCAAAAAGCCTAAATCTTGATCCTTCCGCGGTCGTTGCAGAAAAATAGCCATTTTTAAATCTTTCTGCTCTACGTACTAGTATTTTAAAACAGAATTTTTTTTAAAACATGAACTTAAAATTATTCTATACCTAAAAATTTGGTCATGCGTGTAACTTCAAGTCAAAATGATATAAAATACGAAACTTTTAACCTTTAAAGAATAGAAATTCGTGAATTTTTTAAGCTTGCAGATTACAGCAAAAAATCTTGACATTGCTATTCTTCTGCAACCGTTGGACAAACCAAGTTAAATTTTGGGTCTTTTAACAAAAAGTTGAATGTATTTTTATATAAAAATATTATATCAAACTACTATTCATAAAATTTTATTCTTTTCGTGTAATTTATGAGGCATACTTTTTTACAAAGTTCTTCAGGCATTCTCTCATTTTTCCAACTTCCTTTCGAAATTCTTTAAAAAAATATTTATAGCAAAATATTGTAAATATGCAAGATTTCAGTTTCGGAAAAGTACACGAGAAGTTACTCACGAGAAGAAAAATGACATTTCCTCAGACACACGGTATATAAGCGAATCGACCAACACGGAATACCTCTTTATCAAACGCATCGAAAACAGGCGCGAAAGTGTGCTTAAAAGAAAAGAGCGAGAGAGGGAAAAAGGGGGAAAAGAGTTTGCGATCAAAGTGAGGCATCAAACGGCGTTGGATCCAGCTCGAACTCGTGGATTTTCCTTAGCGAAAAAACAAAAAAGATTCATTTCGTCAAAAGAAAATGCGGCCAAGCACTTTACCGCTCGGGCGTAAAACGTTGACGTGAGAAAGCGACGAGGAGATCCGCTTTGGCGCGGGGAAAGCGATATTACGAGCGAGGCACGTTTCTCTCCTTCTTCTATGACTTGACGCGCGCGCGCGGCCAAGTGTAGCGAGCGCCAGAGTGAGATGTCACGGCGACGACGACGACGACGACGACTCGCGAGTCGCGATTTAACGACCTTCGGGACGCGCGTTCGCCTGTCGAGGAACGGAGCATTATCCTCAAGCTCGCCTCGACAGGTTTCTCGATACTTTTTTTCAAAAATACCGCGCGACTTTTCGCAAAGATGCCTAATGAAATTGAAGCTTTAGTTAGAGATCCTCGAGCAATCCATCGCATTATCGCGAGCCATCGCTCTCCCATCAGCCAGCGCGAAAATCAATCAGGTGGAAGTTCTCCGAGCTGAGCCTGGATTCGGCCGCTGGCGTAATCGGTACGCGCGCGCGAGAAGTCCGAGCCTCTGTTTGATCGCGCACTGCTGCCGAATCCGAGCGCTCCGCGCACATCTGGCTTTGCATTGCGCCGGTGATATTCCGGGCTTTCTGCGAGCCGGAAGCTGTTTGCGTCTGCTCAGGATGTTTGCTACTTACGAACGCTGCAACAGAGACGATTCGCAGAACTAATGGAGAACCTCGAGCTCACGGTCCATTTGTTGGACCCGATTACATCGCCCTGTATTTTCATTATTGCTTCGGTTGAAGTTGCCACCGGCTTCCGAGTGATGAAACTGATGAATAACTTAGTTAACCGAACAACTTTGGACAAAAGGATTAACGGAGCCGATAAATTTTTTTTTAGACTACGGTAAACAGAGATAAGTAGGCTGCTCGAATAGGAAATGAAGAGCATAAAGTAGTCGCGAAGAGAAAATAGCTGTTACCGTAAAAGTCGAAATAAGGGTGATAAAAAATACTTTGCGTTGGCAAAGTAAATGGAAGGAATGAACGTAAGAAGGCTGGAAGATAAAGAGTCTCTATTTTTTTTTTCTCAAAAGCAAATGTTCGGAGAACCAGCGAGCGAAACGAACGAAAGAAAAGAGTCGAGAAATCGAATTGGCGTAAAAGCGAGCCGCATACTAAAATTGCCGATGCAAATTGAGGCCAAAACGAAAAGCTCGAAAACGAGACTGCAATCGAGTTAGGCTATTTGCCGGTCCAAAGACGGCGCGTAGGGCCACTGTTTGCTCGTCCGCGGGTTATGTTTGCTCGCCCGCTCGGCTGTTTGTATCGTCATCGGTCATCGTCCTGGCCGATCAAACAATAATAATGTTTGCCGGGCCCCGATTTCGTCGCTGCCTACGCGCGCGGGGGCGATGCGAAAGGTGCTGCCTGGGCGAGCGCGCATGCGCGCCTGCCGAGGTCCTCGCTCGGCATTGTCTTCGCGCGGCGTTACACGCATGCATGATGCCATTGTTTACGGATGCCCGGTTTATTTGCTTTCCCGGCGAGCGTTATGAGCTTCGGCCCCGGCACGCAAATTATTTCCAGCTACGAAACTTCGTTAGACCGACAATAGATTTGTTTGAACATTGTTAACAAGCTCCCGGGGAGCCGCGTCCGTTCTAAGCAAGTCACTTTGCTATCCAATTAGCTTTAACATCAACTATCTTCTCGTAAAACGAATTTTTTTCCATCCGAAGCAGAGCCTGCAGCGAGAGCGCAAACTGTCGCTTCCGCCCGCAGTCTCGCAAGTTCGCGTCGATTCGTCAGGCGCGATTACACAGGCGAAAAGCCACCGGGGGACATTCGAAAGGCGCCTCCAACTTTCCGAGAGATCGGACTGCCAAGAGAGACGGATAGCAGCAGTTTCCTCCTTAGATCCGCACTGGCGACCTGTGCACCTTCTCGAGCGGACCAGTGAATATATACAAGCCCCTTTGCGAGGAGGCTGCACTGCCACTGGTCGAGGAGCTGCCTCGTCACTTAACCTAATGAAATTGAATGATGACGCTTCTAATCTCGAGATTAAGAGGCTGTTGTTGCGCTCTATTAGCGCTAATAAATTCAAATCTACTGCGTTAAGTGGGTTGAAAGAAGCGGATAAAAAAAAAAGGTAAACGGGCGAGAAAATGAAAGCAGCGAAATCCTAATACTTGTTACTTCGGGCAATAAAAAAAATCGCCGAGCGCGCGTTTTTGCAATAAAAGTCGTTTTTAGCGGGTCGCGCGCGACAACCCCGTAAATCATCC
Organism: Ormyrus labotus; assembly: GCA_035582975.1. Lineage (NCBI taxonomy): Eukaryota > Metazoa > Arthropoda > Insecta > Hymenoptera > Ormyridae > Ormyrus > Ormyrus labotus. The sequence continues at coordinate 31,014,256 of JAWWEO010000009.1, read as the reverse complement.
GCGCAGACGCGCCGAGCTCGTCCTTATGGCTCGCGCGCGTAAGCATTTAAAACTGTAATTTACATCTGGTACGCGCGCGCCGCTAGCGTTTATGAGCGCGGGAGCCAGGGAAAATGGGAAAGTTTACGAGCGCGCCAATGAGATGCGCGCGTATGCGCGCGTCGAGCGATCAATTCGCCGTCGTCGCCACCGACGCAGCCTCGAGCCAGGCTCGCAGTCGAGGAATCGGTCATTGTTTATTGATGCACGCTTGCAGCGGAAACTGCAGCTAAATCTTTTATATTCGTTCGTTACAATTCGTATTTTTTCATTTGAGGAAAAGATATTTATAAACCGCTTCGAGTATGTTTATGCAATGCAGCCAAGTTAACGTCTGTTTACGTTAATTGACTCGTTTAAGGGCAAGCAGAGGAAAGCGAGCATTTGTCTTTTGGGATGGCCACTGCGCCGTCTTAAAAGACTATAAGTACGCCATTACGCCGGCATCGATTTCGCTATTAAGAATAAATTGAACCCCATTAATAATGGACTAACGTACAGCGGGCCAATCAATTCTAGCTCCGAACTAAGTGCACGATAATCGTATATACGAAAGGCTCTTAACGTCGAAGCTTCCTCCAATAGCCGGTTCAAACAATGCAAGCTTAATTTCCCTGGGCGATAACTCACCCGCATCCGGTAAAATTGCGATTTCAAAGTCAAAGTGCTTTGACTCGTTTTACGCAACTCTTTCGTTGTTAAAGATTTAACAATTTAATTCAAAAAGTATTCTTTGTACAACCGCCATTCTTTCATTTCGTTCAACCGAAAAAAAGGAAGGACGCTGAAAGCCATTTTTCGTCTACTGACTAGCGAAATGTCTGCGACATAACCGGCGGGATCTACGGCGAAATGGAAAAGATACGGGCTAACGCGCTCGACATAAGATACCGCCGAGTTTCGCCGGGTGAGAAAGCACTGCTATCGTACTCTCTCGACTTCTCAGCTTATCCGCCAGTCGCGAAAAGAGGAGTCGATATACTTGCCTGGTGGTCGATCAGGATCGCGAGAGTATTATTTTATTAAACCTAAAACTGCATGTTTAATTTGCTTTTCGCAAAAACTCGGCGACCGTTTTTAAAAGAGTTCTTATGAAAATCCCGCTACATTTCCCCGCTTTAGCTTCGCGCGTTTATCGCAGCAAAAAAGGGTAACTAAAACAAGTCCGCGTAAACGCTTTAAAGCGCGGGGGCGTGCATTCATCTGGATCAGATAAGTGAAAAAAATTCAATTTTCTTTCCTAAAGAAGGAAAAAAAGGCGAGCGGCAGCAACTCGCGCCACGTCCTCTTATCCGACTCGATCTCGGCGCTTTTACGTATATAACGGCGGCGCGCAAAAAAAAGAGAGAGAGAGAGAGAGCCCGACACGCGAATAACATCAGTCGCTATTTATTTAAGCATCAAAAAAGAATGAAGACGAACAAAAGCGCGAAAAGCGGGGCAGAGAGAGAGAGAAAAAGAGCGGTCCGCTTTGTGCTTATTTCCTGCGGGTTTTGTAGTTTTGTTCCGCGCCGGCTGCACGTGCGCGTCGGCGAGAGATAATTATTATCTCATATAACGCGCGAGCACTAATTAGATTTCTATTACGGCGCAAGGTGAATGCGAATCGTCCGTCTTTCTCTCTCTCGCGCGCGCGCGGCTCTCTCACGTTTTCGCGCGGAGTATTTACTTATGCCGCGCGCGTATTCAATCGCAGTCAGAATTTAAGATAAATATATGGAGCCCCCGCTGTCGGGGAATCTATTTTCCCTTTATGACTATCCGATTCTGGATGTTTATAATACAATTCCTCGATATTTCTCTTCTCGATATGATATCGCGGACGTAGCGGTGTTGAATTTTAATCTTGTCTCTTCGATCCTTGATCGTACCACTTTTTATTAGTAATGGACAATAATTCTATACTAGGGGATAACCGTCAAAACAGGATGATAACTGCAACAGCGCGTTAATTAGTTTGCGGAAAAATATCAGATGTATGCAACGAGCACTCGTATTAACCATCAATTTATTATTTGTTCTTCGTTAAAGTTGAGTAATTGCAAAAAAGATAATCCATTATTCAGCAAATTTCCAGTAAAAGCAATTTCCATCGGCTTCTCCAATTAATACTCGATCCTAAAAAAGCATCGAAGGGTCTCTCAACTCGTATAATTCCCGGAACCCTTGAAAAATCGCACGGAATTTGCATATACTATTGAATTTTGCGGAACCGAGCAGAGAGCCATCTCTCTCTCTCTCTCTCTCTCTCTCTCTCTCTCTCTCTCTCTCTCTCTCTCTCTCTCTCTCTCTCTCTCTCTCTCTATTTCGCTCCCTCTCTCTCTCTCTCTCTCTCTCTCTGTTTACAGGTTCAACGAGTCAAGATGATGGCCAGCCTATATCGAGTACTCGAAAAACAGCTGAGCTCGTGTCTGCGCAGCTGCCGGGCCGCGTATGCAGCTACAAGCGGCCCGAGTGCACTTGCGCCCGACAATTTAATCATGGCGGCAACACTTGACCACGGTCAAAGTGGATATTGACGATCGAACTGGCCCCCGTCGCCTTTTTTTTCTCTCTCGTCTTCGTTTACACACCTGTTCTACGCGCGCAAAGTGCCTTTATAAGAATAAAACCATAACGCCCATATTTGGCCTTTTGTTCTTTTGCCGAGGCTATACTATTTCATTGAAATTCGTTTCTTTGCCACTTCGAGGTAAAATGGATTTTACCCCTACCGTTAAAACATTCTTTGTTATTCTGGGTAATAAAGGAAGAAAACTGACATTGATCATAAAGAGTATCCTTCAAAAACGTCGATCTGTGAAAAGAAAGCATTGACCTGCATGCAGCCATCAAGAATTTTCGTTAGCTTGACGAGCAGCCAACGTCGGCCTCGTGGGAGCAGCGCATCAACGTCGCCGCTAATTAGCAAAGCTGATTATGCGGGAGCGACGCTCAATCTAGCGGACACTAAAGCAAATTTATCGAATCCTAATCGCCGGCGGGAGCTGATAAATGCGAAACATCGCACACTTGCACGGCAAAAGCTTTCTTGCGTTCGTTTACAGAATTACGGGGGATAAGCTCGGGGATTAATCGCCGCGATTATAATTGATTATTTGCCGAGAATATTCTGCGCGCGCTCACTAATTACGGTGTCGGACGAAATGACTGTTTCCGACCGATGATTATTATCAGCGCGAAGCGTTATTAGCCCTGTGATTAGGAGTTTTGCGATTCAATCACCGCGTCGATTCATATGGATTTTGATGCTCCGCTAGTTTACGCTTCATTTTGCTTCGCTGTCTCGTTTACGACTCGCAAATTCAATCAATCTTTAATTACTTGTGCAAATATTAATTCTCCACTTGTTATTGCAGAATGTCGAATATAAAAAGACCTGTTTCACTGTTATCACCGTTATAAAATCATTCAGTTAAATTTTAATTTCAAATTAATCTCTTCATCACCTTAAGTAGCATTATTCAAGATAACAAGGCAGTGTCTTTTGCGTAATTACTGTGAAATTTGAACATGTCAAAGTTAAACTTTCGAATTACATGAGTTCATTATAGTATTCAGGCATGTTCTCTTACGTGTAGAAGTTTCTCATCCTACGGCATTACCAAGTGATTTCAAACTTAAAGCTACGGAGACACTTTATAGTATGCGATCGCTCAAAATTTTCTACCTCGACAAAGTATTTGCGTATGAAATACTTCAGCAAAGAGTTAAAAAATTAAAAAAATTTGTCTATGCCTTTAAATAATTTTTTACCTTTACACGGTTATCACTGCTATAAATGATTCGCAAACAAAAGTAAGATAGTTGATATAAACTCTTTCAGACTAAGATCGAAACTTGGTGAATATTAAGATTGAAAGTATTAATTCAGAATCGTGAACATTTTTTCTTCCATTGCCTTCCGACATTTTGACTCAACAAAATTTTAATTTCAGCTACAATCATCATCCACTACTCAAAAGCTAACGTTTTCAGATTCCAGTTTAGCATCTCACGCAGAGATTCGTAACGAGGGAGTCATCAAGCTCGCTTCTGCCTCCGCAATATTATATGCACAGTATTCAGAATATATCCTCACTCGGCGCCGTAACACAGCTCCCGCGTTAATAGAGTGCGCGATGAATTCATTATTCAGACGCTCGACGCATATAACATGAACCACTTAACGGCCGATTCCCTCGGTAAACGTATGCGGCTGCTAAGCGTTTCTGCAGCTACGAGGATGCGCCGACTGAATCCGGAGGATTCATTCCCGAAGAAATATTGCGACGTTAAAGGTTTTCGCTTTGATGGATTTCGCTTCTTGCGCAGGGCGGATTCATGGGCCCGAGACGCCGTCAGCGCGGGGATCGAGTTGCCGCACCGCGGATGAAGGATTGCGGCTCCATTGCATTCGCTTCCGAGCATTGTATGCAGTTTATTGATTATTTTCCGCGGAATTTATGCTTCTAAACGCGCCAGTTTCAACGGGCATTATTACTCTGCCACTTGTTTCGTTCAATTTAAATACGCATAATTTTCCAGATACAATTGCCTTGGACATTCATAAAAAAGCACTTTCGTAAATAGGAAATATCAAATGTGACTGAATCGGGTCATATCTAGAAGAGGAAAAGAAATTGAGCAGCGTGAAATGAAGGAAATTTCAGATGACAAACTGCTTGGACAATGAAATGTCGAAATGAGGAGCAGTCTGATAAAAGAAGTTTCCAGATGAGAAAAGACGCATAAGAGTGGAAAATACGGAAAAGTGGCATAATTATGAAAAAAAAAGATTTTTTCATTAATCCTATAAAGAAATGAAAACAGGATATTATAGAATAGCAATTATCGTTGCGCTTCTAATTTCCTCGACAGGCAGAAGCTCGGCGTCTTTCTCTAAAAAAAATGGCCCCGAAATAAGAGCGGAATGCCCCATAAGAATCTTGTAACGAAGCACAAAGAAGCTCGCAAAAAAAAAGAATCCGACGCTCTAACAAACTAACCATGGCTGTTTACTCGCTCATGAAGGAGCTTTTCCCATCCATAATCGTAAATTAAATCGGCCAAACAGAGCTATATATAGAGCTCGGGAAGCTGAAGAGCTTCAAGTGGCACAGAGCGCGGCGGCGGCGGCGGCGAAGCGCTATTTTCCAGGGAAATAAATCTAGTGAGAGATAAGTAACCTTCGCCCCCGCAACTGCAGCCAGTGCTTTGCTCTTCGATCGCTCGCTTTTACGCTCCCCGAGCAAATGGAGATGTAGGAAGTCGGAAACAGAGCTTGAGAAATTGATAAGTCCGAAAGTAGCTCCCGAAAAGGAGCTGGAAAAAGTAAAGGTAATTGACAAGGGAGCCAGGAAACTGCAAAGAATTGGACGTATAAGGATGAAGACGTCGCTTCAAAAGGTAATTGCTCCTTCCCTGAATAAACCCTTTCCCCAAGTGCCACTTGACTTTTTCCTTCCTGGCCTTCCTTGGCTAATGCGCGCTTGATCACTTCTCGTAAATCGTTATAATTAAGCAGATAGAAGAACCGGATACTGTTTCGAGATTGTAAATTACTTTGGATAGGCTTGTGTCAATGGCAGCTCTACTTTTAAATTCTATCTGTAATATCAATATTATTTTTATTTTTATTTTTCGAATAAAATTTTTTACGCGTTTATTAAATAACTGCTTTCAATATTCAGTACACGAAAATGAAATTACTTAAATAATGGAAACAGTGTTAATAAAAGAGCGACGAGTTTAATATTTTTTTGTCAACTGGACGATAAAGTGCTTCAAATCTAATTAATAATCTACAAATACGACAGCAAGATAAAAAATTCATTTAGCCGCAACATACTACCGCCATACTCGACGTTCATGAACTTTTTTTACGCAGCTTAAAAGCATCAGTCATAACCGCAAAGAATAAGAGAAACAATTCCTTGACTAAAGAGCTTAATAAAATTTCCTAGCGACGTAAATAAAGAGCCTCGAGCCCGACTCTAATGACAGGCGGCATGACGCGAAGTGACCGGGACAAAGACTAGCGCTAATGAAAATTAAATGAGCAGGGCGCACAGGCGCAATTTCATATCAGGGCGAAAAAAAAAAGCTCGAGGTGAATAACATTTATCACTCCGGCGAAAGACACGAGCAATAATGAAACCCGTAAAATAAGCGAGAACCGGAGAAGCGCGGAGAGAGTTTATATATGCGCCGAAAAGTACAGAGACCGTATTAATTAAAGTGCGAGGGGTTTAAATAATATGCTACTAATCTAGGAGGAACATTAATTTTATTCCTACGGGAAAGAAATTGCGTCCGCCTTTATTTGTTCCGGATTTTCTCGCGAGCGATGCGATTTATTTCAAAGCGGCGCGAGAGTGTAATTAAAGGTGCGTCGGTATTACCCAGCGGTGCGTTAAATTGGGAGTTGATTATATTAGCGAAGGCTGCTTTTTTACTTTGCTATCTTTTTTAGTTACGACAGGATATAACTCTGGGACTCGCACAAGACGATAGAAGGGAGACAGGGGATTTCGACTAAAATATTAATTTTCTCCTGTATTTTGTATGTATATTGCGTTCAAATATAAAATGAAGAACAAAATACCTGTAAATTTGCCTTTAAAATAAATTGCTCTACAGTCAAGAATTTAATATGAAAAATGAATGGTGTAAATTGATAAAAGGAAGAATGTGCATGGCCTAAGGTAAAAGTAAACTGGGCGTGATTTACAACTCTTAACTTGATTGCGCGTTGATTGCAGGAATTTGCGAGCGCACGAGCACCTTCTCAAAGGAATGCTCCGTAGATTTCGATAAAAAAATATAAAGTACATTCCAGAAGGGCTGACCAGTTTCACCTGTTACTACTTGCTCGGCTGGCCTTATTTTTTTAAGGTTTAAAATTCGCAGATTCGCAGACGCGATTAATAATAAGAGAGTGCAGAGTACTTACCAGAAGTGTCGACGAGGTCGGCATCGAGGTTGTTGAAGCCGCAGCGGCTGAAGAAGAGGAGCGAGAGCAGCGACAGCGAGCAGACAAGGACGAGGAGCCGCGACAGCAGCCTCACTCCCAGCACGCGCAACATTATATCCCTGCGTCGCCTGCAATCAGTCGCATCGCACGCGTGAGTTCGAGTGCTCTCGTGCCAGCAGCATACATATATTCCCTTAACATGATTCAATTTGCTCCGGGCGTTTAGCCCCCCGTCCCCTCCCCCTGTCCTATAAACTCGCCTTATGCCGCTAAGTCCCGAGCCGTGTACCGCTCGATTACGCGCCCCTGGAATTGCGAGTAAGAGCCCGCCGCCAAATTATCGGATTTTACCGACAGACATTCGTCCCGCGGTTTCCAAAGCCTCACAGTTATTGCCCCTTTACATCCTGATTATCTTCGCATTGCTTCGCTCCCCCCGAATTCACGAGACCAACCAGTCATTTTCGCCAATACCACGAAAACCGTTCCCTCAGAGATTTCTTACTGAAGGAAAGCTTGAAGGCCTGAATGGAATTTAATTTCTTGTCAAATCTCCATTTAATAAACCAGTAAGTCACCTCGGCTCTAAAAAAAAAAAGTAAGTCTCCCCGAGTAACTGAAGCCAGTCTGGAAGTCGGTACGAAATCGTCTTGCGCGAAAGCCAAGAAAATGGGGAAGAAGAAGGAAAGGCAGAAGACGACTGAGGGGAAGTAGAAAAAAATAACATTGAGGCCGACTAACGTCAAACGAGGAAATTAGCTTTAAAGTGCCGCGGGTCGTACAAGTCAAAGATCCCTAATTACGGATGTAAAATTGAAAGCGAGAACTGAAAGACACTAAGACAACCGGACGAGAGTTTTCCCGAGGCAGGAACTACTCAAGTAGTCCTTCCCTTCTTCCTTCCCACTCACTTTCCACTTTCTTTCTTCCTTCCTATACTCCGTCTTCGTTATCTTTCGCGACTCTTTCCTCAAATTATGGAATCGTCAAGTGGGCCACGCAACCTTAAGAATAATTGAATATTATTCTACTTTTACGAAGGCTTTGCTCCCGACTTTCCTCTCTTTCGCAAAGAGACAAAGTCAGGAAAATCGCTCTTCACTTGTTACTTCTTATTATCACTTTAATTCCAGATTACCCATCGGCTGAGATAAACTTTTCTACGTTCTCAAGAAATTACTAATTAATCATAATCGGAGAGCTTGAAAAATATCCAACTATTTTTAATAAATAATAATTGGCCGAGTAAAAATTGAAGGTACATTATAAATTCTGGAGAAATGTTTTATCGATATTCGAAATGAGTACCCGATGTAAATCCCCACATGTAAATCCAATACTAAAAAATTCTTCCAATACCGTGTCAGTCGATATACAGTTTGACAAAAGATATGGATCCAATTTCAGTGGAGTCGCATTTCATCACGATAAGTAATATATCCCCCACTTTCTGCATTGTTCGAAAAACTAGCCTTTAAAGAAACCAGATATGTTCACCTTAGATTCGTTTTCGTGCGCAAAGCTTTCCTTTAAAGCCATTTAATTTTGCACGCAACTATATCTTACATCTTATTAACCGTAAGCTCTTATTTTAAACTACCATTAAAACATCTTTTACTGTTACAGATTTTTATCTTATTTTTTAAGGGGTTAGGTACACTTAGAAGAGGAAAAAAACGCTTTCTTTGGGAATTTTTTGTGGTGACGGGTTTTATTATTTAATAACAAACTATTTTTATTTTTAGTTCAAATAATTATCATTTGAAGAAGTTTTAACAATTTCTTAAAGCAAAAATAGCCACAAATGACGCGACTGTAAAAAAAAGGTGTTTTGCGGTGTGCAGCAGAACTCAAGACTGGATCATCTCAAACAAAAAACCCGGTGAGGTTACGTAAATAATAACAATTCTGTGTACTTGAACGAAACAAATTTCCAAAATATTAATTTTTGAGAAAATGGCTATAAAAAAAAGAAAAAAGTCTAAATTACAATATCGATCGTTCAAGTACACCAGAATCATGCTGTAAACAAGTGAATAATTTGAGCATGATTTATATTGATTTAAATTTTTTTTTTTCAACTTATATTGAGTCGTTCACTCCAAGACCATAACGGCCACCTTCTTCATCAACGGAAGCCTCGTGGAAAGCAATTTGCATGAAAAGAAACTTTAAGTGTATCTAACCCCTTAATGAATAACTCTCTAATTTTAATGATTATTGAATTGAGAAACTAAATCTGGCCAGGTGAGTGGCAGTTGATTGATGTAATTGACGCATCTAAGTCAGAAGCTATACACATGTGGGATTTTCATTACTAGTTCCATTATGCGGCACAGTATCCCACAGTGTATCATGAGATATTTTAACTTTTCATCCGTAGTTTGATAATAACGATAATATCTGATTATTAAATTGTTTTAAAGCAGTTTATGTACAAAAAAAGATGAATTTTTATCTACAATCGAGTACGAAATTTTTTATTTACTTATTAAACATTCAAATCCCGTTGTAAAAGTTAAATCGCTTTTAAACAAACTAAATTTTACTAACTCAAACTAAAGACATTTTCTTAAAACTCATATTAGTCGCGACTCTCAGAATCTCGTTAAATCTGAGAGCCGTCCGAGCGTGAGGCAACTTGAAGTGTTAAATATTTTTTTAACAAAGAGCGATGCTTGGGAAGGTAAAAAGAACATTGTTTGCTCAGCCATACTTCTTCTTTCTGGCAAGTTTTATGAGTACGAGGAGAAAATGCAGATCCTCGCGAGACTGCCAGAGACAAAACAAATTTGGTTCGTCAAGTTTTGATTGCAGCGAGCTATTGAGTTAAAACTTGCTCGTAATAAAAATGAGACTTCCTGTATGAACCGAGGGATGATTTGGGAGTAGATGCATAAAATTGTAAACTAAAAGTTAATACTTAATCTTAATACCGGCTTATACAAGTCCATCTCAATTTTTTCAGCAAATAGGAGCAAGGCTGCCAGTAAAACGTTTGAAAATAAGGCATTTTAAAAGACTTTGCAAAATACAGCAAAGACAATGTCAATCGTTATGCCTCACTCGCTGATAACTAACCCAGGGCAAAAAGGTTTCTCCATTTCGCAGCTACACACAGAGCCGTAGAGTGGCTGTAACAGGCGCAAGAACGTGTCTCGGACATCCGCTCGCTCTTCATTAGAACGCTCTATAGATAGACCGGGACGCACGTGCAGGAGAAAGAGAGCGAGTCGGCTTGTACCTCGTAAAACTGGGCCGAAACGCAGAGACGCCGAGACTCGTAAATTCTGCGTCCAGCAAAACCGCGCGTGCGCGTGCGCCCCCGAGGGGCGACGAATTAAGCGCGAACCGAGGGTGATTAAGCCTCGGGCTGACCGGTCGACAAGTGCCTTCAATTTATAGAAAAACAAACAGACACGGATATCTAGACAGCTTTCCGCTCTCGCCTCGACTTTGTTTTTCTCAAGTTTCTGCTGCCTGTGATCAAGTGCGAGGCAAAAGTAGACAGCTGGTGAGATTTTCGGGGAGTAATTTATAATTTATTTTGGAGACAAATGGATGAGTAGAATTCGATTACGAACTGAAGATGCTGTGAAGGAAAGGTATACATAATATATACCAATCGTAGGTTTAGTCAAGTAGGATTTCTGATTGAACCTCGGGGTCACCTACTATTCAACTTTGAACAATGAATGGTCATATCCAGTTCTAATTTTTTCATTCGAAAACTTTAGCTGCAATGGAAGTTCAGAAATGAAATTTAAGCTCGCCGAGAAAGAATAATGTGTCTTGTTACCGCGCCACCGAATACATAAAACAAAAGCACAGGACGTCCAACTCTCAACGTGGAACGAACAAACAAACTAATAATTCCCAGTCGACAATCGACGAATCGTGCAAAAACTCCCGGCCGTCGAAAAAAAAAAAAAAAATAGCCGAAACAAGCGCCTCGTCATTATGACCGCGAACTTCCGATGAAAAACTGGGTCAAGAGGTGGGAGGTGGAGAAAACGCCACCGGCAAACCGGAAGATCGAGGTGCGGCCGAGCGAAATAAAAAGTCGAGGAAATACAAAAGCTCACACTCGACGCGAGCTAAAGTATTGAGGTACTATTTTAAGCGCGGCAGCCTTTGCCCCCCCCCCCCCCTGTAATGCAGGCGTATGCATGAGTCTGCAACCGTCGCACTGTTTTCTCGTCTCCTTCTCTGTTCATTTTTTTTTTCGCGGCTTTTTATTTTTACCGTCGTGTGGATAAATATTACTTTTATTTAAACCGGTGCCCAACGATCTTCCTACAGTTTTAAATTTGATTTTGAAAACACCTTTACCGTTTCTGCAGTGAATTTAATAACTTCTGTACATTTAATAACGAAAACCTTTCTGATTTGAATAATTCTATTATGGAAATTTACTTCCATTTACGCGACTCACTGGCTTTCTTTTGCAAGTCCGAAAAACGAGACTCGTTAAGAAACTCTATCCTTATCCCCCCCCTCCCCCGTTCAGATCTCTATCATTCTGGCCTGGCTAATGAGCTTCTCGAGTGCGAAGCGTCACACCTGGAGAAAGGAAGTACGCGTCAACTTCAAAAGGAGAACGCGTACGAAGGGAAAATGGAGGTCGAGCGGCTAGAGACTCGAGTTGTCAAAGTAATTAAAGCGCTGAGGCTTAGAATTGCGCATTTTGTCGCCTGTCCCATTTCTGTTATCTGGAGCGTTTGATTTTTCTTCTGACCTTCTTTTCAGACCGGTAGTTCATTTTTTTTTTCAAATAAAATGATTTTTTTTTAAATTTATTGCTTTACAAAAAATTTGTTTTAAATTGATGCGCATATAACAATATTTTCCAATTGTTACACACGGTATCTAAGAGCTGCAAAAAAGTGCAATTAAATTTTTCGAATCTGGTGAATGGACGCTTGAAACAATTTCAAATTAATCGAAACTCATGCACACCCTGCGAAAAAACCTTTAATATTTACTTATTTTATATGATAAAAAAATGCCAAATCCAGACTAAAACTAAAAATGAAATACCATCCCGATTCAATAGAAAACGGTAAATAAGCGAGAAATGAAAATCCGCTTTTTCTCGTGCAAAAATAGCTTCACCAGAAAAAAGTTTATCAACTGCAAATTAATGCGATAATCGCTTTATTTTAAAGCTATACCGCCTTGAAATCATTAATTCCACGTTCGAGGCGCGCCTGCAGCACTAAGTTTGGCTCGATTGGAGAGAGGGGAGGACAGCAGAGACGTGCGCAAAATTTTCAAAGCCTCCCTCGAGCCTCGGCTCCTTGACGTATGTGCAGGTATGCTTGCAGCCTATAGAGAAGCAGGGATATAGTAGACGAGGTCATTGTGGAGTTAAGGATGGCTCTGGAAGGAGGCTGGATCGAGAGTGGATGCCGCGCAATTTCTCTGAAAAAGGTAGCTTCTACAGAAGATACTTTTCTGAAAATAAATGATTTTGCCTCTAATATAAAATCATTTTTTAATGCAAAATAGTAGACTAGATTTCTCCAAAATTCCAGTCATAATCTAATTCTTTATTATTGTTATTGTCCTTTGTTAATAGAAGTTAAAAATGGCTTTTCATAAAAGACGTATTCAACATTGAATATATTTTATACTATCTCTAAGGATTAATTCTGACAGTAAGCTGTCTTATATTTTAAACTTTCAAACCTTCCCTATTTTTCAAAGAATTGTTTGCCCGTATATTATTCGGATATAAATGTTTTTATAAAGTTTTGAAATTTAAAATTTCCAGGTTCCAAAATTTTTAAACTTCAAAAGTGAAGCCGGCAGAAAGAAGTTTTATTCTTGTTTCGCTGATAAAATGCACACTAAAAACTTCTTGTTTCCTTCTAAAGGAAGCTTTGTGATCGTACTTTTTGGAGTTGTTCTAAAAACCTTGTATAATTGTATTTTAAGATGTCAAGAACAAGAATAAATGGTTTTTGAAAAATTTCTGTATGGATGTATATGTGTGTGTGTGTATGTGTGTATATATGTCACTCGGAGGTTTTCCGAGTCGGTAATTACAAATCCGACGTTAGATTTTTAAAATTTTCAAAATTCAAAATTGCGTTACTTTAAAAAAGTCAGGCCTTAAAGGGTTAAGAAGTGTGGAAAATTAAAAATCATTATTTTTTAATTAAAACTGGAAATAAGAATCTTTTGTTAATAGTGAACTTTAGTCTGATGGGCCGAAAGTGTTCTCGACGTTTTTGTTTTTGTATATAAAATATGTCCTCGTGTATGTCAACCATTCTGTAATAAACGCAAAACAAAGAGTTTTGGCAATTTATATTTGTTTGTCTTTTTTTTTAGGGCAATCTTTTTGTTTGCTTTTGATACAGGCGACGAGCATGCGTGAAAAAATGGATTTCGAATACGTGAAGAACGAAAAAAATTGACGAAAACGATTATATTTTCGAAAAGCTGTTATAGAAAAATAATCGGTTTTTATTGCCAGCTTTAAATTTAAATTTAATCTGCAATTCATATCTACTATCTATTTTTCGAATACTGAAAACGTTGTATTAGGAAGTACGAATTTTTATTATTTACAAAATATTCTCTTTTTTTTAATAAAAATGTGCAAGGGTCACTTTTTGTCAAGAGGACACCCTCTTACTGTCAACTTCTTGTTTTGGCCTAGGAGGTTCATCCGGGGCGCAAATGATAAGTTACGCGTACTTTCTTTTGCTGTCTGGCAATTTTTAAATATCAAAATGGCCACACCCCTAGATGGCAGTGGAAATTCCTTGAAGCAATGGAAAAATCGAGTCATGACTTATAACGTATCAAGCAAATGGTTGCAAGGGCTTCAGAATTCAAAATCGTCAGCGGCACTGAACTACAGTTTACGTCCCTGATAAACCTCCTAAATAAAAACAAAAACTGGGGGCAGATCTCTCGTTGACGGAAAATCGCCCATAAATATTAGAGTTTTAATTAAATTGATGAATTGGCCAGGTCAGAAATGAATAAAAGCTTCAATTTTATGAAATAAATTTAATAAACATCAATGCGAAATAAAATTTGGTTATTTTTTTATTTCTGTTCTGTACTAATTAAGCGAATCAAGTCTTCTGAATACTAGAATGAAATATAATTTTCACGAATATTTCGAATGAAAACAAATGGCAAAAAAGAGTAGTAAATTAAAATTTCCATCCATCAAATCAAAGCAAGTAAATACGGCAAGTGAACGACTTTTGTTACAGATTTCAAAAAGGTTTTCTTTCTACGTCGCATTAGTAGTAACATTTCCATTTCCAATAAAACGAAGAAAACGTACTGCAAGAAAACCAAAGTATAAAGTAGGAAGAGTTTTATACATTTTATGTCGCCACACGGAATAATATAAGGTCGAATAACTTCAGCCAACCTTTTGGTTTATGACGCTGACGATTGTAAAAAAAAGTCAGAGATTCGAGCGTGATTTTGTTGAAAGAATTAAATTTATAAAAAAGTAAAATTAAATTGTTACTAATTTTAAACATCTAATTGATAACAAAACGAATGTAACAGAGCCTTGAAATTACGCAGGTTTTTACTGCATTATTAAATGAGGTAGAGATAGAGGTGTAAAATTAAATTTTTACTAGCTCGAAGGATTATCCATCTTTAATAGACTTCTCTTAGGATAACGGAGTTTTTTTGAAGAAAAAAAACTTTCATTATCATAATAACTTTAAAAATTATGTTGTTTAATAGCTCTTAATTCTTTTAAGAATTACGCATTCAAATATGTAGCGCATAAAATCAAATCTACTTTATTTAATATTCGATGTTTCGGTTTTTCGATTTCTCCGAATGAAGTATAGAATAAAAAATGAATCTTCGTATCTTATAAGAAAATATTTGAAAGCTATAATTAGTCATTTTATTTATGATAATTCTACTGCAAGTAAATATTAAATAAACAATGTTTATTTTTTCATTTGTCTGTTTGGCTAGCACTTGTAGCTCACTTTTAGTTTATCAAGTAAACGCTGATATTTGCAAGGTGTTCATTAGAGAAGGAACATATTATTCAATCACAAATATAGTGCGTTACCGTAAACAACTAGTTAGTATAGTCCGAGAACGTGAAGTGACGTGAACAAAAACTTTAGACTCCCTACATAAGTTGCCAGACGAGTTGTTAATTGAAATCGATCACCACTGGGAGCATTTAATTCTGTGATTATATACATAGAAATATCGATCGCGGGTAAACAATTAACAGTACGAACGTGGGTCGCATGCGTGTACACGAATTGTATTATGCTAAAGTATGAATGTTTATAGATATTATGAAAAGTCACTTACGTGGAAGACAATTCACTGATGGAGAACGTTGTCATGAGGTTACCGAGAACCTGCAAAAATCAATTTTTTAGTTATATTAATGAAAATTCATGGCATATCAGTGATTTCAAATAAAGTAATTATTATATTATTGGTGTGCACAAATAACCATTGCAATTAGTACAGATTAAGAAAAAATAGCTTTGGCAACTGTTGAGCCGCGAAACTCGTAGCTTCGCTTCCGCGAAGCTCTTGGATCGCGATAGTTGAAATTTGGCTGAAAAGTACGCAGCCCGAAATGCACACATAACTCCTGCGCTCGGCACTCCTAAATCGAGAGGTGAGGTAGCGGCTCGCTCGAGGCTTTATTGCCTTACGGAAGGGGCAAATTTAACTCCGGCTGACCTCGTGCAATCTCTCTTATCTTTGCCACATCTCCCGGCCTCTGGGGTAATTTCGCTAAACTAATCCAATCCCCGCGATGAATAATGTGTCGCCCGCGTTCGGCGACTTATATGCAGAGATCAAGTCGCTTGTGTGTGGCGGCCTGAGAATAGTCGAGGAGCGAGGAAACCGGCGGATAACTGCCATCATTAAGTCCTTAGGGCCGCGAATGAATTTAGGACTCGAGTGTCTCTCCGATTTCAAAATTGAAAAACATCATCGAGGTAAGAAGAGTTATCGAGTGAATAGGTGATCCATAGCTTGAGGCAAACTTTGCAGTAGATATAGGCACAACTGTAAAAGTAATTCTCCCTTCTTCTGCCAGACCGTTGAATATTCATCGAACATTTCGAACAAGAGACAGAGATGTTGGAGTAGACTGGATACAGTCGGTCAAAGGGAAAAGAGCTGAGCGAGGCAAGAATTGAAGATAAGTTGCGACGAAGTGCCTTTAACGGAGGGAGATTCGGTGTTTAAGAGCATTTTATGCTTGATTGCAAGCTGTTCTCGTTGTATTTATTGATTTTGTCAAGCGCTCTTGTGAAAATAAACGGTAACCGCAGCTTTTGTCTCGGTTATTCCTTGTAAAAGCAGTTTATCAAGTTTATCAACTGGTGTTTTCATGAAATGCTCGCTTTATATTAATCCGGCATGTTTTATTTCTTCTAATTAAATGTTAAAGCCAGCCGCCTTACCAGGCGATTGAGACCCGAAATGTTCTGAATTATTCTAAAAAGAAACTGAAACCAATAAGAATAAATAGAACTATTTATTGTGAAATAAATTAGTAAACAAGTTATTATTGTTATTAATTCGCCATGATAAGATAAAAACACCTTGATAATAATAGTTCCTTTTTGAAATTAAAGAAAGTTTTTTTTTTACCTTATCACGCACTTCGTAATTTGAAAATTTCAAAGATCGAACCACTGTTGCACAAGGTGAACAATTCGAGTAAACAAGCGAAAAGTTTGCATCGATAAAAAGGCGAGCACGCCTGGAAATATCCAGCGACAGATTCGAGTTTCTGGCATTTCGACGCGCGCGCAGAGCCGTTAAAGAATCGCTCTATGGGGAAGTGCCTCGCTCGCAGGATAGGTCACGTATTTTCGTCTGCTCGATCGGCCATCGACTACTGACGCCAAGTCGAAAAGCCCGGCGACGATGTACGAGCCTCGGCTCTATCTCCCTTTATCTCCCTCTCTCTCTCTCTCTCTTCCTCTGCGCGAAAATTTACGATATTGAAACATGCAGCGAAAATAAAATCGCAAACGCACGTCCAGGAAATTGTATATCGACAAATTCTAATGCCCGTCTGAATATTGATAGCCGGCGCAGAGCGGAGAGCAGAGCGGGCAAAAATTTTTTTTACCCTCATTTTTCGAGCGCAAGAAGCGACGCTTATTGTCGAAGGTCGTCCGTCACGTAGGCGAGCTCAGCTTTTTAAAATTGCGAGATATGCGCGAGCTTCCCCGAGTATGGATCCGAGATTCCGTGCCGCTGCGCGAAATACATTTCAAAAGATTTAACATCTCAATGGAAGATCAGTTTATTTTTAAACTATTTAAGCTATCGAAAATTGCAGGATAGATTTTTTGTTGTTTTTCAGATGGTTTTTCGCGTCTGCCCACCTCCGATAATAATAATAATAATCTTAAGCACAAAGATCGACTTATCCTCGAAAAATTGAATGAATAAATTCATAAAAAAATTCGGCTTCTGATAAATAAGAATCAGCAATTTCTAGCCCGCGCATGAGTTATTCATCAGCAGCTTCCCCGGCAAAAGGAGTTCCGAAAATTGAGCAAAAGAGGAGAGCTGTCCCGGCAGCTTTCTCGATTCATCCTTCAGCGGCTGAAGGCGCGAAAACTTCTTCACATCGAATTAGACGTCGGAATCGTCTTGTATCGAGGCAAGCCCGCGAGAGCAACGCGGGAATAGCGGAAAGAAAAGGCTCTGCCGCTGCATTGGCCCTTTTGACGCGGGCAGCCCGGCTGAAATATGAAAAGGGATTCGGCTCAAGGAGACGCGTCTATCCCCCTTTGTTCGGCCTGACGCTTTGACAAATGAAGGCAGTCTGTGCAGTCCAATCATCGCGCATACCGAAATAAACCGATGCGAAGTGGCGTTTCGCCTATTTCCCCTGGAGCTTTTTCTTTCCGGCAGCTGCTTCTTTTATTCCTTGCCGAGCGCGATCGTGCCGACCTCCTTCCCACTCTGGATTTAACGCTCGAGAAATTCCCTTACAAATATTGACCTCAAAGTCCCTCTGTTTTCCAGACGGCAACAAAATAAACTGGCACTCGTAAATCAACAGCCAGATATACATTTTTAGCAGAACGACATTTGCTAAAGTAAAATAAAATTCCGCAAGACAGTCCTCGACTCGGAGGGAGAAAAATTCGGCAGAAAATAAATCTTCACTCTCCTCTCCAGCTCCTTACATCCGCGTCTCTCTTTTTTGCGCAGATACGCGGCTGAGAGCGAGAGGGAACTCTCTCCGCGGAAAAATCCCAAAGTGCGCCCGTAGAGAAAAAGATGGTTGAGAGAGGCCGGGGGGAAGTAAACCACCGCGCATTAACATTTCAGCCGGCTTGCCAAAATCCTTTGAAAGGGCTTGCGTAACAAGTTCGACTGCCGGCTAGATGGATAACGCGCCAACGTATGCATATATGCACGACTGTCGCTGCCGCCGCTGGGAAAAACCAAATTTTCGGCTTCCTTCGGCGACGGCGCAGAAATTTCCCTGCCTCCCGCTCAATGGGAAATATCGCGCTTACCCCTTCGTAACCGCGAACGTACTGTTGTGGGAAATAGGCTATTATGCGGATGCAAACAGGTTATTCGACATTTTTAATAAAAAAATTTTCCCTCGTCGTTTCTAAAAGGATTCGCTCCGCGAAAGCGAAAAATTCATTAAATTCAGATATGCCTGATAAAAAAGTCATCTCCACAAAAAAAAAAAAAAAAATCTGCTCTGATAAAACAGTTCGTTCCACTGTAGATCAGACCGGGAATGTCAAATCTGCAATCAGCAAACAATATTTTATTTGCAGCGATCGCAAAGCTCTCGTCTCTTATATACAAGTCCTCAAAGCTCGTTTCCATATATTCGACGCGACCCCGACTGCGTGTATAGGCATTACGTGTGCCCCTTTTATGGGGCGTATCGATACATTCCGCGGTGACTGCGGCAACTTTTTTCGCGTTCTCGCGCCAATGTCATTCGATCGCTGCGAGCCGGCAAATTGCACATCCCGCCGAAGCTCCGAGCTTTTTGTTTGTAATCGATATTCGCGGAATTCGATGACGTTCCGTCAAAAGCTCCGAAGGGAAGTTGAGCTTTTCCGGAAATAGCAGGGTGACGCTCGGAAATTTTTCCATACGTGAGGTGGAAATGGGAAATTTTTTAAATAAAGGTACTCGGTGCGCATACACAAAACTAATTTCCCGTGACAATGAACACCGAAGCTTTATCCTCGAGGAGGTCGCAGTCGAATTTGGTGGAACCATCGAAGAAAGCGGACTCGCGAGTAGCTAAACGAGCTCGAGCCCATTTGCGAGCGGCGAAGGCGAGCTGCAGTAAGCCCTCTCTCAAAGCTTTGGGGCATCGCGTGCTGCACAAAGGTGCACGAAGAAAGGAGAATCCTCTCTTTGGTCGAATTTTCTGGCTGGATACCGTCCAAGCTCGCAGTGTTTCGATCGCCGAGATTGATTCCGCTTGATCTAACCTGTTGGAGCGGGGAAAAATCTCGAGCGAAGCCGCGGGCCTCGGAGAGCGCGCAAAATCGAGGCACCGCGGGAATCAATCCGAGTGATTTCACACGTTTTATTTCAGAGAGAGAAAGAGAGGAGCAAGCCTTTTTCGTTTCAGCTCTTTCTCTCTCTTTTTTTTTTTTATTGGGGTCGCTCGTATTATGCGGGAGCGCGGAAAGCGACTGTTCTTCGTTTTTTGACACGTTTTTTATCCCGCGCTCCTATCATTTCTGATGTCGTTCTGCAGGCGCTGATTGGAAAGAAATTTCTCACATGGTTTAATCCAATTTCCTGAATTAGAGAGCTAAGAATAAAAATTTTTACATATATCAAATTTAAAGAGCACACTTTTAATAATAGAAATTAATATATTTACCTTTATTTTTTAAGGTATTCTTAGAACGAAAAAATTTAATAATTTATATCAAGTATATGAAGAAGGTAAATTAAGATCTTTCATTACTTTTACTTCTCAGACTGTCTCATCTCAATTTTTGCTTCATTAAATCAGCAGTACTTTCTAAAATTTTTTAAAATGTGCTTTTGCCATTAACTCGAATGGCAATTTAATTCTATTTCATTTGCAGAAATACAATGATAATGCAATAAAGATTTAATGTTACAGAGATAGCAGCCATAAATGCATTTTCAGATAAATATTATTTTTCAATTAAATGTTCTATTAATCGCAATTGAATGTTATCATCGGTGCAATTTTGCATAATGCACACAATTTTGAATTCAGCAGGGAAATGCACTCCATAGATTTTCAGAACGACTAAACATACCAGCGCGGCATTATCCTAAAATCCAGACAACATAAATCGCCGCATTCATTACCACCCAATCTCGCATCATTTCATTACAGCTAATTCCGAACATACCGACGGCGCCGTTAAATTTTGCGAAATTACGCCGCGAACTCGAAAAAGAAAGCCCTATTTATTATTCCCTCAGCAGAGGCGGCATCGTTCAGGTATCGCTCGGACTTTTCACCCTTTCGCCCTCCATGATTTATCCCCGGCCATTATTCCGCAGCAGCCGGCCAACCTTTCCCCTTTTATTAACTCCGGAAGTTTGATTTTCTGCGCACGTGGCCTTTAAAGACAAACTTCCTTTCTCACGAGAGAGAGGAGGATCCCCCGAACTCGAGGAATTTTCCGAACTTCCGATCGAAATTTCTTTTCTCTCGCTGCGCCCTGCACTGCTACTTCTAACTTCTGCGCTTTCAGTTCCTTCTCCATTTCTCCTCGCTTTTTTCCACCTCGTCTTTTGCCTTCCTTTCCTTTTTTCTCCTCTCTACTTTTCCTTACTTTTGACTTCCGAGGAGGGGGGGGGGGTTTTCTGCAAACTCAAACTTTCTCGCAGAAAGGAAAAGCGTTAAAGGATTATCGCGAAAGGAGGCTTACGGAATACAAGACAAGGCGAAACTAATTTATAGAAAATTCTGTGTTTATTTTTTTTTTTTCTCCAATTCAATTTTTCTCAGAGTTATTGAATCAGTACAGTACGATTGTTGATAAAAAATTGTCACGAAGGCGTATTATCTAGATTTTTGTACTTTAATAAAACTTCTTTTAAAATAGATTATTTTACTTTAAAAACTAAACAGTTTTCCTTTAATATGTGATATTAATTTTTCGACAGAGCAACTGACTTTTGGATTAATTTCAAGTGAAAGAAGAAAAATATATTTACTTAAAGAAAGGTTTTATTAAAATAAACAATCTTAACTAAATTCAGAAGATCAATAAACCCTTTCGAGAGTGTTTCATACAAATCACATCAGTGTCGGAGCTCGTTACATGAATCATCGCGGGGATATTTAAATAAACTCATTTTTCTGGCGAAGGAGATCTCTTCCGGTGTGGCCACTAAAGTCGGAGCTATATCCATCCTCAGGAGGGCACGGAAAAAGCGAGAGAGAGAGAGAGCGGCGGGATTCGCGCGCGGCGCGTAATGTACGGTATAATTCGACGATACGTCAGAGCTTGCCGACAAAAGGAAAAATAAGCTCGGTATGTAAAAGTGCGCGAGCGGTTTACCAAAGCCCTGCTGCTGCCGCTATCTCTTTCACTCTGGCGCAGAGCCGTTATGCGCGAGGAAAAATAGAAAGTGAGCAGATCATAAAAAAGAAAGGATGGAGCCGAGGCGAATGTAAACACGAAAGAAAGAAGAGGATTACACGTTTGAAGGAACGCGGAAAGGGACGCCGAAGTAAATGCCTGGTATGGATGAGGAGCAGTATTTCAGACGATCGATATATGCAAGTATATGAATAACATGCCATCCGATCTTCTTATTTTAGTGATAAACTTTAGTGCGTTTGGGTTTGTTTGCTGGATATTTGAAATTTGCATGCGGAATTGAGACTCGCGGAGAAAAAGAAGGGAGGGGAAACTAATGCGAATTCTCGTGAAGCAGGACAAGAGTTTCATTAGTTTTACGATATTCAGAGAGATAGCAGAGAGTCACCGTTGCGAATTGAACCTTTCGGGGGATTAGGTTTGCCAATGAATTTGCTACGTGTTATCCTTCAGTTGCAGGTATTATTTTAAACTGAAAAAGGAGATTGAATTGAGCTTTCAGAGCCCGGTTTAAATTTCATTGTATTTTATATCTGAAACTTTAAATTTTACACATTTTTTTGAATTTCAGACGATTAGAAATGAATGTCAATTTTGTTGCAAAGTTTTAAATTCCTTTACAAATGTTGAAAAATCAAGGGTCCAATACGATAACTCCCACCGTGTTCAAGCAGAATCAAGTCCGTAAGAAAGAGTATCGCATCTCGCGTTTCCCGGGAGAAAAACTGGGCTGGCAGTTCTCGTGCCACTTGTTAGCCCCTGAGAAATGTCGGATCTCCGTCGTTTATCGCTTTGGCTGGCAGCCGTTCTCCTCCAGCGAATTTTTTCGAGTCCGGTGGGCGCCCCGATCCCTTGCTCGGCTACTCGGCGCAAAAGCCGACGAGACTCGGAATAGCAGGGCGGCAGCGCACACGAGTCCCTTTGAGAACGTGCGTATATCGCTCTGAAAAGGAGATGATTTCCCATATTGATTTCCGCGGGGGGCGTCTTTCAATGAACTGCGAGGGTGAGATACGAGGGGCTGGCTTTTGAAACGCGACGTCTAATGGAAACGCGATTTCAAAACGCGAGGCGAGCCTTTTTTTTCCTTCTTTTGTTCATCTGGACTCGAGCTCAGCGGCTCGGATGCTGAAATATTTTCTGCTTCGACGATTGACATGTCATTTTAGCGTTATTAGAGTTATTACGCAATATTTTTGAATCTTTAAAGCGCAACTCCTGAAAGCACTGGCGTAGCAGAATAAAACTACGCAGGGAGGTAGGTCGGGTCGTCCTCTTTCGATTACATACTTAACATCTCTGCTACAAGGTGTTTAGCAGCTTCAAATTGCATTATTTTATTGCATTATTTTATTATATTAATTGAATTAATGTAATCAAATGAAAGCCACAGTACACTTTCAAACGAGCTTAATTTTCATAATCTTTGTGGCGTGCGATTACAATCGCGGATTCGCGATTATGCAAAATCTGTATACACTTTAGCGGCTTTAAATCCCACCGAGTTGCACGAAAGTAAATATTAAAGTTGAGTGCATAGAAATTTGAGAAATAAAACGTCTTTACATTGCAGTTAAAGCGATATTATTTCATTTCACAAAAAAATATGGAAAACGGTAGAAATTATTACAATAAATTTAAAGGTTAATGAGCTCTCTGGCAGAAATGTGAAAGGACAGCTAATAATGAATTAATGAATTAAAGGCAGATTATAAAATAAAATCGAATTCGCTTAATTGGAAAAAATTAAGAGAGTGCATTCGTCTCTGCCGGAGCGGCCCAGTAGTGCAGAAAAAGTCAAAGGCCGGCATAATTTATAATTATACAGTGAAAACATTAAAACTAATGGAGGGCAGCTGTGCATGCTAAATTTTACAGCTCGCATTTTCCGTATACCCCGGAATAAAGCAGTTAATTACGCAGATGTATTCACGTTCAACTCCCGGGGCGCGTTGTCGTCGCCGTTCAATTTATGAAACATTATTCGAGAGAGAGAGAGAGCGAGGGCGAATCTTGCAACCTTTATCTACCGTAAAATCATTGAACTGCTAGAGAGAATGCTTTAGGTTATGGATAGGCACGTTTCATTCAATATAAACTAATTACACTATTTGCAGATTATTAAAACGTTTAATAGTATTAAACAAAGAAAGTAGATTGCAATTCTAAGTGAAAAAATCAGAGTTTAGTCGGACCCTTGGCAGGAATTTAGTTAAAATATTTTTTTATAACTCAATTTGCTCTCGTTTTGATGTGATATAAAAGATACTATTTGCACAAAAAATACATACAAGACTTAATTGCCCAGAGAGAATGTCGGGGTCTAAAAAGCAGAAAAAAGAGAACGCTTCTCGAAGAGATCGAAAGCAAAAAGCTTTGCCTCCAATCAGGCTACAGCGCACGCAAACTCGCTGTTGCGCGCAGCACTCGGGGGGGCTACGCAGAGCAGCGTAATAGAAGGTCGGCGCGCGGCAGGCCTGTGGCAAAATTTTGTCGAAAATTAAATTCCGCGCTCGAACGTACGCCTCGCCTCGCTTCGCTTTTCAGCGAGCACTTGATGCACTTAACCTGTATATACGATGTAAACGTCGAACGCAAACAACTAATATTGGCGTCCGTGCCATCCGCATCGCCCGAGGCTCAATTCTCTATGCGTGCCTGCTCTTTCTTCTTTATTTCTCACCCATGTTTATTTTTCCCAAAGCGCTTTTCTCCGTATTTGTCAACTTTTTACCTTGACTGCTCTCGCTTTGCGCTTTTTTGCCGCCTCTTTTTAGGCAAATTCCTTCAATTATTTGCTTGCAATATGTTCCAATGAAGCGGCCGAAATGCGCTTCTCGTTATTGTTTTCATTGGTCCTGCTCGTCCAGACTGTCCACCCGAAGCTGTTAATTTCATTCGAAATCATTTTCCTGTTCACTCAACATTTCGCAACATGAAATTTCGCTCAAATCCTAAAATGTCATAAACATGCGTTTTAGTCTCGTACAAGGTCTGAATTTATATGACTCATTTGCGTGTTTATACATGACTCAAATTCTATCCTGGTGAGGAATGTTACAAGTTAACTCCTTGCTCGAGCTTAAATTTTATTATTATCAATAAGTATTTCAAATAAATCGAAAATACTTAATCGATTGCCTGAACCTGAATGCCTCAATCCGCACGGGTTTTTGAGCCACGTAATCGAGGGCCCTCTTTCTGCAAGGAGAAATTTGAAGCGCCACCGCCAGGTGCTCGAGCGAATACAAGACTAACAAGACTGCGTCAGTCCTAATCTCTCCATCAGCCTTTCATCCCTCCCCAACCCCCAACGGCCATCTCCATATTCGCAGCCTCCGCTTTTCACTAGATCAGCCATCCAGTCGCCTCGCTCGGCTGGACTTAGGCAGAGGAAAATTGGTGGGCGAGCGCGCACGTGTCGGCTCCCGAATTTACTTTGATAATTCACTGCCTCGAGCGCGCGCTTACACTTATTATCGTTGGCTGGAATATCGAGAGCCAGAGAATTTAGCACGGCCCGCGGTAATCCACTTTGCATATTTCGAACCCGCCCGGGAAGAATATCGATACTCATTCCTAATGCAGGAGTGTAGATTCGAGCTCGACTACTCATTCTAGTACCATTTATGATGCAATTCATTTCGAAGTTGAGCTAATTTCCTAATTTTCAGTGCAGTGAACACGGTCTTCTGCTTCCTTTCAAATACAGTTAAATCAAGAGTCTTGACATTCCAGTTCTAATTAAACTACGAGTTTCCGCTAGCTCTTCAGAGAACGTTAAAATTGAATTGCGTTAGTCCAGTTCTGAGTCCGAAAAATTTTTATCTTTATTCCCAAAAAACTTTACAACTTTAATCGCAAGAACGATTTCAATCGCTAACAAAGTCCAGGGCAGAGAAAAATGTAGAGCCTGCTTTCAACAACAATCCGAAAAGAGCCCGGAAGAAAACAAACAGCAGTAATTTAGTCCAATAATAGAAAGTGGACCGGGTTCGGGAAGAATTGACAAAGAACTAAACTCTCGCAGCGGGGAGACGAAAAAAAAAAGGACGAGCCGGTTAACAAAGGCAAAAACGTGAGCGGCCGCGAAACAAGCAATTCGCTGACGAGATGAATCTTTCGAAATAAGGCAAAAGCGCAGAGCGGGGAGGGCCGCAATCCACAAACCGCGCCGGAAACTTTGCGAGTGGCTTTGGGAATCCTCCCTTTCTCGCCAGGCGCGAACAAAACGATTAACGAGCAGCCCAGCCCGGTCACGACCTCGGGGTGGAGAACAGTCGCAAATACACAGCGAAGACGCGGAAACTTTTTGAATTTCTCCGGCGATTTTTCCGGGAAAATTTAATTTCTACGAGAAAAAAAAAACAATAAATTGGCGGAGCGGCCGCGGCACGTGCACGGGCGGTGAAAATCTCGCGTAACTGCATCGCAGATTAAGCTCGGCTAACGGCATTAATTCGCTAACGCGAAAGGACCGGCTGGTACAGGCAAAGAGCAAGCGAAATTTCACGAGGTTGCGCAACCGCGAGCCGCACTCGTTGCGGTATGTCGTCCTCTCGGCTTGCCGGTCCTCCCTCCTTTCCTCCTTCCCCGGCTTCCCTCTCGACGAAAATCCATTTCCAGTTTTGACAATAATACACGCGCCTTTATCCATTTTCCTGTAACTATCAAATTCTTTTCTATATAACAATGCAAAGCGCTTGAAATATTTTAGAAACGATAAAAATGGTTATCACTGTTGTTTTTTTGAATCGCGTCAAGTGGAGAGTTGGCAAAGCGAAACTAAAAGATCCTCTCTCAGACTGTTTTAAGCGGGTCAGTGCACTCGTCGAAATTCAGCAAACTCGGCGTCCTCCTTACATCTGCGCCTCTTTCCTAGCAGGCTTCTTAAACAGAAACAAGGAACTAAGAGGCGAGTCACGTCTGCCGGCATGCGCCGTCTCCCCTTTTCTGCAGGAGCAGCGCGCCCGAGTCATGTTTCACGTTCGCTGGCAAAGTTAATAACTCAGGAGTAGCGCAACAAAGGATTCCGTGAGTGCCCCCGACGACGTCGGGGAGAATTTGGCCCGCCGCGCTGTCCGGCCTCTCTCTCTCTCTCTCTCTCTCTCTCCTCATGTAAATGAGTAATAAATGGCACGCGCACCTGCCCTGCACCGTAAAATATGTACAAATCTGTTTGCCCGACGAGTTAATGGAATTTCTTTGGTCTCCACGCGTCTTCTCTTCTCAGGTGCCACTCTGGCATCCAATTGAATTCGGATTGAGTCAAGGCTGACGCGCTGCATTATTGCTCGACAAGCAGGGAAGCAGGTACAGATTCAGAGTGCAAGATCAAATTAATTTATTTAAGCGACTTTATTCGATTATAAAATAATGAGGTTAATACAAATTTAGCATTGCTTGCATTAAGTGGCATTGATCATTATTTAATGCAAATTAGCTTATCAATGCTATCGTTCAATACATTAATTTTAAAGCAAGCATTGATAATGATCATTTTATAATTTTAGTGTACGTATACGTATAATAATGATAGACATGTCGAATAATATCGATAATATTGTTGTGATATAGGTATAGAGATGATTTTTATTTAATTTAATTTCAAACATTAGCAAATAATTGTTTTAAATTAATTACCTTATATTTAGAGCGATGTTTGACTCAAGCAATAAGGTTCTTGCCTCCTAAGACAAACATCGCTTATAAAAAAGTTTTAGGGTAATTTTTTTAAGGATCTTCTGCTGGATTTTTCAGTGACGGGGGTGGGGAGTCCGTATACTCGGGAGGTGCTAGAGGCTTACGTATGGTACCGATCAAACCAAGAACCACTGCACCGAACACATCATGTGCTTTAATATTTACCGAAAAACACCGATGACCCTCTTCGCTGATAAGCCTGTCACATATGGCAGCATCGTTAATTAGAAAATTATTAAAATTCTCAAATGAATCAAACAAAATACAATAACGTAATAATAATATTATAATAATATAATAATAATATATTATTATACGAAACCGCGAAATTTAAATGAAATGAAATATAGCTGTTGTAAATAATCTTGGAATAAATTAATTAATATTTGATTATAAATGATGTAAAATATCAGATACTGTCATTCATCAGTCGATGATTTTCAATTCATGGGGGTACGAAATTTCATGAACATTTTATAACAAGAAGATTTTATTAAATTTAATAAGCCAGGGCATATAGCGAGTCGTAATCTCGTAAGCTTTTTGTGAAATTTTATTGAAAAATAATATTAAGTCCTTGACACGATTTACATCTACATTAAAAACAATTAATTAATTTCTTTTGAATGCAAGTAATAATTGTAAAAACCTAAAAATTTAAAGATTATATCAAACTCTTTTAAATTAATAATGAAAAAGTATTCATTACTTCATACGTTACATTTGATTATTTCGAGTCTTTTAATTAAATGCATTCCCTGAGTAGATAAGGTAATGAGTACATACAAGTACACAGATTTTTAATTATTATAGCGGTATGAGGTTACACCCCCCATATTATTCATTCTCTTAAAATGTTTAAGTTACAGAATTCCATATATGTATACTTTTGTTTAATAATTTAGCTAATGATTAATCTCTTAACTAACGAAAGAAGTTTCTTTGTGAGCTGCAGCCACGAAAAATAGCTGTTTCGAAAGAAAAACTACTCGATCAAAGCCGCACTTAGAGCATCCAGCTGCTACTAGATCCGCCGAACAATTAACCAACCCGCTGTCGACCTTCGAAACGCGGCAACCACTTTTCCGTCACTTAGCAAAGAATCTCCGGTTTATAGTGGAAGGAAGCAGCAGCGATCTCTCGCTGCTTCTCCTTTTGAATCGTGCTCGAGACAGTTCGAGCTTTTTTCGAGTAATAAACGCTGCTAGTAGCGAGCACTTGCGGGTGCAACTGTTTTTCTCCTTGGCGATTTCATTCGTTCAGGGCTTCAAAAGTGTTTTATTAACTGCAAACAATAAATGCTCTTACAGAAATTAGTAAAATAAATTAGAACGAGCTTAACCGTAAGAAAACAAATCAATTTTGCCATCCTGAATCTGTAAGTTTTCATCAGCGGAAGACCGAAAGGAAAGAGGGGGGGAGGGGTTGAAGCACGTAGCGCATTTCATTCGAGAGGCAGCTCATAAAGTATTCGAAAAAAGTTCGGCTCCCTCCTCGCACGATTCGCGTAAACAAGCATTCCCTCTCGCTGGCTCCGTTCGCGGAACAAGCCGCGCGCATCCAGGCCGTAAATCATCGCCGCCTAATAAGAAGCAGCCCGCCTGAGCTTTATAAAAATTCTCTGCGCTCGCGCCAATTTGCGATACTTCAACCGAGATTTTTCCCTCCACCCCGAGGAAGAAATAATACACGAATGTGTGTGCTCTGCAGCTATATTTCAGAGGGAGTCTTTCATTTCGGCCGGCGCGCACGTCGCGTCTTTATTATTTCCCGTTCTGTCTGCTGGAGCGAGAGAGCCCGGCCTCTTTTTTCTCTCCGGCTCCGACGTGCTTGTCTTTCACTTCGTTCTTTCCGTTCTCCGGCCGGCTAGATTGATTCCCCTTTCGATTGGCTCCATCGCTGCTCGAGCGCGGTGCAACAAGAGACGCGCGCCGCTCTCTTGTTGTGGCAAAAAAAAAATTGAATAACTTTACCGCCCGGGAATAACTGACGGGATGAAGATCAAAGTGAAATCGAGCGCAAGAATCTGCGCGAGTTAAACTGTTATTGGGAGCGTTGGTCACGTTATAAATTGAAAATTCGAGAACAAGGGCTTAAGCTCTGTAATAAGCTACTTCGCTTTACCGCTTTTTCTAGAGCAAAATACAGGTTCAAATTTCATTTACGCGAGTAAATATTGTAGTTGTTAACTAGAGAAGACAGCACAACGTATTCAATTCGTAAAACGCTTTCGGCGAGCCGACGTTGTGTGTACGCCTGCACGTAGACGTATTTCACTGGCAAGTGGTAAGAAGCAAGCGTGGAAAGGCCAAGCAGATGATCGAGTAAGACTTGCAACCCTTCCCTTCCTGCGGAATGATGAAACGAGAGGAAAACGAGCGCGATTCCTTCTGCGAAAGAAAAAAGCCCCGAAGAAGGCAATCGGAGGAATACTTATACGAGCGAGAGTATATACAGAGAGAAAAATGAATATGAAGTGGGGGAGAACATCGAGAGGAATAATGGCGAGTGTATCGGCGAGCTTCCACTTGGCTTCCATTATTTTTCATTTGTTTCTCCAACTGCGAGCGCGTGCGCAGTACCGACTCGGCCTGAATTATTCATGCCAGAGGCGCCGGCGCCTCTCTTCTTCCCCCTCGGTTCTTTCTTCCTTTTCATAATGTCATTCACGGGAATCTCCGGTGGATCTTCGCGCGCCGATTTTTATGCCCCGCGCATTCAATCATATGGGAGGAAGATGCACTGCGATAGATATAGTCTGGTCGGTTTCTTCTTGCGTATTACGGGATTACGAGTGGAATATAGCACGATTGAGCTCCTCGGATTGCGCGCGTGAGCAGAGTCTGTCCTACTCTCCACGCTCCTTTTCTTTTGTCTTTTATCTTTTATCTTTTTTTTTCTATTTACCCTCTTCTTCTCTGCTGCTTGCTAAAATTGGAATGTACTTGAATTGATTTTCTTTCTCTGGGCAAAACAATTTTTGTTTTTTAGATGAGGATTTTTAATTTTTACTTTATTATGTTGTAGTAAACATTATTTTTATAAGTTAAACAATTTTTTACGATAGTATGAACTTAGAGCTAGTTTGTTCTTCTTTGTTAAAACATCGATTTCCTTATTTCAATTAAAGTTGCCTTTTATTACATGCACATTCGATTATGTACATCCGATTGATTTAAACGGATTTTTTTCTCAGTGACATAAAAAACCAACGAATGAAATGTTGATTTATTGATCAGATAACAGTAATATAATTCTTTTCGCTCTTATAAATTATAAAAGTTATATTCTGTACTTCTATTCGACTTTACGTAAATATTCTTAATATTATTATAATTATAATGCAATAATACTGAGGCAAATAATTGATAATAATAAGATTCATTGATAAGCTTCTCGGATAAAATTAGTTTTATTAGTAGATAAAAGGTTTTCTAAATTTTTTAAAAAAAAGCTTCGTAAAACAAAGTTAACTTTTCGTTGAGTAGAAAAAAGCACGTAACATCTTCACGGAGGGCAGGGCAGCAGTCATTTTTCTTTATATTTTTCAGCTTAGCCATTCCTTCAAGGGCCACGAAATCCCTTATTCTGGGGGCGACGAAATATAAAAAAAAAATACAGAAATGCGCGTACATCCTACTATCCGCTCTCGACTATTCAGGTGAGAAGCGGGGATAAGGGCGAGATCGTTGCGTAAGACCCTGGAAACGATATCGTCTGAAACGAGCGAGGCGCGCGACAGGCGCTGCTATTCCAGACTAATGGGAACGTCGAGAGAGCCTCATATTTTATTTTGCCGCCTCCGCCTAAATGTCAAATTTGCTGAGATAAAATAGAGGGTTGAGAAACGGGCAATAACTAAATTAATAAGTACGTAATGAAGTTTTAAATATGACGACAACCATTTTTTAAAATCATCTAATTTGAATCCTGGAAGAATTAAAAAGGAAAATCTTGGGCCAAGATTCCATAAATGCCAAGCTCTTGCTTATTATTTTTAGAACCGCTCGATATGTACGTAATTCAATTCTAAGTGATTAAACTCCGCCTTTCAGCTGCGCCAAAGGATAATGAAGCTTCGGCAAAGTAGCTAGAGCAAACAATTGGATTTCACTCCACGTGTAGAAGCGCGAACGCGCGGTGTAACAATACACAACCAACACACTCGACAATTGCGTATGCATAAAGTCTAATTGAAATAGGCGATGTTCCACTGCCTGCCGACTTACCGAATATTCTAGTTCTCGGTATGTCCCACGGCGTTGAAAAATCAGCGATGAAATACGATTCGACGAGGTAGCAATTGATTACAACTTTTAAATATTACTGCTTTCTATTCACTTTTATTTATTATGGAATCGTTAGAAACTCCTTTGCTTTCTTCCACTTTACAAAGTAAAACAAGAAAATAGCTCGAGTAAATAAATAATCAAAAATAATCCCAGGATGATTCTTTGTTGCAGTAAAAAATTTAAAATGAAAACTCTCGCTCCCCGGACAAGTTTTTTCAGCGCTTGTTTCCACGACGTGGAAAACTTCCCAAGAAACATGTAAAATAACTTCCGCGAGTTTAACAAGTGCATGCTCTAAAAAAAGGGGGGCCGTGTAAAAGATTATTCCGAGGCGCTGATTGCGGGCAGGGCTGTACGGCGTCAGTTTATCACCGCCTGAAAACTTCGGCCATAGTTCGGGGAACGAGCGGATACGGGACTTTGATGTCGCAAGAGTCTCGCATGCCGCGGCTGAGCGCATTCAAGAATCAAACTTGCCCGGCTAAATATTATACTCCGCACTGACTAACTTTACCAGGAATTTATTCCGAGATACTTTTAGTTTTTCAGCCGCAGACGCGGGAATACTTCTCTTCTTCCTAGAATTCTAATAAATGGAAAAATTGCTTGATGTTGACGGTTCTCGTTTTCCTACGCTTGAAGCTTCTACTTTTTTTTTTTCAGCAAATCTCTAGCTAGAAATACACGAGATTTCGTGCCCTGGAGCTGGTAAGGCCGGGGGAAAAATTCATTTAGAAAAGGCCGCGGCACCATAAATTATGTATCATTGAAAAACAAAACGAAGCAAGAAGTTTCCGAGTCATAAATCAGATCAGTCGGGCACACAAAACGCCGGCCGAAACGCGTTAATAATTTATAAAAGATCGCGCGACTGCTTTATCTGTCCGGTCTCACCTATCCAGCCTGTTAAAACTTTTCGATGCCTCCACTTTAAAATATGAATTCCTTTTAGAATGGATTCCGCGCCGACAACGCCATCCAGAAAGTTTTTAGTTTTACGCTCACGTTCTCGTCTGCATTCTCGTTATTCTCCGTATATGCTGTCCTTTATCCTCCTTCTTTTTAGGGCTTCGCATTACTGAACCACTACTTTTCCAGCAATTTATTTCGCCTTTCCCGAAAACACTGAAACTTTACAGTCGCAAAATTGATTGTAAATTGTTAAAAATCAAATCAAGTAGAATAAATAAACAAATAATCAGACGAGCGTTGTAGTTTAATTATACTTTATATTAGGTAGCTCAAAGCCGTTGCAATTTCATTCCAGGCAAAAGAGTTTAGCATAAACATCGAGGCAACTCATCTCGACCCTCGCAGCGTGCGCCATCTCATCAATTCTTTAATAATTTCCAGCACTTTTCGCACCTCCTTGCGCCCGGCCTCGAAAGTCAGCCGGCGATACAATTCATTATGCATCGTAGGCCGCACTTTCCGCAAAAATGCGTCGTCAATCTTCTTGGAAGCCCGTGGCCATTTTAATTACTCTTTTTTTCTCGCGCCTGTACATACAGCCGGGGCGAAAGTTGCCTCGGAGCGGCTCCGCGAATTTTAATGTCGTCGCGGAAAAGTTCGCAGGCAAGAAAACTCCTCAGTCGCTCATTGGTCCAAAAGCTCCCTGAGCCTTTGAGGCATTTTTTGCTCTTGTCTCGGCAACTTTTTGCTCCTCCAAGTGCGCGACTTTGCGAAACAAGTTTCATAATTATTTATTTTTAACGATTTTTTTTTTTTAACATTGAGAGTTTCTGCTGATCGTTAAATTAGTTTCAATTAAAAGTTGAGAAAGATTTGGGTCTACACTAAACTTTTATGTGTCGAGTAGGCAAACAAGGAATAAAATTTTGTTTCAATGAATTTGTTAATTAGGTAATGCTTTGCGTAAAGGTAAGAGGCTTAAAAGCAAAGGAAAGTTTTTGCACATTTTCGTTAGAGAACATTTACACGCATAATGCGATGTACAGCATTATCATTTATTTACCTTTGCTTTCAAAGCTCTCACAAGAATGGAAAATTAACAAAAAAAAAAAAAATATATGAAAAGCTTTTTATGAAAAGAGTCTATTATGACAGGATCAGATTTATTTTATGGTAAAATTCTTCTTATTAAGAAATTCAAAGTCAATTTATTAAAAAATAAAACTCATCACTATAAC
This sequence comes from Ormyrus labotus, assembly GCA_035582975.1. Taxonomy (NCBI): domain Eukaryota; kingdom Metazoa; phylum Arthropoda; class Insecta; order Hymenoptera; family Ormyridae; genus Ormyrus; species Ormyrus labotus. The sequence continues at coordinate 30,980,523 of JAWWEO010000009.1, read as the reverse complement.
TTTTGTAAGGTTATTCTAAACTATAAAGGGCATATTATTTTTTACCCGTTGATCAAATTTAAAATACTCTCACCTCTATGGCGTAAAATTAATGCAGCTCGGAAATTCCATAGTTCGTCAAATGTGCTTTCCTGAAACAAAAAAAATTATTATTAAAAATATTTTTTATGCATTTGTATATTACCATTATTTTATTTAGATAAATAATTCTTCGTCTACATTAAAACTAATACTATTTTTAGAAAAATATGTACTGCAAATGTATAATAGTAAATATTTTACTTCTACCTATTATTTATAATAATGTTCGAGGAATGAAATGAAAAAGTTTTGCTTGCTTCATTTTTTATTCTTTGAGCTATATGATATTACAACTTTTGAAAGCATTATCTTTATATATAGGATGCGGTTTTATTCTGTTATATTTTGCAAAATTCTGATGCATACCTGCATGTCATTGTACTCTGGATAAATAAATAAATTGTTTCCTATTTTTCAATCGGAAAAATATGCATTGTTTTTCAAAATATTCACGACATATCTTTTTAATGGAACAATAACTAATGAAAACGGTTAATTTGTCTTTAAGTTTAGAACCACTATAATAATTATATGGATAATGCAAGTAATAAACAAACTATTAGTTTTAATTTTTGGACATAAGTCGGGCTGTATCAACACTTGACGTAAAAAAAAACCAGTTATCTCTATCTGAAAATGGTATTTCTTAAAAAATATCTGTTTTAATAAAAAAGATCGCAAAGCTTTTAGTCCATTAATTAAATATACGTAAGTTGCTATGGCCGTTGATGCGAGAGGCATTAAAAGAGGCGCTTAATTTCACTTAGGGTTGGACTTTGTAAATCCGAAAGTACTTTGATAAAACGCCTTTTAAAAACAGTCCATGAGGTATAAAGAGGTTAATTTGAATTTCCCTAACGACGCGAAGAAGAAAAGGACGGCCACGTTCCCACCTACTTCCTCAAACTCTTAGTCCGTGAAAAGTCAAAGTCCGCTGCTTCTACGGAGAATTCATCGTATTTTAAAAGGGCTTGTAAATTCTTTTATAGTTATATGAACAGTAATATTTTGTAAAAGAAACAGAATTTATTATCCCAACGGAGAACTCGCTTTGTAACTGAAAGGTACAAAATAAGCTGAAGCAGCTGATCCGGAGGCAGTTCGAAAAATCGTGAGCACAAAAAAGCTCGAAGCAAGTGCGTCCCTAAAAAGCTCTGAAAACCGTAGCAAAACCGCCCGTCCATACGTGCAAGAGGCTTATTTTCGAGCGCTTTAAATCAAGGATTATTAAGCGCTAAGCGAGAAAGAGTGGCGCATAAAAGGGCTACGCTTACCATTGTCGCTTTCATATTTCTGGCATGAAGGTTAGCCTCGTTTAAGTGACTGCCTCAGCCTCTCTACAGCTCTATTTCTGGCACTTTAACTTTTCGCGCAGCCACCGCAGTTATGCTAAGCGCGGAATGCAACGCTTAGTCTCGTCGGAAAATAAAGCAAAATGACTGAGGTGTATTTGTATGGAAATGCAATCGAGAGCGCCTTTATCACGAAAGGGTATAATAAAGTTTTGACTGCATCGTCGACGCTTTCGGGAAAGGGCGAAAAATCGAATTGCAGAAAACTCGGAAAAAGGAAGTCGCGCGCGCGCCTTGTTTTATTGGTTCGTTATACCCAGATACCGATGTGTTTCTCTGTGCGAGAAGCGAGCTGGTCGAGACAAAGTAATATTTTGACAAGCCTTTAACAGATGCTTAAATCGTTCATAATTTTCTTTAACCAATAGCGAATTGGGCAGTGTATTTAGTAAATAAATAGTTTTTGCATTAAAACGATTCATTAGCGAAAATTTTAGTCGCGAAGTTTATTTGAATTTTTTACGCCAACATGAATTAAGGAATTTAAATCTTTAAGGACGAAATAAAATAATAAGTTAATTAAAAAAATCAGCTTAAAAAGCGGAGAAAAATAGGCGTCAGATAGGGGGGCGCGCTGAAAGGGGTTAAAGCACAGCGTTGTTTTTCTCCCTTTTTGTCCCTCTCCGCGCTCCCGTAACGATTTTATGAGAGAGGAGGCGCAGGAGCGTGTAATTCGTTTCTGTATTTTCCATGCAAATTAACGTAATTCTCTCTCCCGCTCTCCCTGCCCCCCCCCCCCCCCTGTGTCCTCGCAGCGCGAAGTCTTGTTTTCCCTTTGCGCTCTTATTTTCGGAGCGTTAGAATTGCGTTACGGGCTTATGAAAGTTTATCGTACGGACAACTTTTACGCGGGGAGAGGGCATTGATTAAAATATTATTTTTCACGCGCGGCCCTTAATTGTTTTATTCTGCCTTTTAAAGCTTGCTCCGCGCGCAACGGTCCAATTTAAAGATTATAATATTTTCATAATCAACGGCATTAAAGAAGCGCTCGGGGTTTTGTTCCCGCGGACTTTGTCCTAACGAATTTCAGCGAAGCTTTTCAAATTTTACATAAACATTTGCAAAAGCAGTTTTTTCATCCGTTTTACGAGCGGGCCCTAATCCAAGCAGGATTCATTAACCATAAAAAGATGCCGGGCAACTCGGATCCAAGCCCGAAATTCGTTTAGCCCTTGGCGCGGGAGAAAGGACGAGCGGCGCAGTTTTGAGGCTGCACGCGGCGCGCGCCATTGAAATGGAATTGCGCAACGTCGAGGGGCAACGACGGGAATCGCGTTAGCCTTTGCTCCCTGGTGCAAAAAATGACGCACAAGGCGCGCATTCGCGAAATTGCTGGAAACGACGTTACGGCCGCGCAGATGGACGAAAGCTTGTTTTCCATCAGCAGCCCCGGCGCCCCGAACTTTCGCGCTGCTTTATTTCACCTTCCATTTAGGACTTTTCGTTACTTAGGACTTTCGTAGCTTTTTCAAATTTTAAAGGGAAATTCATTTAATTATTGGAAAATGATGTTAGACGCAGTAAAGCACACTTTGAGCACAAACTAACTGAGTAGTCAATCTTGAAAAACGCCAAGCTGATGAAAAGCGTTGCTTCAAGCTGCGTAATACAAATTACGGGCGCGAAGCCGAAGTAATTAATCGAAACGGCAATCAATTTGCACATGACTCGACAATAAATTTCGCGCGCTCTTGACAACTGCTATTTGTCTAAACATCGGGTTCGCGTTAAAGTTTGCCGACGTTATTTACATTGGATTCGGGCAACCTTGAAACTAGGCTACAATTTCGAGATTACGGAAACTGCATTGAATTTGGTCCATAGCACCTTTTGACTAATGCCGCGCGACGCAAATTTTACCGGTCTTTGCTTTGAGTTTCTACGTAGCTAAGCTAAATGGACTTTCGAGATATTTTGCTTCGCAGCGTATTTACATTGATTGCTGTCAGAGCTCGAATCCGATTTTCCGTAGAACCCTTGTAAACTTTGCATTTACCAAATTTCAGTTGCAGTTTCAACGGCGGGAAAAAAATCTAGCGAGTACATACTTTAGGGTAAAGATGAGCGAGAAAATGTTCCGACAACATTTTTCCCGCGGCGGGAAGTACATGTACAGTGAGGGCGAGTCAATCGAAGAAACTCCCGAGCGAGCAAACTTGCCTTTCGCAAAGACCGACAAAAGGAAATTAAGGAAAGCTCGCTTTCGTAAGAAAGCTCCGGGCCGCGAAAAGAATGGGAAGGGAATCGAAGCGAGTGCCCGAGAAGAACTCGAAAGAGTAAACGCTCCGTACACGTAAGTTTAAATAGAACAACGCTGCCGCGCAAAAAGTCGAAAAAGACTCGGGGAAAAATGGACGAGACGCAGCGAGATAAATATAAAAATCGGGCGAACGACCCTAGCGGCGAAGAGCGTCGCGCGGCGCTAAGTAATCGTCCATTCAGACGCTCCCTCGCTTCTTCGCTTTTTCTTCTTTCAGGCTATTGTGCTTCCGAGCTTTCCGCGGCGATGCAGGAGGGGATTCCTGACGATTAGCAACCTCCTTTTTCTATGGCTTCGCGGTTCTTTTACTTAAAAGAAGCGCAGACAACGTGTTATTGTACTTTTCCCATCGGCGATGATTAGAGATCTGCGCAAAACGGCAGGAAGGGAAAATTTACTCGAGCCGCAACGGCGACGGCGCGATACTCAAAAACGCAAGTCTCAAGCGCAATTAAAGTGGCCGCGGGACTCGAGCGGAAGGAAAGCATCGCACACGCGCATTTTCCGGCTCGACGGGCCGCTTCCTCTTATCAAGATTTCCGCTGAGTCGAACCACTAGAGGATTCGCCCATGCGGGATCCTCAAGACTACTGCCCGTTGTTTACTCGTTAGCGGTTATCGGCCGAGAGTCGAACTTCACCCCGACGGACGTTAAACAGACGCCGTCTGGAATACTAACGATCTCGGCGTTTAATGTACTTCGATGCCGGAGCAACTTTCGACGACTTGCCGCTTTATAACTCGCTCGTTAGTTCCATCATCATTTTCAAAAAAGCCCGAAAACTTTTTCAGCCCTTTCAGCAGCGAAAGGGAGAGTAATGGCGCGGATTTTTAATAAACGAGTATGAAAAGAACAGGAGGGGAGAGAATTTTTAAAGGAACATTTTGAGGACTCTGCACTTTTAGGCTTCGAGAGGAGTTTTATGAAATTCGAAGTTTTTTTATAATATCAATCGTCGATTAAACTTACAACTTTCTTTCAAAATCAAACAGTTAATTACATTGCTACCTTCAAATCAACTGGAAATTTCACATCTCGAGAAACCGCATTTGAAATCGCGATTAAAAAATCAGCTAAATTAAACTTACTGCTTAAACGGCTATATTGGTCACTATTTAAATTTACTTTCCTCTTAAATTGAATCGATACTGACTTTAAAATAGTTAAATGTAAAGGAACAACGACAATTGAGTAATCCAATTACAAATATTCAACGTAACCTCTTTGTAACCCGTCCCCGTCCCATCGAAAAAGCACATTGTGTTCCGAAAAGCATCTCCAGATGAGCAGATCCTCGCAGGTATTCCACGGATCCGCCATCGCAAAATAGACACGCCAGGCGGTAAGATGTTGGGGCTCGTAAATTTAAAATTCACCTATTATCATCGGATGCGGCGCCACCCTGGACAGGGAATCCATCAGTGTCACGAGTTTTTTATGGCCGGCTTTGGGCGCGCGAACAGGATCATCCCGATATCGAAGTCTCGTCCTTTACGAGCGCTCCCGCGGCCAGATTTTTCTGCCTGCAGAGGATATTTATTTGCAGACACTGTTGAGAATTTGGTCGGACTACGTAAAAGGATGCGCTAGCTTGCCTCTAGCCGAACAATCGAACGATCTGAATTATTGAACCGGCTGCTTTGCAAACATTGTCCGATGGAACACTTCGATATATTGAGGACACGTAGCTTGTTTTTATTAAAGAATCAGGAAGATTCAGGTACAATGCATGAAATTTAGTATACATTTATTCTAGATAGAGAGTAATTTTGTTTCGATAAGTTATGAAATGAGCTAGAAAGTACTTAGGTTTATTTAATAATAAAGTTTTATTTGAAAATTTCAATTGCATTAGTCTGCACTTGTATACTAAAGCTCGAAAGGCTGGCAAACTGGCTGGCATCGAAATCTCGGCTCCGAAGCCTCTCTGCAGCATCAGGAGAAATCCATCGTGCTCGACCTTTAAAAAAGCAAGAGCGTATTCCAGAGGGCGGGAAGGAGGGATAGGATCGGAATCCATTCCCGTTTTCTCGCCTGCAGCTTTAGCCTTCGATCCTTCGGCAAGTTCGGGCCCGCAGCTGCGTAATCCCTCCCTTTTACCGGGAGGACCGTGAGCGTCTCCTTGCCATAAGTGCAGATTCATGTTTACAGCTCGCTCGGCCAGGAATTCGACTCCGGATTTATGCGCGACCGCCGGGAAAATGATCGCGCGGTTAGCTAGCGCGCCTAGAGCCCCCCGTATTCTTTTCGAGGGGAAGCGGAATTTCGGTGTGCTTTTTTTTTACGAATTTGCGAAGCTGCCTCTGGGTGATGCGACATTTTTTTTTTTATCACTCGTGTTTTGTATTTCCTCTTTCTATAACGTTACGTAAACAAATACCAGGCGAATGTTTAAATTATTATTTAGGTCATGTGCAAACTTTCACGGAAGCTTTAATGTACAAATTTATAGTTATAAATTTCAATTTTATTTAATTCAATACAACTATTAGTAAATTACAAAGTTCCCTTACGTAAAGTCTTATTAATTCGTTTAAAACCTAAAGTTAAACTGCATTCAAACTAAATGCTAAATGTAGAATTTCGAGAATTAGTTGCCAAACCGCTACGCCAGCACCAATAATTCATGGATGAATTGTGAATTTACGGTTTGAATGCTGAAAATGCGAAATTTAACATACAAATATTAAGAGATTAAACTCGTATTTACAAAATATTTCTCTGTAGTCAAAAACTAATTTAATAAAACTATTATTATTTAATTTCTGTAATCTTTGAAAATATGAAATTTGCATTAGTTTTGTGCTGCTATAATCATAAAGGCTTTATGTTGTGCAGACTCGTGAGTGAAAAAAGTAATACACTGAGAAAAATGTTATTTCAATATTTACTATAACCGTATTAAAAATTACTATTTTTTGTGATAAAACGAGTG
>JAWWEO010000009.1:30952561-30973791 GCA_035582975.1 Ormyrus labotus | reverse complement strand
CACCTAGACCCCGAAAACTACGAAGCGCACCACCTGGACATCATCATCGGGGAGCAAGAGCCGTCGAACAGCATCCTGAAGAAAAAAGTTCCAGTTCATTTGTAGTTATTTATTTTACTTAATATTTAAATTAAATTATGACTCTTTGCGCTTACATCCACCCAACACTTAAAATTAACACTTGATGACACAGATGGGGTCATCCTTTTCTTATATCAGAGGTTGTTTTGACTGGTCGCATGAGCTGACAGAGTTAGAGCGTATATGCGCAAAGGCTCTGCTATATTCTACCGATATTTATACTAGAATTCCCTTACAATTCTAGATAGATTCTATCTAACGGATCTATCTGGAATCTAGAATTCTGGCTAGAATTTATCGGAAACTTGCTACCAGGGAAGCTTACGGGGTATTCTCTTACCTAATTATTATTATAAAGTTGGCGTAAATGCACGTGCGCGAGAACATCGTCTACATTGAATCGGTTTTAACAAGAGAAAGGCAGAAATTGGAAAAGGAACGGTAACAAGTTGCATAATTAACGGTAGGGGATGTAGTTATTGCTCGAGGGTGAAATAAAAGTAAACTATATATAAAGCACTTGGCTCTCGCTAAACAGTTGACTAATTCATTAGCGGACTCGATCCCCGCATGAGCTATTCGCAAATAATGAATTTAAACTCGGCGGAAACGGCCTCGGGACTCGCAGGGATATACTCCCTTAAGGGAAATCATTCCTTTTCCCGCTGGTTCCTGCTTTTTCATTCCGGTCTTCTTGCCGCGCTCTTTCTTTCTCAAGCCGGCTACTGCATCGAGGGGGGGAGGGAGAGGGGGCCGCAATGCGGTTTAATTCCGTCTGATTTATGAATGAAACTCGCGCGGAACTTGTGAGCGTCGAAATTTCGCGGCAAGCGATGTGACTCTGAGTAAACTTCCTCGACTACTTGCGAAACTTCATTTTTCATTATTTCTATTATCTTGATTGCCTTTGAGTTTGCACTGTTCTTCTTCTTCCCCTCTTCTTCTTCTTTTCTTCTTCTTGGTTTTTCGCCTTCTTGAGTTTGTTTCGCAAATATTTCCCGGGGAATGAAAATTCTCGCGGACGACTGACGACAAGACTTGGCCGACGAGAAATTTAAGTTTTACTTGGTCGCGCGTGCGATTTTCTTTTCTCAAGTTACTCAAACTGAATAATGTTTTAGGATTGCTTTTACTTCGTAGAATTACGTTGTACGAGTCATTTGTGGAAATGAAAACTTTACTTAAAATCTTTTTTCACCTCAACGATTTCAGCTCTGCTAGTCATCTGCAACAAGTTAAATAAGTTTCAAATTCATTCGAGTAAATTGTTTAATCTTACCGAAAGCCGTTATCTGCTTTACTAACTTGTTAAAGATTCATTACACACTTTCTTTCTCCATTCGCACAATATTTTTCTAATTCATGTTATGAGAAAACTTTGGAAAGAAAGAAAGTCCAGAAGTTGCGGCCGGGTATGCAAAGCTCGCGAAAAAGTTCCCCGGTGGCTCATCAGAAATTTTAATTTTCCGCGCGTGCACTCGCGGTTTATTTGCCACTTCCGGCGTTCGACGCCATTAGCGACGCTCGCTCTCTTATCCTGCTCTTAATTGCTCGCTGACATGCGATAAGCGAGCGTTTCTCGCGGTTTATATATGGATGTGGATTTTAATAAACACAATGCTTAATTTTATTATTAGTATTTAACGCAAACGATAATACAAATACAATTTTCAAGGATAATGTAAATATTTAATATAATTATTACGCCGAATACTGATTATTTTAAGTAATAAATAATAGCTTAAAAATTATAGTCTTCCCAAGTTTCATGGCATGGTCGATCATTATCATCGAATCAAAATGAACTTGTCCTTCATCATTTTAAATATTACCTGAAAGCTCGCATTCAAAATAATTTATAAAAACATCAAAGAGCAAAAATAAGTCGAATACTATCGATTTTAGTGAATTTTTGGGTCACTGACTTGCTAATCCATATTTGAAATTCTGAAATTCAAATCAAAATTAAGCGTTATATAAAAGAGTTGTAAAAATAGAACTGTTTTCTTTCAAAAATATTGGCACTTATTTTAATTGAATATGCCTCGAAATTCTTATGACAATACCTATAATTTAATATAATTTGGAAATGTATTCGAAAAGATGAAGTTTTGCGCGAGTGTCGCCCAAAGCAAGCGGCTTTTGGTTACCTTAACAACGAAAGAACAAAAAATAAGTTTGCGCAACCTGTATTAGACATTGCACAATCCTTAAACCACTTAAAGATTACTGGAGCAAGAGAATGAAGCTTGTAATATCTTCCTCTAGCACTTGGCCAAAAATTTCTTCAGTGACAACTGAAATTTACAGATACTCAGTTTGAAGTAACTTTTGACTTAGAAGTGCCACCTCTATATAAATAAGAATCTATCGTAATGTATGGAGAGTCCCGATCAGGCACGTTTCCGGAAATCGAGTGTAAATGAGCAACGGGCCACGGCGCTCATCGACAAAGGAAACGTGGACGTCGGTGTCGGGGCTGCTGCTGCTGGCGTTGTCAGTTTTCCGTTGAAATGAATCGATGACCCCGCCGTGAACATACGCGCGCGTACGTTCAGAAACAGCTGTGTTCGCGCGCGCTTAGCGCTATTGACCAGCCGGCTTTGTACGCGGAGGCTTCAAGTGCTTTCGTTTCAACCTTAAGTGACAAAGGTTTCCCAATTTCGCATGAATTAGAGCTTCCAAGAATTAATAAATGAGCTTCTTTTATGTAGCTCTAGTACAGGAATTTGAAATGAAAAATCAAAATTGTTGTATTCACGGGCAGTTTTAAGGAGTTGGCCGCAAGCCTTGATCGTGTAAAGGGTGATGTAGCCAGTGCAGCTCGCGCAGAGAAGAGGCAAAGAGGCTGCATTATGCAGCGGCGCCGACGCGATTTCAATGCATACTCGATTTAGCGAACTCGAACGGTACACACGTATATATATGAGGTGGCGAGAGAGCGAACGAGCCTCTCCCGGCTTCCGCCCGGGAAGCGGGGGGAAACCGTTCGGCATTAAAATGATTTCGGACGGGACGCGTGCGGAGGGAGCGCGAGAGGAGAGAGAGAGAGAGGATATTACACAGCGCGCAACTCGAGGAAAGAGCTTTTTAAGCCGTCGGATGTGTGCGTTTCCGATCGCAGGCCCCGGACCCGTGGGAGAGAAATGCTTTTGCGGCGGATTTATCGAACGACTTCGCCTCTTTTTGCGCGAGATTAATGCAGGCAGCTTCCTCCTCTTGCGAGCTTCGCGTCTCATAACTGCATTTTTTTGCGCTTTCAATTACGGGCTCGGCCGCAGAGCCGGACTAAGAAATGTGGGGCCTGTAGGCTGAAACGTGCTAGGAACATTAAACCGATAATTACGTATTATTAAAGCTATTATTTTAACCAATAATAAATTGTTCGGCTAAATATAGAGTCACTTTGTAAGTGAAACTTTTACCTTTCATCTTGTACGTAGAAATAGAATGGCATTTCGTATAAAGGAACCGATTTTTAAAAGTAGAATTGAAAAAAGCAGCTATAAGTGCGTTGCGCTGCTCTGCTTAATGGTCCGTTGCGAACGCCCTGCTCGGTCTGAGTGCTTTAATGAAAAATTTACTTACTTTTTTACTCGCAGAAAAATGGACTAACAGCAGTTTTAGAAAACCACATACCTATCAAAGCTTTGGACGTAGTATTTTTCATGAAAATTAGACGATTATCAAATCAAATTAAACAGGCGTCAAAAAATGTCTGTATCAACGCCTGTAAAAGTGTGCAAATTTACACTGGTTTTTCTCTTAATTGCAGCCCGAGATAAGGCGCTTGTGCACGCGCACTTTGACCAACAGGCTTAACCGTCGGCCATAAAGAAGTGCGCAAAAAGGCGCAGCGAAAGAAGGGCAATAATCCAAGCTATTAATTACCCGAGAGTTTATTATGGCGCTCCGAACGCGTGCGTACCTAACCGAAAGCTTAAACGCGACAAGCCGGATATTGTGCACTTACTTTGCGTGCGGGTAAAGCGGATCGTGCTTGAGTTAGAAACAAATCGATATTTTTCGCCGTTGGCGAGTTCTATTTCTGAGCAAAAGCTGCTTTACTAAATTTACTGCTCATGTACTCAAGTGAAGCAAAAAAATTCTAGATTTTTCTTGTTAGAGATAAAAGATTAAAAGCGAGAGAATTAACTGCCATATCTACGATCTCGGATTATAATGAGAAAAATCATGTGCTTAATTAACTAACGAACTAAAATCCATTTAAAAATCTGGTTATAAGAGAATTTCTTCTATAATAGAAAGAAAATCCTTCTTTTTCTTCGTACTTTACAAGAGTTTCGCGCATTGCAACTTTAGCATGAGGGAAAATTCGATTGTTTGACTTCAGTAAAGCATTATACTTTAATGATGAAAAATCGCGCTGCGCAAGTTTAGTTTACCTTCATTCCTTCGTAAATAAGAGTTCTCTATTGTGCTTTTGAAATTATTATACAGTTTGTTTGTATTCGTTGCAGTTACTTTATTAATTCTAACTGTTTCCGTGCACTGTACTGTGCAATGCAAGTTTTCGCAAAGTTTTGCACTATCCTGCTCTGTTGCATATAAACAATATTTGATAAAAATAATAGAAAGTTTGCAATTGCAGTAAAAAAATTAGGTATATAATTAATAAAACTGACCATTAAAAACATTTTTTAAATAAATGAAGTCGATGATCAAATAGCAATATTTAGATAACAGAATCTGGCAAAAAAACTTTATACAAGAATTTTGTTGAACTTTTGAATTGGAAACTAAACTACTGGAACTAATTCTTAATTTTCAAAAGCTTTGCGCTTGTTCAGCCAAAATTTCAGAAAAATTGATGAAAAATAACAAAAGTCAGAATATTTTGATTTATCTGATTTGAAAGGTGAGATTAAAATCTATTATTGAATGAAAAAAATATCGAAATACATATGTTTTTTTGTTCAAAAGTTGCATCCAAAAATTAATATTAAACTTGCATTGATACATTTTTGCAGATCTTTTGATAAAAGTACAACAAAACACGTGAAACAACAAAACAATCTTTTTTAATAAATAAATAGTATTTTCACTTATTGACGAGTGTAGTATTTAATTAAAGTAACCGAGATTACATAAAGTAAAGAGTTGAATTGTAGCAAAATAGATTATCGGAATTTATTAAAAAGTAAAAAATGAAAGTAAAAAATGTAGAAAAGTGAAAGTAAAAAATGTTCTGAAAAAAAGAGTCGGCCAAGCCAGAGCCGGATTTAAGCACTAGGCGGAGTAGACTGCAGCCTACGGGCTCCCACTAGCTTGTATTAAACAAATGATTTTTTTTTTTTTTTTTGTAAACACCGAACGCCACGCGTTTTCATGTACATATCTAATTTACGGATACGCACATTGCTATATATTACAGTTTTAAAATTACATTTAATTTAAATAATAATAATAATATTAATAAATTTATCATTAAATAATAACATAATATAATTAATTAATTTACTTATTTTTTTTTAATGGTTGCATTATAAAGTTAAAAATATTTTCTACCTAGCTGGCCAAAAGTGCCACTTTCCCTCCCAACACTCGATTGAGAATGTTGCAATTACATCCTCACTAGGCAAAAAAAATAGCATGCTTACCGCGGGAGGAAATTTGGCCAACTCACATCACGCATTTACACAACAATTTACACGAGTTGTGGACTGTCCAAGTTTTTTCCTCCCTAGATGCATAAAATACAATATTTTGAATAAGATGTCTTTCATAATCTACTTTAATTAGCACAGTTTATTGTTTAATAATTTGATTATTATTAATGCTTTCTCCCGGGATACGTGGTTGAGGGGTGTAAACTTTATTGTTTAATTATTTGTTTATTAATAATACTTTCCCTCGGGTTATGTGGTTAAGGGGTACACAGTTTATTGTTTAATTATTTTTTTATTAATAATGCTTTAGAATATAATATGAAAGGCAACTTTCCAAATAATATAGAGATACTTTGTAGAATATATTTCTGTATTATAACGACAAATTGTAGTGGAAAAAGATCTTTCTCAAAATTTAAATTGATGAAAGATAATTTATATTTGATAGACTTTACTATTTTATGTATTGAATTTGATTTATTAAGACATTTTAATATTTCAAAAAATAATTGATAATTTTGCTGACAAGAAAGCAAGAAAAAAATGTTTGTGATGTAAAAATAACTATATAGCTTATAGATTTTAAGTTTTTTAATTAAAGTTATAAGTTTTAAATTTATATAAAGTCTATTTATGCTCTAATGAGCAATAATTACGAATAAATTAAGTTAAAAAGAAATTTAGAAAAATTTATTTTGCAATTTTTTAAATTTCCCTCGCCTTAACATAACTACATAATTACATAATAATTTATTTTACAGCAAACCTGCAGAATTATGTGCTTTAAGAGTTAGTAAAAATTTATAAAAATATTTTGCAAATTATCGAAAAAAAGTGTGAAAGCATCAGGCAACGCTTGCTGGTATTATTCAAGACTACTCGTACAGCGCCATAATTAAAGGTCGTCCAAAGCGACGGTCGCTTAGAGCTCGGCAGCACTAACGGGTCGAATTACAAATTTAACGCTCAGCCGGGCGTAAACCTTAAACAAATGAATTGCGGCGAGCGGCTGCTATACGTTTCCGAGCAGTAAACGCAGTCCAGCGAGTATGAACGTGGCGGAGAGGAGAGCGAGGGAGAGAGAGAGAGAGATTGCGCGCAAGATGCATCGGAGACGCGGAGCTGTATTAGCAATTACATCCACTCGATGCAGCCGCGTTATCTTGAGGTGGCATGCCGGCGATTATCAAGACTCCCGGGAATCGGACATTCATTTGCGTTGCTGCGACGCTGATTTACGGAACAAGGACTGCTTCAAACTCACTCGTTACAGTAAGCTGCAATTAAAAACTTTAGAGCTCGTTTTAAAACCCTATAGAAAAGAGTAAGGATGTACAATTGACAGGGAAACCCACCAAAGAGAAGCAAAAAGTATGGTAACAAGTTTTCGAATTGATTTTTTTTGTCGAACACATCACTCAGTAGTAGCCTGTGGCTAGGCTCATTTGAGGTACGCTGTTACATGAATTTTTTCAGTCAATGCTTTCCTATACCTTATATTATTTCTCCGAAAATATTTTTCCTATATTCGTTAAAAAAATATAAACTCTTCTATCAGCAGGGAAAAAGCATAGGTCTTCGAAAGTCAGCCGTAAAAAATCACCTAATCTCCTGCACTTTCTAATTCCCATCAAGGCAAGCTTTCTTGGAGAAAGGCATCACGGCTATCTCTCGGTCTCCTCTCCGAGGCGCGAACTCGTAAATACGAAACGTCTTTCCATTGTTATAACCCAATAAAGCTCCGGTATAGGAAGAAAGCTGTGAGCAGGGAGGAAAGGGAGGTGCGCGATAAAGGATAAGGGATAAACAAGAAATAGAAAGCGAATGTTTTGAAAGGATTCTGCCGCATCCGCAGCTTGTTGGCGGGCCCGTAAAACCAATATCAGCATATTTCGTTGCGCTGCCCCGCAAGGCTTCGCGCGTCACTGCAGTCGTTTCTTTCCGAACGATAAACTCCGGGCCCGAAGGACCTCGTAAACGGATGATCTATGTGGATACGCGCCTTCTCTCAAGCTCGATGTGTGGAGGCTGCCTGCATAAAATTTGCATACGCTTTTCATATCCCTCCTCCCCCACGAGCAATGTCTTTTCAGCGAATCGCTTTTTTAGCCCGCAATGAGTTCAATTCTTTTTCAACCTAAAGCTATAAAACATTTCTTTCCTTAGTGCATTGTCCTTTAGAAAACATTTCTCTAACAATCAACTACCACTCAAAATTATTCATAAAACAGCCATAAGCCCTTCGTTCCTAACGAAAATTTAAGTTCACGCCACATTAATCGCACCTTCATGCAGCAGCAGCAGCAGCAGCAGCCGCAGCCCTCGGAAAATAAGGCGAAATAAGCGTACCACGTTGCCCGTACTTATTTCACTCGACTTAATGCTCGGAAAACCCTGAGGCGACTGAGTGATTAGATTCCTCGAAGGGCGGGTAGGCCAGGACGAAAGCCGACTGCGACGTTTACCTCCTCATGACCGTTAGTTTCAGGTGTAAACGGAAACATGCGCCAAACAGGTTTCTTTAAAAAGTTTTATTTCTTTATAAAGAGCTGTAAAAGTCAAAAGAGGCCAGTTGAAAAGTAAATTAATAAGATCATCTGTAAAAAAAAACTTTAGCTCGGATTGAAAGTAATGAGGGTTTATTCCTGGTCTTCAGTGATTTTGAGAAAGTTTTATTTTAACGGAAGTTTCGCTCAGTTTAATATCTTTTTAATAAACAGCTTCCGAGCCTCCGCTTTTGAATTAATCACTTTAATTAAGTTACCAACTAAAAATTGACGTACTTGTAATGAAAAAAATAATCACGATTCTCACGGACAAAGGACCCATACCAAATTTATTATAATATTCGTTAAAAGAAAAATTCCAATCTCTTTAGTACACATTTTACTTTGAAAATCCGGTAGAAAACTGTATACCGTACAGTAATAAAATAGGACGGTAAAAGAAAAGTTTGCAGAGAAACAAGCGAAACTCGTCAGGAGGGAAACAATAATGAAAAGACCACAATACGTATGCAGCAAGAGCGGCGCTCTATTCTCCCCCTGTCCCCGGCTAACCTTCATCACGCAAAGCGCGATAATACTCGAGAGCCTCGCATAAAAATTTAGCTGAATCTAGATTTGCACAAAGTATGATAATTAAGTATGCCTCGCAGAAAGCGCTCCCCGATGTTGCGCGTCGCCGACGGAGCCGAGCAGCTTTTAATTAATGCCTTTGCGTACGTCGACGCAACGAATTGTGAGAAAGACTCCCACGCGTGCAGCTGCGCGTCGAGAAAAGGAAGCCGAGAGAGAGACCTTGTCCAAGCATATGGAATTGACGTTAATCAGTCGACGCGACGAGCAGCTGCAAGCTCTTTAAACGAGCTTTTCAACGCTAAAAAAGAGAAATGGGCTATTGACAAATTGCCGGCTTATTATTGCCGATTAATTATTTTTAAATCTATTTATTTCAATGCGTAATGAAGAACAACGTATTAATTAGACATATAGTAATATGTATTGTCTAACTAAAAAGGTACGTATTATCACATACTGCATAATGCAAAAGCTCATTGTGGAAGGTTTATGACAAAATCAAATGTTATTGATTCTGATATACAAATAATCATTTGATTAATTTTGTCCCGAGCCAATAATGCATAACTGGACAAATTTATTTGATAAAATTTACTTATTGTACGATTTACGAAACTAATTATGCTATTGTATTTGGAAGACTTGGAAACGGCACTTCAATAGGGATAAATAAATATACATTATAGTAAATTCTAAATATAATTTTATTAACATTTTCCATTATTTACCATTAATACAGAAAATTTAAACGATTAATTATATGGGGATACTTTAACGTTTAATTTGCTTCGCTTAAACAAAAAGATTAATATTTCCAGAAGGAAAGACAGAATTGAGAAGAGACATCCAAAGCCATAAATAAACATTAGTTGAACGTGCATTAAATTGATATTCAAGTCATCCCATTTTTCGTGATCCTTGTTGTTGAATGCTTCAGGAATCCATAATTTTGACGCTCCAGATTCTAATATAACTTGAAAAACACTATTAAATTTTTCAGTAAACGGAGATCCATGTTCAAAAAGAAAAGCCTCCCCCATCTCAGCTACCTTAACGTTTGTAAGCTTCAACAAAGCTTCACCGTTTGGTTTCCTAAACTTATTAATGTAAAAATTCGCTAATGTAACAGGTAAAAAGCAAAGAATATCCTTTTCCAACAATTTTTTGCCCTGAACACTTTCATACAAACGTATTTTAGATTTAACTTGTTGCAGATACTCATCATCATCATTATTAGGTAATAATTGAACCAAACCCTTAAAAGCGTAGGGTTGAACACCGGAGTTTATTATATCTTCAAAAGTTGTTATTGGAGGATCGCGTTTTGCAACTACGATACCAGTGAGATTAGCTATTACGTCGGGCGAATGGACAATAGATAAAAATGCAAGTAAGCAAAAGAATATTCTTGTGGCTACCATTTGAGGACGTTTTATTGCAGTATATCCTAATAATAATTGGAAATTTTCAAAAAGCCGTATTCGTTTTTCCTTAAATATTAAATGATTTAATCCGTAAGTAACTAATAATATTATTAAAAATCTCGAAGCTAAAGGAACGATCGTTTCCAATGAAAGATGAATCTGCACGGCTTTCTTTTCTAGAATAGTAGCACCATATGTATCAAAAGATACGAATTTTTCTACTAAAAAATTTTGAAGAACGGAGTTTGTTGTCAGCAGTGGAAAAGGCAATAGATGGAACAGGGAAGCTTTAAAGTGTTTCAAAATCCTTCCAAAATTACTGTCGCCGTCAGTTATCATATTAATTTCAAAGTTCAATGCAGAGGACACGTACTTTATTGCAGAGAATCCTGTTCCAGAGTATTTCCACGTATTATTATTAACTTTTTCCCTAATTATGTACGGTTCAATATTCATAAAAGGTATATTTATCTTATAGTTATTCATATTTTTTAATTTATCAGGAAATATATCAAATATGGCGTTACAATCTTGAATATGGAAAGTTGTTGTAAAAGGATTGTAGTAAAAGATTTGACATGACTCGTGCGTTTCTTCACCCAAGTTTACAATAGACATATCCAGATACTTTTGCCTCCAAGCATTTTCCAAAACTGATGGAATCCAAAATCTTGGCAAGGAATCGCCTTTAAAAATGATTAAACACTTTGGTCGTGCATGTCTTGGAAATAACTGAATGTAAAAGTTTAACACAAAGTATACTTCTTCAGGCTGAAAATTTTCTTGAAGCACAACAAGTATGTTTGAATTTCTAGATAAAAATCCAGGTAATGTTCCAGAGATATTTTTATGAATTAATCGCAATTGTTCTAACGAAACAATAACGGAAAATAATTTTTGCAAAGCAATTATTTTAAAAACATTGTTAATTCCAGATGAGTTATTAAAATCATTGACGATAATTGTTGTTTGGTATGTATTCTGACGTCTGATATGTTGAAACAAAATATTTACCGTGCTAATATTTCTGTCCGCCGAGCTAATGTTTATGTCTTTCGGGCAGATTTTGGCCTGAACATGTATAAATAACAAGTAACAAACAAGTTTCAACATGGCGCGCCTTGCCACATAACCACACGGCTTCGAAGTTTCACTCTGCAGTTTCGAGAATGCTTTATGCATTGTACACCGATGCATTGAGTGTACAATTATGACGTCATTTTAAAACGTGCAATTCAGTTTGTCGTTATTACCAATGTCAAAGTCATTTTGTAGCACCAACAAATAGACTGTGCAATTATCGTAACATCCGTTATATTTTATACATTTTTCCGTCGCTGTTAGAGCAACGTATAAGATTTAAAAAAAAGAAAATACTTTTTTCACAAATTGAATGTTCAGTTCTTGTAATATCGGTTATTTTTATAGATTTAAAAAAAATTACTGTCTTAAAAGATATTAACTTATTTCCTTGGAATAACCGATCAAAATTCTTTCAATATCAGCATCCTAGTTTGCCTCTCAAAATATGAATTGGCAAAGTCGAAGCCCTAACTAGATAGCTCGAATCGAAGTCGCTCATATTTCTAAGTACACATCTCTAATTACCGGGCGAAAAAGCTCGGCGCGCAGTAGAAGGAGGAGAAGATGGAAGGGCTTGCAGAAACTAGCCCGACACCGCAAGCTCTTGATGCGATCGATACATAAACAGAGAAGCGAGAGAAGGGAGAGGAGGAAAGCCGAGCGCTTGCTTACACGTCAAAAGATAGGGAGCGCGGGGGCTAGATTGAGGAAATTAATGCACGTGCCCCCGTGATCGAGCACAAAATCTTCGCGGGCGGCTTTATCGAGATAAGGGCCACTTCCGTCTGCACACTAATATAGAAGCGCGGCGACCTTATTTTCCGAGCTCCTTCATTTCCTGCTGCCAGAGCCATCCGCAATCTGCACGTGTGCGGGGGCCCCCTCTCGGCTTTTCCATTTTCTGATGCTTCTTCGAGGCCTTCGTTCGGGGGCTCGCACTTTATACGTATGCAGCCGTTACTATCTAAATATACCGATCGAAAGAGGGAAGTGCCTGACGCTTTTGTGCCGGGCTTTTTGCCCGAGATATTTGACGGCTTGTCAATGATCACGGGCTTTATTTTCCTCTTACAGGAGGAGCATTTTACTTGCTGCTCGAAAAATCAATCCTTCAAGCCTTGTATAACGAATGTCAACTTTAGATTAGAAAATAGCTTTTCCAAAATTTAGTTGAAAACTTTTTGTTGAAAGAACGGCTCAATATTGTAACCGATAAAAAGCACGTATTTGCGAAAGGAGCAGTGATCGTCCTAAGAGACCGTGTTTATTGGCAATCGCTAACTAAAAATAACCAGCATATGAGCAATAACCGTGCTTGAATCCAATACGAAAAATCCATCCTGTCAAAGTACGCGGAATGATCATCGCCGCGTTAATTACACGTCTTGGAGCTCATCGAGCGCAGAGCGTCAAGCGGAAGCGCCAAGAAAGCAGCGCCGGGGGAGAGCATCGAGGCCGCGGGGGACGCCGGCCACTCTTCGCTGTCGCTTTGCGTTGCGTTGCTATTGGCACGTTTGCCCAGCGAACGGTCAGCAACAGCAGCAGCAGCCGGCGCACAGTACAAAGGGGGCTATGCTCGTTTGATAATCGACACGTCGACGGAGTCGGGAAATAACTCTCGCGCCGCACTCTTTGAACTTTGAGCTCGACGCCCTTACCTCTCGCTCTAGTTTTCTTCAATCAACTTTTATTTCCTTTAATCACCTCGGCTTTCTGCCGAAGCTCGTATCCGACGGAGCAGAGACGGCGTTCTCTTGCTTCTCTCATTGTAAGTCGCTTGTAATTCCAAGTATAAATAAGCGCAGTTCCTAGAAATTTTAAAGTTATTAATACGAGAACTAGTTTACGATCCCTTTGAGCTGAAAAATTATTTTTTAAAATATTAAAAGTTTCTCTCTCGCCTCGCATAATTACACTATTTCTGGGATAAACAATCTCGGCGATAAAAAGGTTCCTCGGCAATAAGCCGGAAAGCCTTTGCGCAGAGAAATCCATCGTAGCACGTCGCCTTTAACTTCGGAAAAAGTTGCCGGCGAGAACGATAGCATCATCCCACATACGCAGAGTTTGCCGCGCAGCTGCCTCGGTTAATCCGAGCGGCTGCTACCTACACGCACACTCGTCACACGAAGGCGATAACGATGACTAAAGCGAAGGAGCTGTGTGGATCAGAGTGAAAAGCTGGCTTCAATCTTCCATGAAGAGGAAGGACCTTTCCGACGATGCACTAGGACGAAGTTGAAGTTTCAAATGGCAGGGAAGGTTGAAGAACTTGGAGTCGTAACTTAGTTTTTAGCAACTTAACCCAGTCAGCGTCATGATTAAAATGGCCGAAATAACAGGCAGCGTGCATTTAGCCTTGGGCTGCCTTCGTATAACGCACGCCGAGGCAGCACGCCAGGTTAACCCTCGCGGCTGCATATCGACGCCGACGTCTAGCCGAGCGACGTCTAGTATTATACGCGGGCCTTCAACGTATGTGCGCGACACTGTCTTGGGCGAGATGGCGTGCTGCGCCTGCCCGCCTGCTTACCCGCCACCTCGCCACCTCGCCTCGTCTTTTCATTATACGTCAGCTCTCGACCAGAGATTAATAGTCAAATAATTCATTATATTCGTTACGGGGGAAGAAAAGCTCCTTCAATCCGATTAAGATAACGAGGCTCCTTTTCCCATTCCGATCATTCATAATATACATTCGTTCGCAGTGAAAACTAACGCGGAATAAACGAGCGATTATTGCATTCGGTAGGTAAAAGATAAGGATAATAGAGCCCATTGAAATCCCAAAAGAATCCGATCCTCCCGGCCCTCTTACAAACGTCCTCGCCATTATCTAGCTTGCCGCGATTTCCCAGAACACTTTCTGCCCGTGTAATGCCATCTCATTATAAAGGATTTATCTGCAGACATCTGTCGGTTAAAGCTTGGCCCGAATATTCTCATCCTTCTCTGCCTTCACCTCATTCTGAAGCTGCACCATATTAAAAGCTAACTTATAGCTCGAGTAGTAGGCGTAAGCGGGCTTTTATGACTTTTTGTACCACTGACTTTGAAGCCGAGTTATTTGCATTGATGGCCTCCGGGGAAGTATAACGCGATCCTCTTTGTTTTCAAAATGGATAACTATCTATTGTTCAAGAAAATTCTTTCTAACACCGATAATAACGAAGAATCTGACAATTAGAAAGATCGCAAGAAGATTCTCTTATTTGACCGAGTTTATGTATTATGTATACCTTTGATCAAAATCTGCTCTCGGGTCTTAGGATCCTCGCGTTACACCTTGCTCAAACGAATTTCTGCGCCGCGAGTCCGAGAGACGGAATCCGGGGTAAAGGCTCGGCGACGACCTTTGACTTAAACGACGACGGTCCTCGAGAATAACGACTCTACAGCCTGGCGCTCGAACGAGCCGAGAAGCATTGAACGTTCCTTCTCTCTGTTTTTTTTTTCTCCTCCCGTTCCGCAGCTTTTTTTCTCTTCTCGAGAATCTTGTTTGCTTTGTCATTCTCGAGGAGCGCCGGCACTGATTTTCAGAAATTGTTCGGGAATGCCTGCGGACTGCTTGGGGAATGCATTGTGAGACTAGATTTTTTTTTCAGCTTCGGAGCTTTTACGGATTTTTTTTTTACTAATTATCGAATATTTTTACTTTATGCAATTTTAATATCGGTGTATAATTTCATAATAGCAGCTTATAATTTTCATAAAATTCTCATAGTAACGGTACGTAAACTTTAAATATAGATTTTCCGTCCTTTAAAACTTTGCGATGGTAAGCTATCAAGATGGCACTTGAAATTCTCAACAATTTAATACTTCCAGCGAAAAAAAAGGCTTTCTCAAGCGCAAATAATCCCTTACCAAAGCAGATAAATCAACGAAATATCGAATAAGTTCGTAGCCAAGCGTTTGAAATTTCTCGGGCTGTATAATTTAGAAAACTGAAAGAAACTGCGGAAAAAGCGGAAAAAGCAAGAGGTCTCGCGTTTCAAGGAAACGGAGCGCAAGATATGCACACTACAACGGAAACTGATAAGCGGCTTATGAAATCCTTTTTGTCTTTCCATTCGCTTGTTATTCACGAAGAGTGTTTCGAACTGCTTTCGCAGAAAATGAACGATTGTCTTAAACTATTTCTTGACTTAACGTATTTATCCTCTGCAGCTATTGGTTTCTCACGCCTGATGTACGAGCATTATCTATACCTATATACATACTCAATGAATCAACATTATCTTTTGAAATAAGACGGAACTGGGAGCTGCCTGATTTTTAGGGTAATCAGTTTAAATAGTAACATTTCTCTACTAAAAATTGGGGGAGGTGATTCACTTAAGCAGATGCGCGTTTGAGGCTCTTACTCAAAAATCCTGAAAAATTACCATGTTCATAGTAAATTTTACAAGTCTAAATATGAAAATTTATCATTGACCTCGTAAAATTTACTAGAAACTATGGTAATTTTTTAGGATTTTTATACCGTCTGTGATCAAATTAAAATGCACTATTGTAATTTTTTCTAGAAAATTTTTCTCTGTGTAAAAGTTTTTATAAAAGTTAATCCTCTTACCATTGCTATTGAAAAAAAGCGAAAAAGAAATAGATTTTAAACTCCTTTTTTAATCTTGCTTTAATTAAAAAGTTTCCTACGTTGATTTAAATATAAAGATAATAAAATACACTATGAAATTCAATATAAAATAACTAACTAATAAAAGAAAATTTCTTCTTTTGTATTATCTTTTATTCAGTTGATTAAAAATTTAATTTGTCTAAAATGAAACAGCCTGCAAATTGAAAAGGACTGCTCATAAAATGAAACGCAGCTCGAAAAAAGGCCGCAAGCGTATCTCGTCTCCGCATAAATTGTCGAAAACGCCGCAACTCGAGCGTAAAAAGCCGGCGGCGGCGCAAATAGGCAAGCGATCACCGTGAGATTTGAATGAAAGAGCGGCGGCGGCGGCGGCGGCGGCGACGGGCGACGGCAAAACGACAAAATCAGCGCAAACCCATCCTCGCGGAAAATTCGAAAAAGCTGTCTCGCGCACTTAACGCAAGTAATATAATCCAGGCCTTCAATGTAGCGAGTAGAAAAAAAAGAGATGCGCCGCGCATTAACAGCCTCTATTTTTTAGCTTTAGCGCGCGTACTATCTCTATTTTCTGTAGCGTATGAAACGAGTTCCTGCCAGCGAGAGAGAGAGAGCCCTTTTGCTGAAAGGAGAAGAAGAGCGAATCGATCAGCTCGGCCGCTTGTGTAATTCGATGCAACGCACGCGAGAGCAAGTCTCGCTCCAGCAGCGCGCGATAAACCTTTCCCACCCTCGCCTTCCTTGCGCGCAACCGATCTGTGGATGTACCACTCGCCCTCCGCCTTTATCTTTCGCTCCCGTTGCTACCACCGCTGCTGGTGCTGCTGCTGCCGCTGCTGCTGCTACTGCTGCTGAGTTATCTGCCTGTCCGAGTCATTGCTTTTAAGTGCACGGAATTTGCGTTTCGGTTTCGAAACTCCCGCCGCCTATGAGTTTCATTATTCATTTTTCAACGCCTTCTTGTCATATGGATGTTCCCTGAGATTTCATCTTAATTCAACCTCATTCGATGAAGTATGCCGTTCTTTAATTAAAAACATTTATTTGAACAAAAGCTGTCTTTACTAGAACTTTTTACTGTTAATTTTCCATTAATTCTTTATTATTTTGATCTATTTAGTTTTATTTAGAAGCTACAAGGAAATTTAATATTAATACCTCACTCTATTACGCTAGTCAACTAATTGAGATTTGATACCGGGAGGGCGTCACTTATATCGTCCTACGTTAAAATCGCGCTTGAAGCCGCCATTTTTCCGATATATAAAAAATTTTGATTCTAAATACAAAATTTTTGTACAAAAATATAAAAAATATCAGCTCCTCTAATAGTCATTAGTTGCTAATTTTGTCATGAAGCATAAAAGATTAGGATGCACCTCCAAGCGCCATGACGGAGAATTGGTATAATAATGTAAATAACTACTACTGGTTTTTCCGTCCTTTTCTTTATTGAATTTCCGACGTCTCAACCTCAAGTTAGGTCCTTTTTCAGGAATACCATACATAAAAGATTTTGAAATTAATTTAACAAAAAATTTGCGCCAAGAATTACAAAATTATTTTTTAGCAATTTTTCAAGACGCAAAGCCGAGGCAGAGCCAGTCAAATTACCAATTACGAATGCCGTGCGTTATACAAGATTAGCAGTAGGTGCTGTTAATACTATAGAGAAGGGTGACAATGATAAATATCGTAATGTCTACGAAAATAATTTCGTATTATTGATAAACCTCTTAGTTTACACCTATCAAATTGTCGATTAATATTCTTTTTTTCTTTTATAAATTAGACTTTTGATCTAGAAATCCTGCTAGTTTTAGTTTTGCAGCAATTCTCCGGATACGTAGATTCAAGGGTTATCTGGTGATATATATTTTTCGAAGGTGGCTGGTCGAAAGAAGAAGGAGGAGATGTTCTATATGCTGTAACGCTGAAAAGAGGAGGCGACTTTGGCTCGAGTTTGTGCGACTTTAAGAACGGTAACTTTATACGCTCGACTTATACGGTCGATTTCAAGACATGTCATATTTCCTAGCTGCAAACTTTATTTTGAAGAATGCTGAATATGTATTTTATATACGTCGACCGCCATTTAATAAGTAAATATTTCTCAAAAATTTAAACAAACGTTAATAACATTATTTATCGTAAATTCATAATTTATTTACAATGCACATGGAAAATAAAGCATTTTTAATATTTTAAATACTGGTTAGTTATTTACCTATTGTTTTATTTAATCAGATAATTTTTATTAACTGGATAATGTTGTCAAAGAGTTTTGCTATTTTAAAGAAAGAACGATAACATTCTAAAGGTAACTACACAATGATATATTCCCACCATTAAAGAGGATAGAACACTCGGAAGAAAAAATAGTAATCATCGTTTGATTTCTTCAGTCAGTTGCAGCCAATGCAACTTTCAACGGAACGTCTTCTCGAGCCGTATACTTTTGATTAAAAATTTCATCGAGCCATTTGTCTCCCGAAAGTTTTGCCGGCGCTGCACACATTGTCCGGGACGAGTTGCGGAACTGGCGTAAAATCGGGCGACAAAGTTTTTTCATCTTGGCGGGATCTTTGGAAGGAGAGAGGCAGCGCGCGTCAAAGGCGTGAGCGAACTTGGACTCAATCTCGAAATGAATCTCCGGCAGTCGCAAATCGCAGCGGCACAGGTATACGTGCACCGCGCGCACGTGAGCGAAATACGCGATCCCATACATTATTCTCTAAACGCCGCGTCTAAACGCTTCGAGCTGCGCGCTGCCGCGCCGAGAGTTTGCGGTCAAGTGCTTGTCGACGGGCCTTCTTGGGGCCCTCGCATATAAACCGGAGCGAGCATTAGCCGGAGAGCGTGGCAACTAACCTCGATTACAGCTTCCTACGTCCGGTTGGCAGCTCGCCGGATCCGCTGATCGCTCGCCTCGACGCATCACAATGGCCCCCTCTGATTAGCTCTCCTCCTCCTGGTCCTCCTGCCGAGCGGCGCTTCCGTGACCGCCCTCCGCATGTCCGAGCAGCGAGCAGCGAGCACCGAGCAACACCGAGCACCGAGCACACGTCACGGCGGGGAACGCGGGCGACGTCGTGGTCGCGCAAGCACATGGGCCGGAGCGCGGCGCGTCGGAGTCGGCCTCCCGGAGAGAGAGCCAGAGCTGCTGCCTGCGGCGCGGCCCGTGCCAACCTGGTAAGCGCGAGCGCGCGCCAAGAGGGTACGAACCCGGAGAGAGCGGCTCGCGCATGCGGCTCGTGCGCGGCCGAGCCTCGGCCAAGCTCGGAGAGTTCCGGCGTGGGAGGCGCCCGCCACCCGCAGGGTTAACGTCCGCGCAAAAATCGGCGGCGATTTTGCCCCCTCCTCCCCCCGATGCCCGCTCGATATGCTCCCCCTTATTCTCCCAATTTTTAACGAACCAGTTTAACCAACATTTTCCCGCAAATATCCTCAAAACTGAGCCGCTTACCTCGACCCGTTCAAATTTAACCTCTTTACGCTAACAATGTTTTCTCTACATTTGCAAGAAATTTGCAAGGGTTCCTTTTTGAATTGCAAAAAATGGAAAACGGCCGGCTATTTTCTGCAAGAACTAATGATGTTTATCGTCTGCGTATAATGCTGCGCTTCACCATAAAAGGAGCATTACTGCTTTTAATATTACTCTTTCTCGTAACAAACTTATCGGTAAAATAATTTTATGGCATGTTTAGCAATAAAGCTCGCATTTCAGTAGGGGAGACCCGGGCAAGATGGTCATAGCGGGCAAAACGGACACCCGCTATTATTTCTGATATCGCTGTTACGAAAATTCTGAAATAAATCAAATATAATATATTATATAAGTATTATACATAATTATATAATATTATATTATCATAAATAGGGGTTAATTATGACGTCCGCAACAAGGAGGGAAGATGCTTTCTCTATTAAGAGTGAGAGAGAAACTTCGTTTACACCTACCGTCGTAATTTTCCACGGGTGCAACGAGATAGGTATATGTAGAATAACCCGCCGGTTGCCACAAATCTCTGTAAACAATTGTATATATAAATATGATCAAAGTTGCTTATTTTACCAATTTTTATTGATTTTTTCTGAGGGTGTTCGTTTTACCCGGCGATTTTTGAAAACCTCAAAATTTCAAAAGTTTTTAAAAATTTGTTTATTATACACTGAGAGAAAAAAAAGGAGTAAAAATTACTATTCTGTATTGTAACTTGAGATATGAGAAGAAAAAAAAAGATTTTTACTATTTAAATAGTAAATATTAAAGTCGAAAAAATAATATTTACTATTTATGAATAGTAAATATTATTTTTCTTCTCGTATCTACAATTTTCGACTTTAATATTTACTATTCAGTTTAGTAAAAATCCTTTTTTTTCTTCTCATATCTCAAGTTACGATCCAGAATAGTAATTTTTACTCCTTTTTTTCTCTCAGTGTATGTTTAAGCAATAATTCATCACTATGGTTGCACGAGCTTATTTATTCCGATGTCTATTTTAGAAAAAAATTTTAATCGATGATATTTTTCCTTCTTGAATCAATTTTTTATTCGTTTTTCCGGGTCTCCCCTATTAATAATTATAGAGAGGAGCAGTAAGAAAATAAAGGGGCAGTAACGCAGCTCGCAATACCCTTTTCCGTTTCTTGTGAAAACGAGCGGGCACGCGGACCGCGCCGCTCGATCAGGGGGCCGGGACTTAATTGCTCGTTCAATTCGCCGGCGACGAGCGACGTGAGCGCAATTTAGCAACGACGCTCCGGCATACATCCGAGATACATCCGCGGACCTTCGCGCGATCTCTAACTACCGCCTCTAACGATCGACCACGATTGCAATTTGCCGCCGAGCGCGCGAGCCGAGCCGCAAGCTATAAACGCTCTCTCTGCTTTTCAAAAGATTTCTTTTCTTTTAATCTGTCAGTTAACTTCGATAAGACCAAAATCCATTAACGCTTTATTGCTTTTCCTACATGATAAAAATAAAAAAGCGCTACCGCCAAGTTTTTCCTAGCTTTTTTCGACGACAACTAAATTTCAATTTCAATTATAATTTCGGAGTATAAAGTCTAGAGTTTAAAAAATAAATCGATTAAGGTTCTATGCCCTCGAAGACTGATATCAAGATAACCGTTAAAAAAGAAAAAGTAGCGACTGCCCGAAGCTCCGGCAATCGTAAATTCCATTCCACAAAAAAAAAAAAAAAAAGAAAAAAAAAAAAAGCTTGCTCTAGTCCAGGTGCATGATGTGCAAGCGAGCATAATCTGTGTAAATGAATTAATCCTGCCACACTGCTGGAAAGTGCAAATCTATTACAGCACTTATA
>JAWWEO010000009.1:30822047-30947459 GCA_035582975.1 Ormyrus labotus | reverse complement strand
AATTACATAACCAAAAAAAAAAAAAAAAAAAAAAAAAAAAAAAACGCGGCCGGTATGCAATAAAAGTCGGCGAAAGACCCTTTCAAAAACTAAAATTCCCGCAAAAAGCTAGCGGCGCCGTGAAATACAATAAAAGCAGCGGGGGAGAAAGGCAGGCAGTCGCCATTTTCGGGGGGGGAATAACGCGCGAAAAGCGAGTAGCGATTTCGCGGACTGCAGTGTGAAATACGCAGACGCGGGAGAGGGCGGCTCGCGCGCCTGCCCAATCAGCGAGTGCTCCGTAAATCCACGGCGAAAAATATGAAGTCAATCGGCAAGTCTCGCGCGCGTAATACGCTAATGGATTTCGCAGCCCGGGGAGAGCTGTAACGTTTACCGCTACGGGGGCGAAACGTTAACGCGAGGCTTTTAACGCCCGAGTCGACTTTCGAATATCGCGCGTTCAATTGCCACGCCACTTTTTTATTACGGAGCCGCGAGCGTTAAATTTCCGCTGCGAGCTCGCTTGTCTTTTTTCACTTCCAATTCCGAGCTGTTAAAATGTCAAAGCAAGCTTCAGTTTAGGATGGTAATCCTTCTTTTACAGAAAGTGTCTCACGTAAAATACCTTGAATCGCTGAAAATTTTCGTTAAAAGTCTTCGATCCAATCACCGGATCATCGGCTAATCTTCGACGGTCCTGCGAAATAACTGGGCCCGATTAATCGTAAAAAAAGTTCGCGGCGAAAATGAAACGCAAAGCGGAGAAGAAAGAGGGTTCCCGAAGGCAGCAGATCGCGAAACTATTTCCGGCGAAGAAGTCGGCGCGAAAGTAGTATTCGGCTCGGGCATTCCGCGTTGCATTAAACAGGAGCTGCGCGCGGTGCGCGTCTAATTTCCCGCGGCGAAAGTTACCGGCAACTATTCCCATTAGGTAGTTTCGGGCTTTTTGTCCCGCGGCGGAGTCCGCGCTCCGGCTCGCCGCCCAGGCCGCCCAAGCCGCTTCTACGTGCGGAAAGAGAGGAGGAAGGGGAGGGAGGGGGAGCCGTGGAAACTTGTCTTCGTACCGGCTATAACATTGTTTCTGCTTCTGCGTGTGATTGTGCAGCGCGCGGGAGCTGGCAAACTTTGCGCATTTAACCTGTCGGCGCGGGCCAAGCTTATGGGGCGTGGCCAAGAAAATTAATTTTTCAGAATAAAGTGTATACGCTTCTTGCGGAGCACTCAATTCTGCCCGGTCGCGCGCGATAACGAGCCGGAGAAACAGATCCGTCGCCGTCGCGATCAACAGAGCTTCTCCATTAAGAGCTGGATAAGAAAAAGAGCGCCTTTCCACGACGGGCATAAATTCAGCCGCTCTCGGGAATCAGAAATCGATAAAAACCAGGCCGCTTATGCGCGTATACGGGAACGCGAGCGCGCGCTAAATTCGATTTACGAGAGACCGTCGCCGGGCTCTCTGACATCTGTAGCCTTCGCGGCTTTTTCTCTCCGGCGAGCCGCCGAGATTTATGATTATGACGATTAGTTTCTGCTGCGCGGTTACTATATTGCGCCTCACCGCGAGCTTTATTTCGCGCGATTTCTCTTTGCCGGCGAAGGCTTTGTAATAACGAGACAGTGAGAAATGGAGGATTTTTCATTGTCCCCGGAGTAAAACATTTACAGGTGCGCCCGTATACGCGGGAAATATGTAGCGGGGAATTGCTGCTCTGTAAAAACGCTGGGGAACAGTGTGTTTAAATGTAAAAAAAATTGCTTCGCGGATTTACCTTTATTTCTTTGGTCGGGGGAAACTTTTTTTTGTTAGACCTTGAAACGTGATTTGCGTTAGCAGAATTTTTCTCCTGCTGTCGCTCGTGCCATCATTTTTATATATTCAAAAGAAGAATCCTCCGATAGAACTTTATTCTTCAACCTCTCGTCCATTGTTTGCTAAAACTACTTTGCTAATAAAAGCTTACCGAGAGGAGAAGCTAAATTTTTTAATTAAGAAGAAAGCAAGGCGTCTCTTAAAAAGCAATTGTACAAGCTAAAGAGCTCCCGCTGCAAGCGATGCCCCGCGCAAGTTAATTTTCCTCTGAATCCTTTCAGCGTTAAACGCCACCTTGATTGCACTGCATCATATTCATCATTCGTAGTGGTCCTTTCCCCCGAAAGCATATTCCTTTGAAGAGAAAATTCATGGCCATCCACATATAGCAGGGCTCAAAAATTCGAGCTCGTCAATCAAACGACAGAGCAAAACGAGAAAGAGAGTTGCAAACCGGAAGTATTGGAACTGCAGTTTCTATCTCGAAAATCGCGGCCCCCCACCCCCGCACGAAGTACAGCGCAATCATATTGTCGGGACGTCACTATCGGCTGGCGCATACGTGCGTTTATCATGTAACAGCTTGCGAATTCCAGCAGCTGAAACAACTTTCCTGTAACGGCAGAGCGCCGCCCAAGCGGAATGAAACGTCCGGCCGCAATTAAACTTGAGTGCGCGAAAAATTGAAAATTTCGAGCGCCACGCCGAGCTTCATCGCGGGGGAGTCAATGCGCCGGCTAAAAAGCTCTTTGTATTTGAAAAGCCACCGGATTACTCTCGACTAACTAGAAAAATTTTAAAAATCGATTTTTCGCTAAGTTTTTATTTTATAAAACGTTTTGTGCAAAAGTAAATGTAAAGTTTTTTCCGTAAACCTTAATTTACTTGAATTACATTTCTACATAAGAAAGTATGAAAAAATCAACAAATTTAGTAAAAAACAAAAAGTGAGGTAGTAGGTATAAATAGTGAATATTTACAAATCGAATAAAAACAATTGCATTCTCTTATCCGCTTGAACGAAAGTTCCAAATAATCTCAATTGTTTTTCTTCTTGCTGGCAAGTGGTTCAGCACTTGGGCGAATCAATCTCCTCATTAACTTTCCAACGGCTCGGAGAAGCAGCCAGATGAGAAAGAGCACAAGCAGCAGGAAGGCGATGATATCAAGAAGTAAATACTGGTAAAGCGGGAGTTCCAAAGCGGGACTTCGCATGACGTTCGCAGCGGCTGAGTTTCTATATCGGGCGACGTGTTCGACCCAGTATGCAGCCTCTTCCAGTGCCGGAACCGGACGGTCTCGGAAAGCAGCAGACAATTCCTTAGAACGTCTAGCGTACCTGAAGTAGTATCGACATTAGAAGCTATAAGTAGGAAAATTCATCGGAAAATAAATGACTGTTTACCCGGGATCAAAGAGAACTTTTTGTAGTGCACTATTCAACGTTTCAAAGGAAATATCGCTGTATTGCAGGACAACGCCCAAGCCTCTTTCTTCGACGAGCTCGGCATTGGTCAACTGATCGCCAAACAATGGAATAGTTATAATAGGAACACCGGCGTCAACAGCTTCTATTGTCCCCAGCATTCCGGAGTGCGAAATGAATAGTTTCGTATTCGGATGATCTGCAAAAATGAAGATAAAATCAGAGTGAAAATAAGAAAAACAAGTAGAATATTGCTTACGTAAAACGTCGTTCTGCGGCGCCCAGGCGATGAGTCTAACGTTGTCGGGCTGTCCCTGCATCCTCTCCACGGAATCCCACTTCATGAGTACGCGATGCGGCAGCCTGGCGAACGCCTCGAAAAAAGCGAGCCTCTTATCCTCGGCGAGGCTGGACGGCTTGACCATCGAGCCGAGGTTCAAGTAGACGAGTCCGTGCCGAGCGCCCGATATCCAATTTTCCAAATCCTGCAAGCTCCGTGCTTTTTATCGTTCGGCTCGCTTAATTTCGCCCGGCGGCCGGCCTCGGCATATAATCGACGGGAAACCAATCGGGGGGAAGGGCTTCTAGGCTTCGCTTTCTACGTGACAATTGCCCCGGGGAGATTCGATTGGCGAGCTCGAGCCTTAACGACTTCCTTATTACCGCTTCCCCCAATCCCCTTTTCTAAGCTTTTCAGCGCCCTGAGAGAATTATTTTATTCGACTGATTTTACACGAATGGATTATCGTTTTTACGGGAGGCAAATTTCTTTCTGGCTTTAAAAGGAAGAAAGGATTGATTCTGAGTGATTTTCTCAGAGGATAATAATGTATCAAAGAGATAATAATGGCTTTCAATTTTCAGAAATGTTATTTGTTTTCTTACCTGCGGCAACGGTCTTGGTTTTCTGACGTGCAAGCCAGCGACTTCCTTGACATTGGGCATATTTGGCTTCGCATACTGATGCACGTAGTGGGAGTTTACGAGGTAGAGGCTCGTGTTCCTGGCGATATCCTGCAGGGCGGGCATATCTTTTCCAAAGTATCGCCTGGCGACGTCCTCGCACCGGAGATCAAAGACGCGGTAGGCAATCTTGTAAATGATCTTATAAAAGAAGTTGTGGAGCCGCTGCAGAAAGTTCATGCGCGACGGAAGACCGGCGGTTGTGCCGGGCACGTAAGCAGGATGATCAGGATTGCCGGTGCGGTCGATCAGCCAGGTCGCCAGGGCAGAGCTGCGGAGCATCACGTGAGGAGCATCGAACTTCACCGCGAACGGCAGGAAGCAGTCCGCGTTGAAGCCCTCGATGAGCAGCACATCGTAGTGATCCTGCGACTCGAGCAGTTTCTGGACGTTTGGGTGCGCCAGACCTTCGATGCACACCTCGCTCAAGCCCTTGCTGAAAAACACTGTTTCGATGGGGCATTATTTTTAAAGCTCTTACGATCCGAATTATATCCGCGTACCTAACATTCTGGAAAAGGCAGATTTCGTGATAAACTCGTCCACGTGTATGACGTGCACTCCTCCGGAATTTTCCCCAGCTATACTAATATCGTGGTAGTTCGGGAAGGGCTCCTTCTTCGGGAAATGACTCAGCACCGTAACGTCGTTTCCACGCCGAGCGAGCTCCTCGAACAGAGGCTCGGCGAAAAGAAAGTGACTCTTGCCGTTATACGGCATGAGAGCCAGAATTTTGAATTTTCCATGTGCACTTTGCACGCGGCAACAAAAGAAAAATATGAGAAAAGCCGCGCATTTTGAAAAATTCATCTGAAAAAAAAGAAAGAAAACGTCATTTTCCTACCTATCGTAATTTATAAAAACAGCTATCGATCGCGCGGTAATTTTAAATTTATGGAGAAAAGTACAAGTCGAGGAAGGTAAAAAAGTAGTCACCGGGAACGAGCATTAATTTGCTAGATTAGGTGTTTTCGTGTCGCGCCGGTCTATTATTAAGCGTCACGAATTTTAGCCATTGGCTCTGCCGGGGCACACACAGAGGGTCCGGTGCGCCGCCCGAGATGATTAAATTAACAGCGCTTTGTTACAAGCGGCAAATTGCAGCGCCGCCGACTGCCGAGTGTACGTATACGCACATGGACGCACGCACGAGCGAACCGGCCCGAGAGCTTCGCGATGATAACACGATTTCAAACCGGCATGACCCGGCTAAATAATACAATGCGAATAAAACCGCTCGCCGCTGCAATTCGCGCCGGTTATTATAACTCATTTTAATCGCGCTAATGTTTAGATACCCGAGAATTTACTTTTTCCTCCTGCGGTCGTGCCTTGCTATTATCGAGTAGAGATTGCGTGCTTCTTTCAAAGGAAACACTCCTTCGAAATGAAGATCATATCAGGCGTATTGTAAATCAAAAACATCTGAGAACGATAATAGATAATAGATTGTTGTATATTGCAAAACTTATAATTTATTTTTTATTTCAAAGTACTGTTCTTTGGGAGTTTAAAACATGAACGAAACGTTCTATTAACAACTTAATAAAAACAGATTTAATAATTAATTTTCATAATATAAATTTAATGTAAATTTTGAGTTATTGTTTCTATTAACATCAATCATAAAATTATATACTATAGATTATTAAGGTGCGCATCGCGTGCCGATATTCCGAATTCGTTATTCAAGTTTTTTTTTCTTTTTTTTACAAAAAACCACAAAAAAATATATATAATTCGATACACTCTGATAACTTCTATATCTCCGGCTCGAGATACATAATATCGCGTGGGATTTTTAAAAAAGAGTCCTCGACTCAATATATATAATACCGCGTAGAATGTTTATGATAAGAAACTAATTAATTTAATTTTTACCATTCTAACCTCGATACCGTTTTGCCAGGAAAATTTGTCAACAAATGGCCAAAGTGTGAACACCAGTAAAATTAAATAATAAAATTAGATTATCAGAAAGAATAATAGTAAGATAATCAAAAAGAATAATAGTATGCAAATAATAATAAAATTAAATAATAAAATTAAATTATTGCTAAAAACTTTATCTCTACTTATCGCAAGGAAATTACGTTTATTTTAATTTCTATGAACATTTTGCGATAACTAAGGCAGTTTTAATTTCTTTCGAAACGCGTAATAGTATTGGATGAATGTACAAATATATAAAAATATTTTTGAGTTAAGTCATTATGGTAACTGGG
Source organism: Ormyrus labotus (assembly GCA_035582975.1). Taxonomy (NCBI): domain Eukaryota; kingdom Metazoa; phylum Arthropoda; class Insecta; order Hymenoptera; family Ormyridae; genus Ormyrus; species Ormyrus labotus. The sequence goes on along the minus strand of JAWWEO010000009.1, from coordinate 30,941,053 downwards.
GAGTAAGAAAAACTTATTTTATTATCTTTAGTCTTTAGTAAGATAAAAAAGGATAACAGAAATTATGGTAACCTGGTTACCACAACATAAAACATAATGAGTTACCATAGGACACTACTGGAAAGTTTATATATATATTTGTTACACTTTGATCTGACCCATATACTTGATTTTGTATACAAATAAAACCAACATCTACCTATCTATCTATCTCTCCAGACTTTTAATACATTGTTGTCTAATTACTTTACATCACTTTAACCTCAAAAGTTAGTTTGACAGGACTTTTTTTTTAACTCGTTAATGTATAAATTGAAGAAAACTAAGAACAGCGGACACAAGCGTTTTTAGCGCAAACATAATTAATGCATTAGTAAACATTTTATGAAACTGAAAAAAAGCTTACAGTTGGCAATATTTAAGAAGTCGTGAAGACGTAAGAACCCAGCACAAATGAAACCGACATTGGCATTCGCGCACTAAGAATACACTAGTCGATAAAGGCGGTCTCTACGCCGAGAGCACACGAACTATAAAAAGATATTAGACAGAAAAGAGAACGGAACGCAGCTCTAGTAGCACTTGTTATATGTGCTCAATAAAAAGCGGCGCGATGCAGAGAAGAACTGCCGGCAAGTGGAAGACTAAATGCAAGGTCGTGTTTCATAACCGACGATGCGTCGCGCGGAAATATCTATACGTATAGTAACCTATTCCAAGTACATTATCTCGGCAAGTGTTGCGCATGATTTTCAAAAATGACATTTTCATTTTCCAATCCGGTTTTTATTACGTATTTGCGATAAAAGTTCAGAGAAGCAGTTCAATTTACGTGACTAAAGACTAACGGAACATGCTTCATGAAGACTCCATTCAAGTGAATAAAGTTAATTTTTAGTTATTTTCAAAAATCAGAAAAATAACTTGTTTTTTAAATCTAAAGCAAAGCTCTTTTGGTGATTAACAAGTCCCTTCGATAATTTGTCTCTTTTTGTCGCCGGCATTCTTTAATAGAACTTTTATAGAAAGTTTCCCATCGGAAAGTAATCTTTTTCGCAGATGCAACATTTTTCACAATGATCATTTATTCTGTATTTATTGTCTCGATACTAAAAGCCCCAACGCGACCCTAACAATCTCGATGAAGAACAATATCGAGGACGTTAAAACTTTCACTTGAAATCGTCAAAAGCTCTCGCCATTTCTCCGTGTTCCGTTGAAAGGGAGAAAGTCGCGCGAGAGCGCAGAGTCCTAAGTCTTTGCGGATTCGATCAAAACTTTTGTATCTCACCGAGATACAGATAGAACACACCTAACATCGAAGTATTGTGGAACGATAAAGCGGTGCACCGACGTGCAATTATTTGCAATTAATTTATAAACTTGCAAAATATTAAACAACCGGTTCTGCTATTGCTTACAAATCTATTACGAAGTGAGTACTTATGTAATCGGCCGATGCATAGCAGCTTACATTAGTGCAAATTATTAAAGTTTACTCGAGGATAATCTTTTGACTTTATTTTTAATGCAATACTCTTAAATAAACGACTTAGTCTTGCTTTTAAATATATAAAAATTTGCGCTTAGTCCCAATGTTAGGTCAGCTTTTACTGAACTCCAATGAAGCTAACTCCTCTAAGAATAGTCCGTAAATGTGTCATGCGAAGTTCTCGAGTGGTAAACTAAGAAAAAGAAGAAGACAAAGTCCGAAGACGTATGCACAGAGATTCCCGGACGCACCGGGCCGCGCAGTGCGTAGAAACAAATTTGATCGAGCGGCCTGGCCGAGATAAAATGTGCGCCGGTGCGTCGGCGCATAAATACGTCCGGCCGACTTAACAGCCCCCATAAAACGCCGGCCTAGCGCGCCTCTGTCCAGAGCGGCCACTAAACTACCGGCCGGCTAAGCCCGAGCTGCGTAAGAAGCCGGCTGGATATTGCCAATCGCCGCTGAGTGCAAGTATAAATTTGATTCGCGATCGATATGTCCCGGATGAATTACCTGACTAGTCGTCTTTTTGCCCTACGGTTCGGCGCGAACTTGCTGCTTTTAAACAAATTTACGCTCCGAGCGGAGCAAATCCTTCATTTTAATAGTAGAGAATCTTGTGCTTCTAAATCTCTGTATGCCGTTGGTTAATGCGTAATGAGCACCGCAAGGCTGGTGAAAAGATAAAACAGTTACTCCTTGCTCGCTTTCAATGGACCTTGGCTGAGGAAGAAATGTCAGGCGAATTGCTAAGGACTGGAGCAAGTTGGACTCGACGCGCACATAGTTGAAAAAAGACTTAAGTAGAACTTCCGAGCAGCTGGACCAGTGGTACGCAATCTGCTTAATAAATTTTAAATGTGCAATAATGCTCGACTCTTCCGCTTGCCACCTTCAACAGAAATTGAGGCAAAATTTTGCCGACCTCTGTTTGATTCAACCGACATTCGTTCTTCCGTTTATTTAAGACTAAATTTTCTTACTTTGCGTAAAAATAGAAAAATACATATAATAAAAATCCACTCGAAATTGTTAATAACAGATTTAAAAAGCAAAGATTTACGCAAGAAATAAGATTGTTAAAGTAATTAAAGATGTAAGAAATAATTAAATAATAAGATGTAAAGCAAATAATTAGAGAACGAATTTAACATATTTGCTGCGACCGTTCTCATTAAAATTTCTAAAGACAGGCTGATGTAATGAGATTTGTGCGACAAATGAGAAATGCGTATACGAATAAGATACTCTTACCAACGGCGAATCATGCAATTCTGAGCTCATAATTTTAGCTTTTATTATATAACCAGGAATATCGGAGTTTTAAATTCAATAATTTTGTTCTGTATAGTGCGCCTATAATAGGCTCCAAAGATTTTGTTTTTAGTAGAAATGCCAATCTAGAAAGTTTTTAGTAAATTAAACCGGACTTCTACACTGAAAACCCTAGGAAGGATAAAAAAATATAGTAAAATTTCTAGTGGTGCATCTTGTTTTAAATTTCTTTGTGAATTATAATGAAGTATGAAAAACTTTGATATTTTTTAAATATAAGATTTTTTATTCAATTTTATACTAAATTTTATTATGTTAGATAACAAAGTTTATTTATGTACTGTATAGTAAATAATTTATGCAAAAAATATTACTATACTTATGCGGTAAAATTTTAATTGAATATTTCTGTAATTATTATAAACGATTTTTTCTAGTATTTCTTTTAAATTCTAATAGAAATCCATGGTATTACAAGTATGTATGTCTTTCCATTAGTGGAAGAATATAGTAAAATTTAATAGCACGGATTTCTCAGTGTATGCAATGAAAATGTTACTTTCCATTAGTTTAATTTGGGGATTCTCTTGATAACGTTCAGTTCAATTTAACTAAAAGCTGTCTGTTCAAAATGATCATTATATACCCAGTGTTCTTTATAAAGTAATCAAAAGTTTAAAGTTTATTCTAAAATCTTTTACCTCCTTAAAAATAGAAAAAAATATTTCTATCCAAATTACATCATCAGACTCCGCAAGGTTCCTAAGCAGCTTACAACGTATTGACAAATCCCAGATAAGTCTTCCACGAAATTCCAATAAGAGTACAGTCTCGTGCGCGCGCACAACAAACTATTATCATCATACCCAGTTGTTTTCAAAAATTAAAATATCGAAGACGATGAACAATAAATGCGCAATGAAAATAGCAATATGAGTGATTATCAATAAAATATGCATTCGCTATTGCTCTCAAGCTTACCAATTTCGAGATTCCAAAATTTCGATCTCGAACTCTAGGTTCAATAATTTGATCATATCGCAATGTATTTTAATGTAAAGGGATAAGAAGGTAGTAATATACTTTTTAAGTCTTTTTCAGCTCACAGTCTAACTGCATTATTCGCATCTTTAAATATTATAAAAAATTTATTACAGAAACATTTTTTTACTATTTATTTTTTAAAATAAATTTTGATATCGTTCTACTACTGCATTGAAAGTATATAATTCAGTCACAAAAAGTTTTATTAAGTTGATATTTCAAAGTGAACCCACCAATGTGCAATAAAATTGCTTTATGTGACCTATTTTCCTGATAAGCAAACGGGCTCTAAAAATCGTAAAGAACAATTGCCAATATATTTCCGGAAGAAAATTAGTTTCCGAGTTCAAAGCAGAAAAAAGTCTATAAAATTTTATTCGCCCTTAACATTCTTCAGACATAAAAAATAAATAAGATTTCTTTGTGCGGCAGAAAGAAAAGTTTACAACTAATTTTTTACCATTGGCAAAAGCTGAAATTTCCTCCTAAATATCTAAACTGTTAAAGGCCTGGTGCAGTAGAATTTTATTCTTCGCACATTTTAACATAAATCAATTGCCGCACATTTTACTTGGCTCTAACTTTATGCGCCGTCTCTATCGGGCTCTCCATCTTTCTTTTTCCCGCTTTCGCTCTTTGTTGTAAAATAGAGCGGAGGCGCGAGCTGAAAGTAGTTTCCAGCGGCGCCCGGAGACTCGTGAGTAAGGATCGACTGCTATCGATTCCAGCTCGATGTCCAGCTGTGACTGGAACCAGAACATTTTTACAGCAGTCGTTCTGAAAGCTCGGGACAAATAGTGCACTGGGTCACAGAATTGGGCGAGCTTTTTAGCCTACCTGACTTTTTCAAACGTAAGTGAAAAAGAAATTTCATTAACTTTTTTCAATTTTTCGAAAAACAATTTAAGCATTGACAATTAAGTAAATCGTGATAACTTTGAAAACTGGAGTTTTAATGTATTGGTGGTTTCAGTGAGTTTCTCCCTTGTGAAAACTGTTAACTTGAAACGCTGTACCAAGCCTGGACGAGCTTGGCAATGACATTATCAAGCAAAACTTAAAGCTTTGGATAATTACAAAATTATCGCATACAAAGCAATAAAAAAGTAAGTGGTAATAAATACTATTTAGGCGAAAGCAGCAGGACTCGGGGAGTAGCAGCCGTATCCGGGGCGGTCGTTCGGGACACATAGATCACGGCATTATTATGCGAAATAGTGCAGTCTGAGGTCTTGCGGCCGTTCCGAATCAATGGCCAGGTCGGAGACGTATATGCGCGCACGGGACCCAGATATATGCAGGACAGATCGGTTAATTATCCTAGCCGAGCAAGCCTCGTTAGAGCGCATCGCAGCAAGGCTCATTGCTCGTGGGGGAGCGATAATTGGCCTCGCATTAAGCTGATTGTTAACGGCATTCTGCCCGAATGAAAGTTCGCCCCGATTGAAATTAATGCCTCGCCCCGTATGTATATTCGAAATAAATCCGCCGGGGAAACTTTCTTCCGATTGGGGGGGGGAAGGACTCGAAAAAGGAGAGTGGAACCAATGCGCCTGCACTTGACAGATTATTCCGAGTTGAGCACCCTTTTCCCGCTTCGACTTTCCAAAACTTGGAACTGTTTTTGACGTGCACCTTTCCGTCATAGACTTCTTTTAATGAAGTATGCAAAATTTCTCTCCCTCAACTTTCAAGAAATATTTAATGGGATATTAAAAGTTTTAATGCCGCCGATGACTCTCTTATAGCCCCGAAGCTCAAAGAGGAATATAGAACAATTTTTATATGTTTTACACTGCTCAATGAAATTAATTATTTCGAAAGAAAGGCGAAATTACTCGCTTCCCCAACTAAGCTATAAACACTAAAGGAGGGCAAAGTTTTGCGCTAAAACAGATAGTACAAAGCGAAAGGCGGCAAGCTGTTTAGATCGGGATATAAAGGCGAGGCGGTAAACGAGTAAATTATGTGGAATCAGAGACAGGCAAGAGACGCAGTTACTTAATAAAATTTACGGTATGGCGATGGAAGGGGAGCCGGAAAATTAGCAACAATGGCGCTTGCCGCTATCTCGAGCGCCCCGAAAACGTGAAATTTAACAGAAGTCGGAGGGCTCCGCGTCTCGCGGAATTTAATAGCGGCGCGCGCCATTCTCAAGATTACAATTTACAAGCATTGTGCACGTTTTATCAGCGACTCTCACTTCGTTAATGTCCGAGGGCTCTTTGTGCTCTCTTTCGGCTTTAAAACGCGCGCTGGAGGGAAGGAGCTGCGACACGCCGCTGATACAGTCCGACAGTCAGACTCCCCTGATAGTATTATGTTCCCCGTTGGACCAGCTCATTAAAAAGTGCAGATTTTTCCGGCGAATTATTATATCTCGAACGAGAGCCTCCGGTCTCGAACGGTCGCCGCGGGTGTGGGGGAGAGAAATATTCGAAAGCGCAACCGAATAAATAATTCACGGGGCGCGCTCGTGAAATATTTACGCGCTCTGCGGAAAAGCATGACTCGCCTGCGCAAAAAGAAAAGAAGCGGCACAGGTAACGGAAGACAGAGAGAAAAAAGGGAGAGCGCAGCGCTGCAAAGTCCACCTGTCGTCCTGCCCGGCGCACTACATACGTGCCTCTCTCGCCGCGATTCGTCGCCTCTAAGAGCAAATACGAGGGGAAACTCCGCATAAACTCGGGCGTGTTTAGCTGAAAATGCCGTAAATAATGCAGCAGAGGGCCGCCGCCGCTGTCGAGTTATCCTCGTTATGGCCGAGCGACGCGCCGCACGGAAAAAGCCTTTTCAACATTTTTCGCACTGCGCACTTGGATTAAAGAGCTCCGTCTAGCCGAGACCGAAACTGTACGCGGAGGAGCGGCGCCGCGAAAAAAGTTCGTTAGCCGCTGTCTATGCGCCCGTTGTCACCAGGTGCAAAGGCGCGCCCCTTCTCGCGCTCGCGAGGGCCATTTTCGACGTTGATACGGCTCTTCTGTTCGTTTTTACTTGGATTTGCGGATGAAAAACCTTCGTTTCTCTTTCTATTTGAATGGGAACATTTTAGAAACGTAATATTTGCACCGAAAAACTCTTGCTCAGAGAGGAACTATCATTGGAAAATATAGAATTCTTGGAAATATAATGTCGTTTTCAAACATCTAAAAGTTGAGGTAATTAAAATTAAGTAAAAAAACTCTACATCTGGTAACCATAAAGTTTTAGGCAAGTTTTCAAAATAATAATTTGGGAAAGGATGCTTTAGAAGCAGATGTTTTAGTACTTGGTTTTTCCGTGTTTTTGCGCATCTGTTCCAGGTAGAAAATGTAAGCTTTAGTTTTTATGACTTCGAGGTATCTTGTAAAATCCTTTTTCGAAGAGGGTTCAGTTCCTGTTAATCAGTCGTCGAGAGAGGACGAAACTTGTGCGAGTTTGTAATTTTGTTGAATTCTTGTATTTTTCAAATAAACTTCTATTTCAATCTAAACGTTTTTCTTTTAATCAGAGAAAAATCTCAACGTAAAGGGAACAATTTATTCAGCCGAAAGCTTAAAATCTGAAATTACGGAAATAATCAGATTATTTAATTGTAATCTGATATTATCAAAATAATTCGATCGTTATTAGCGGCAATATTAAATGAATCGTTTAACACTGGAAAAGCTCTCTAACGCAGCGCGGCGCTGTGCATCAGACAAGCTTTGAAGCTTGGTAACAGACTCCTAGCCGCCGTTAAAACTTTACTTTCCGTGCATTTTGCGGTCGGCCTCGCAGCGTATAAATGATGGCACTATTTGAATAATGCTTCTGGCGGCCAAATTGTGCCTCCTGTCGCTCCCGTATTTTGTTTGACTTTGGCAAAGAGTCGGCAAAAAGCGTGATTTTTTAAATTGGCTCGAGTTAATTTATAAAAGCGGCAACTTTTTTGAAAGTTCTTTGCATTGTATTGAACGCGCCGGCGCTTATTCATTAATCCGCCGGTGGGGATGAAAGGCGCTTTTCCATTTCAAACTTTTTAATAGAGGAGCAAAATGTGCGCTTGATTAACCCTTTCAATAATGATTTTTTTATTATTTAGAATAAAGTATTAGCAATTAATTATTTTGTTAAAAATTGTATTTTAGTTAAACTTTTGATACGTACATTCTAGGGATTGGGACTACTTTATAATTTAGAACTATTTAATTGCGAGATCAAATTCTAATTAACGTTTTGAGAAATTGTTAATAAAAGTAGACATATACGTGCAAAATCATTAGGATAGGAAAATAATTGCTTATAAGTATAGTGTAACGAGTGAAATTCCTCGATACATTATCTCCTCGACTCCTTCTGGCTTGTCATATTGTATAAAATATTAATCTTTTTAAGATTGTTTACGGGACTTCGATCGGGTCACATCGATTATTAACGACCTTTGACCTTTCTGATCTTTTGACGCGCTTTGCACCACGTCTGTTTTGCGATCCCGCACCTTTGACGCAATCCCGAGAGTCTTGTCTGGACGACGAGAGAGCGATACAACCAAGAAGCCAATCACCATCTGCAAGAGCTAACTCTTTAGGTATCTCTGTCTCTCTCTCCTTAACTTCGCGGATCCTTCATTCTACTCGTCTGTTTTCTCGCGAAAAGGGCTGCGCGTGAACGGTTTACGAGCGTTCGCTGTAACCGAAAAGCAACATAATAAACAATCTTAATTGTGCGTTGTTGATTTCGCGCGACAATCGCGTAAACCGCCCTCTCTCCTATCCGTCTACTTCCTTGTGGAGGAACTGGGGCTTACTTAGTCAGAGGTGTGTTCCCGGGGTTATAACGGCCTTGCACCGGGCAACATTGCACTCTGCCTCATCGCAGAGTTGTTTTATTATAGCGATTATTCCCGGGTAACAACTCAGTTACAGTAGAAAGATCTAAAATTGTACAGTAATTGCTCTTAAATCGGATCAGCTGAAAAGCTTTATAATTATTTGGTTTTAATCTTTCTGAAAATTCAAAAAATCTAATATTCATTTGTACATAATTACTTGAGTGAAACTGAAGCATTTAAACCTCGAAATATGCTTTACAGTATTATATAAGTAAATTTAATGATCTGTCCTCTGTACAGGACAGATGTCTGAAAGACGTCCGAGACTGCGGCTGAATATTTGTCTCCTGTAATTAAAAATTTTCACTTTGCAATGAAAAATTTGGGATTGTAAAAATCAATCAATCGTCCCTCTCGCTGCATCTTTTTTTTCAAGCGTCCCGGCAACCATTTATTTTCATCATCTCTTTACGCCCGCCTCCTCCCTTCGTGCGTGCTTCTCTCGGCGTTTTTTTACGCTTTTTCAAGGTTTACGCGGTCCTTTTCTCTTGCGCGCACGTCACATTTTATCCCCCGCGTCTCTTTTGTGTTTACACCACGTATTCCGGCCAGAGCGACGCGCAAATCTCTCTGTTGCCTCCATTTTTCCCGCACTCGTGTCCGTCCGCCGGGCCACACATTCTACACCGCATAAAAATTTTTCGAATCAATTTTTCCAGAAACTAAAGTCGAGCATTCTTTTCCGACAATTACAATCGCTCGCTATAGAGTTAAAATTTCTCATAAAAATAAAATGAAACGCGCAGGGGAATCTGCGCTTCAATAAAAAGGAAAGGGAGCAACGGGGCGCAATAACAGCAAAGAATTTGCCAATCTCCATGCAGGTAGGAATCTTCAATATCAATTTCGAAGAAAAGATTGCCGCCGCCGACGAACGCCGTCCAAGAAGCCGATGGAGTTACTTGCAGTCGCGTGCCCGTGGGCTATGTCTTATAACGTCGCCGTAGTTTACATTTACAGAGTGTGTCACCGTGAGCCGAGGAACGACGGGACTGCAACCTGAATAAGAATACAATTCTCTTTTTTTTTTCAATTCTCCTCTTATGTAAATCAATATTACGTAATCAATTTCCCTCTAAAATTCTATTACATTCCGACGGCTCGATTGGAAACGGAGCTTTCACGGCGAAGTGGAAATTGAAATGAGCATTTTTTTTTTATTCGATCAATCACGGCGCGAAGTATACACGCATATAAAGCATCCCCCTGCGTTTATACGGCCGTCCGCGAGAATGCGTAATAAAGCAAAAGGCAGGCGAAATAAAATCCGCGAGCGGAAGACAATGTAGCCACTTTTACGATATTTATTTTGCGAGGAGACGGAGCAAAGAGTCGAAAACCAGTAGGTTATAATGGCTATTTACCATATGCGGGAGAGCGTGCCGCGGCCGTATGCCACGATAGCTCGCCGTAAAACGCGTTATGGCCTCCGTTTCTCTCTCTCTCTCTCTCTCTCTCTCCCTCTTTTGCTCGGCGGTTTCACTGGAAACTTCAAACAACGAGCATAACGACGTACAGCGGCACTCGGGCTCCGCGCGGAGTCTACGCGTGTGTGGCAATAAATTCAAAACGTAAGACGTTAAAGCACGCGACGCCGCCGGCGGCTTTGTTTAAGGATCCGAATTACGCAGTCATGAATTAGTTTTATCACCGCGATGAACCCCGGATCGTTTTTATTTCCCGAAATTATTATCGTTGTAAAGCTTATAAGCGGGCTGAACAAACGATCGGCCTCATTAGCGAGGAGCAGCGTAGCCGAGAAAGCGCAGCGGTCGCCTCTCGGTGCGAGCAAAAAAAAAAAGGGGCTAATTCAGCTGTTGGCGCGCGATAGCGCCCGGGCCCTCGTTAATCCTCGGGCGCGATATTCTTTATACTTGGCCGGCGATTGTCGCTGAATTAACACGCGCGAGAGCCCATTGTCCGTGCGAAGCGTCGCTCTGTAATTGTCAACGGGGCTGAATGCAAGGCGATTATGTGCGCATCCGTGTACCGAAAGTTTTTCGTTCGGCTGTGCGCGAGGCATGAAAGATGGAGCCGCGCGTGTGCCCGCCTGACCCATTGTGTTCATTGTTTTCAAGAGGTATTCCGCTGTTTAATGACGGTGTCCTCTCGGCGGAGCGCTCGTACCTGTCTATACGTGTTTTAATGCTCAATTTTCAATTGGGGAGTGGGGGAGTCGGTATTCATCGAAGAATATCTATACATGTACGATATTCGCTCGCTTTTCTTTTTTTTTAATTCTTAAAGACTCATCGGTATACAAATCGTCGACAAAGACTTTTTCTACTTTAATTGGAAATCCTTGAAAAATCAAATTTCAGTTTGCTAATTTTGTGGTTACAAAATGAGTTTTTGAAATTTAAAAAAATTTGACGAAATTAGATTTTGAAACCTATTTACCGAAAGGTGTGTAATCTAAAAGAGAATGCGCAAATTTAGCGAAAAAAGCTAATTCCATTTCCAATTCCAGTTTGCGAAAACTTGTTACAATTGCGAAGGTCTTCCCCGACTGGTTGCAAAGAATTCTCCTCTCTTTCCCGTCGGAGGCACAGACGCCGGATAATTGAAGCGGACCGCGACTGCAAAAGCACTCAAAGCTCTTAGGTTGCTGTAATGTGCACACACAGGGCAGGCAAAAAACCAAGCCTACCAAAAAAAAAAAGGGAGCGTAGAATTATTTCAGCGGAACTCATAGTCCTGAAACCCAGAAAATTTCTACCTAATTAAAAGAGACGAGCTGAATACATTCTCTTACCTTTTAAGTCGACTACAGCGTATGTGCATTATAAAATTTATGCCAGCTCTTGGGCAAAACTCATATTTACATACTGAAATACCGTAAAATGAAATATAATGCATTCTAATTAATAATTGAAAATGAAAGAGACAATCAGAAAAAAGAAATGGCCCAAAAAAAAAACGAGCCATTAACTGAAAATGAAAGAGAAACATAAAAGAGAGAATCGTAAAAAATTGCGAATTGTCGGCGACGTGCAGATCATCGGAAGCGCGGCAGGATCAGAAAAAAATAATCCTATTATAAGCAACGGTGTCGTGAATTCAGGCTCCCTGAAAGAACAACAATAACGGGGCATACACGCATACGCGAGGTAGTTTAATTAGCTCGCAGCCGAGCTCCGGCAGGAAACTCGGGACGAAAGCTCGCACGGCGTAAAACCAAAAATGCACTGCGCCCGAGCTTCTGACACAATGGAATACTACTCTCTTTCTCCTGTTTCTCTGTCCGCATAGCTACTAATTATAGGTGAAGCTCGTGAAAGCGCTCTCCTGCCGGGGGAACGAGTCGCATTTCACGACTGCGTTTCACGACCGAGCGGCTCCGCCTTATTCCTTGTTGACGACTGCCAAATTTTATAAAAGACGCGAGTGGATAATGAAAAGATGCTACCAAAGCCCCCTGAATCTTTCAATTAAACATTTTCTCTAAGATTTTTTCCCCTCTTATATCTTTGTGAAAAAAATCTTCTTTTACAATTATTTCAAGGAATAAAAAAAAAATCATTTTTCTTTGTTTGATATGAATATTCAGTTCGAACGGCTTGATACTCTTTATGACAGATTCCACCCACTCATTTCCGTATCCGGCAGAAGTCAGCACGTGATTTAAAAAAAAAACATACACTGGCTTTTAATTGAATAATCATAGCGATAAAGTATCTCTTATTGTTTCACACAATAGTTACTAATCATTTGCAAGTGAACGGTCAAGCAGTGCATTTTAATAAACTTTGATTTTTAGTAGCTCAATTTCTCAGTGAAATATCTCACTCGGCAAAGATATGCCAAAGTCAAGATACAATTATTTGTTTATCATTCTTGTTTTTGTTCCTGGTAAGTAATTTTAATAGCACATACTTTCGTATCGACTGATCATGTTAATTTGATTTTGTTTTACTTTTAGATCCACTTGCATTGTCTGCCAAATTAAAATCATGTAGTTCAAGCATTTCATTTTTAAATAAAAACTTTAATCACGAAAAGTCACCTTTTGTCCTCAAATCTACACAAACGCCAGAATTTTTCTATCCTACAATTGAAGATGTAAGATGTTACAGTCCTTTTGAAAAGAACACAATGTTGCCAAAAAAATACTTTCGTCTGAGTTGTGCTCACAGTCATCTTAGAATCATTAATGAAACAGTACACACAAGTTACATGTCTGTTAGATATTATCCAACGCAAGATTTGTTAGCATTATCGAACGATGAAAACATTATCAAAATTGATTTTTACGACGATACGGAAATCGAATGTACGAATATATTATCTTCAATACTGAAGCCAAAGGATCAATTCTCTAGTCAAATAGGTTTTCAACTTAATGCTGCAGATTTTTTATCCGTTATTGAAATACTACATAATAAGGATTACTCTTTTGTCTGGGCCCGTTCGACCGTTTTATCAATTATTGAGGAAAGAGGAAAACTGTTTGAAGATCCCCCTTACAGAAGTGGACGCAATTACTTTAATTTAAATTTTACTAAACTTTATACAAAAGAATATCAAACAAGGCAGTTTGAATTTTTACTGCAAAACAAAACTCTTGTCGAAAAATATTTTCCTCCAAAAGGTAAATATTTCATAAATTTTTGTTTATTTTGCGTTCGATGGAAAATAATTAATTATACTTTATTTTGAATTTACAGATGATAATTATTTAATAAAAAGTCAATTGATATCAAAAAAAGATCTATTTTACGTTTGCCAACAAAAATGCTCGTTTTTTCACGAAAATACAATTCCAGTATGGCGTAGTATTGCCGAAGGAAATTGGAAATTTGTCAGTGATATAATTAGAAAGATGGCGGCTGATTTTATAACAAATTTTGAAGTTTATGCAGGAGCGATACAGATTTTGGACGACAAGGTAGCAATTTATTTGGGGAACAAATATCCATCTTCAAAAGTACAAGTTTATGGAGTTCTCTTTAAAATTGTTTATGACCCAATGGATGATGCACGAAGTATTGTATTTCTTACTGTTAATAATCCTCGACTTGATTTCAAAACTCTAAATCGCGGAAGGAATGACTACGTTATTTGTAATAAGCTTTCTGTCTGTGATAAATTGTATCCTGAATTTTTGGAAGTCGAAAAAGGCTATACTTATTGTTGTAGTTTAGAAAATTTTCCTCATTGGAATAAGATTAAAGAAGGCGATGGAGATTTTTCTTAAATTTATTAATCAGTAGAATAATTGTTTTATTTTTAGCGTTAAAGCAAAAGCCTGCGTCAACAGAAAAGTTTATTAGTCGGCGAACTTTGAAAGTCGTACGTTTTCCAAAGAAACGAAACTAGCCTAAAGATAAAAAATTAAATGCGCTTCACGAGCAAGAAAAAGGGTCGCGAAGGAAAAGCCCGCACGATACTCGACTGTCGCGACAATGTGCTTCCCTTGAAAGTTTGCTTTTTCTGGTAATGAGTAATCCGGCTCGTCCAACTTTTAATCATGCCTGCGCGCACGCCGCGCAATAAATGTATTGCGGCCGGCTCGACTGCGGGAAAAAAAAGCTATATACCAACTGACCTGCTTTCTCCCAACGCTTTCAAGACGCCAACTTTGTCGAGTGAGCTTCATTCTAACGCGACTAACAGGAGAGCCGTGAGCTCTCTCATTATTACTCTCCGGAAACGGTTTATCACATTTCGGGGGTACACATAGAAGCGAAAACATCATTTTTATTTCTCTAGTTGTTATTTTTTACTATTCTAGAGTATTTTAAACTCAAAGTCAATTTTCTAAGATTAAATTTATTGCTGAGATTTATTATTATTTATATTTAATTAAACTACGTTGGTTTACAGTGAATGTTAGATTTATCACACAAGACGTAAAGGCACCGTTGCACCACCGCCTTTGTACGAAAATCGATATGCTTGGTGGGTAATAAATATTGATTAATTTTAATGAAACAGAATTAGAACTAAAAAAGCTGATTTGTCAAGCTTGATCGAAAGTTTTCTTTGAATGAATACAAGTTACTTACAATTATTTGCTAAGCACGCAGCGAGAAATGTTCATAGGGCACTTCTAAACTTCCGCTTAATTAAACCTGCAATCCAGATGAAGTTTCCTGAAAACTTGTTTAAATTGACACGTGCCAAAGTTAGGCCCCCGTTTTGTACTATGTGTATGCGAGGGATCATTGATTTTGGCCTTTGAACTAGAAGTTGCATCAACGAAATATGCGAGCTTTGTCGAACTAGAAAGCTACGTAAACATTAAGCACAAAAAAACATTTATTAACATAAATTGGATTTCTATTTGCGAAATCGCGCGTGATGAAGTTTTAAATCAAATTTTTCTGTTAAAAATTCAGTTTCAATCACGAGGACAAACTCGCGAACCAGCATTCTGTTATTATGTTTGAATAGATGCCCGTGTAATGAAAAGAGCAAGGGGTAAAACGAGGAAAAAGGAGAAAAAAAAATAGCGCAGAGCGAATAATTGCGAAGCTGGCAAATTGTCAGTAATAATAATCAAGCAAAATCAATTAGTTAAAGCTCGCAATTACTTTCCGTCGGTCCCGACTGGAGAGGCTAAATTATAGGCGCGGCAGCGCGAAAAATCGATGGGTAGAGAGTTAAATCCCCCGGTTTGGCTCCCCTCGCGTATGCGCATGCATCATCAGCCGCGGCAGATCGAAAGGACGATCCGTTTATTCGGAAAGCAAGAGTTAGACGCTCGCGGAGTGCATAACTTCGACTGGCGCATGGGTACACATTCCCGGGGCCAAGTGACGGAATCTCATTTGCGTTCGTTAGTCGGAGCGCCAGCTACCTAAGCCCATATATATTCCACGGAGCTGCGAGTTTCGACGCTTTCGAACTACCAATTCCGACCGCGGCCCATATATATATATATCTTCCTTTTTTTCGGAAAAATACATTAAATAACGAGCAGAACTCGTTCGGCTTATATAATAATCATACCTTACAGCGGCTGACTTAATTCTCTCTCGTTCTACTTCAAATCCTTGCTTTCCGATAAAGTGGAAGAGCTGAAAAATAAAATTTATGTAGGATAAAAGAATGATAAAATAAATGCTATTTCATCGATCGCGCACATAAAGTATGAATTAGTAAAAAGGGTCGCAATAATTCGGGAATTTCAATAATTTGAGCGTTAATGTAAAATTTATGAGGAGCATAACTCCCGCGCCGAGTGCCCATAAAGGTCTGTTTTCGACTTTTCAGTTGGTTGCCAAAAGGCCGTTGTCGTCGATAAAATAGCGGATTAGTCTTGGGCTTGCAATCGATTGGCCTCTTCTTCTCGGGCCGCGTCGGAGAGGAATCCAAGTGTTTTTCTAGTGCCCCTCTTATCCCCGAGGCGAGACGATGTCGTACACACTTATTCAGCTGCTCCCATAACCGATAACGTTCATTCTTCTCGGGACACCTTCCACAGTCGGGGCAATCGTGCTATCGTCCCTCCCTTTCTTTCCCCGTCTAATAAATAATTTTCAAAAATTCAGCGAATCTTGTTAAGGATTTAATAAAAAAAAAAACCCCCAAACCGTTATTCAAAATTTTAACCCGAGGAAATAAATAATGTGATTGTCGGCGCAAAAAACGCTTTCAAGCAAATTCCAATTCATCAGAATAAATTCGGTCTCGCGCCGAAATAAACCAAATGAAGTGCAGCTTACAAGGAATTAGCGAAAAAGCTCGTGCGTTAGATGAGCTTATCGGCTCAGGGCTTATTCAAATGTAACCAACGAAAAAAAGCTGCTAATACGCGCTCAAAACAGAACTTTCCATTTCTCGTCTTTGTTTTCAAGATAATAAGCTCTCGCAGATTTAGCAATTATATTCATCTTTTAATAAACTTTTCTAACTCAAACAATGGAACTGGCTCCAAGAGAATTTAAAGCTTCCTCCCTTGACGTAATGTAATATAACTAGTGCTTCACGGCCTGGAGATCGCTGGAAATGCGGGCGTAACTGGATGCACAACACTTTAAATTAATTAATTATCGAAGCGGCTAAAGCCAGTCAGACCTCTAGAAATTTCCTTTGTCGATGTCTGCTATTTCTCGCTTTTCCCCCCCGTCTTGCTGTATATGCACTGCAAAGAAAGTAATTATTGTTACCTCGCTCCCTCTGTTTCTCTCTCTGGCTCAGGATCAACCGAAACTTCTTTGCGTTGTCCAACTCTATCCGGCCGGCGTAATTGGATATCTTGGCATTCAAATTCACGGACGAACTTAATTCTCTTAGCGACACTATCAGTCTGCGCACCGTCCCCGTCCCTCTCTCTCTCTCTCTCTTTGCTGCTGCTGTTATTTTCACTTTTCGTTTTGCCGAAACAAAATCCACTTGGCTCGTTGCGTCTAGTTTCTTTCTGGAATTATCGATCGCGCTTTTAATTATCTTCCGAGACTGCTGTGAATTTTTTGCACTGGACTCGACGGTCTGTTGTGTCTATTTTAGCAGATTATTAAGTCTATGTTAACAAAGCCTGATGGAAATTTGCAAATAAAAGGGAAAAAATGCGCATGAATTTTTGGTTTATAGAGTGCGAGTTTCCAGCGATATAGGATCAGAATCCGGCTCGGGTCGTGAAATCGAAGGCAATCTGCGCTTCATCTCCGAAGCCTCGTGCAGATTGCATTAGTTCTCGCTCGGGCCCATCAATCAACTCAACTCCCTCCCGCCGCTTAATTATTGCTTACGTGCCTTAATTTAATAATTCACGGGGCTCTAATACTTTATTCCGCTCGGCTCCGGCTCGTTTCTTTATTTTCGCGCCCTGTTCTTCGGTTGCTTTCATATGCACCTTGCGTTCCGCCTCCTCCCTATCCGTTCCATCAGTTTCTCGCGTTATTCCTTTTTCCTTCCGGCGGCGCATCCCCGCGCCATTTCCACATCCGACTTGGTTGCTTATCGCAGAAGTCGGGAGAGAGAGGGAAGGAAAATCTCCGTCTGGGAGCTTGCCTTTTTGCCGCGCGCCGAAACGGCAGCGAGCGTCGACTCCTGCCTGTTTTAGGATTTCTCTTTAAAAGGGAGCGAGAGTTGTGAAGTAGCGCGTAAGGAGATGTGTGTATACAGGTGCAGGAGAGAGAGCTTTGGCCGAGAGCCAAGGGGAAGGCTTGCGATTTCATCAGTACCAGGAAAAAAAAGAACCATCACCGCTGCCTCCGAGTATTTATTTTAATTTCAATTGATTAGCTTAAGCGACTCGCCGCTATTAAGTCGTTTCAAATTAGATCTAAAAAAATAGAGTTAATAAAACAGACGGCTGGAGCCGAGTGATTAAATAAGAGGCAGAGTTTCAAAATAAAGCAATTGAAGGCTCATAATTCATAAGTAAGAACGAAGTTGAACGACGGAACAGTAAGTAATCCCAGCAGACAAAGTAAACTTGCACTTGCTCGCGCTAAAGGAGCAATTTGTTGTCTCCGAATTTATTTTCGCATCAGCTCCCGCCGGGCGCAAGACAGCGACTCAAAGTGCTAATGTTCCTTTACAGCGGCTCCGGCCTAATTATGCTCTTTCCCCCGCCTTGTTTTCTCGAGCCTTAAATTTCCCTCGCCCAACTTCCCGTCGTAATAATCATAATAATAATCCTCGCCGCTTGTGTTTCCCCCAGAATTGCAGCGCAAGCAGCTGCCTGGGCTAAAACTGCTTCTGACACTCCATCGTTTCGATTTGCAAGCGGCGTCGGCGCCGCTCGTTTCAATGCAACTTTCATTCGCGCTTACGTAATTTCACTGGGAAATATAATAGAGCGTCACAAGTGCGTGGGAACACTGGGCTCGAAAATTTCCTCGGTAATTGCCAAGTTTGATTTACGTTAAGCCCTCGTTGGGTAACAAAGGCGAGCTTTTTCATTTTCCGGCTGCGCCGCTTCGTTTCTTCAGTTCGAGTACAACTGCCTCGTTGTATATTAAATAAAGTCTTATTTGTAATCGAGAGTTTTTCTCCGTTTTTCGAGCGACTCCGCAGCAGTCTCTCGATCGTTTCGAAAAGTTTCGCCGGCAGAGCTTTTGGAACGACGCTTCATTTCGCGCGTTAGAGCAACAGAGCGGCGGCAGCGGCGGCTTTGATAAGGGCAGGACAATACTGCAGCGGAGCTCGAGCAGCAGCGGCAGCTAATCTTTATGGGCATCGATATGGTTGAATGAACCGGTTTAGATTGAGCATCGTTAAACACGAAACGACTCAATATCCAGTGTAGCGAGCGCATGCGAACGACTCTCCACTTTCCTTCCATTCTTTTTACCTTTATGGAACTTTTTCAGAAACTATTGCCGCCGACTGCTGCCGCTCTTTTCGATTCAATTCTAAAGCCATCGTCGAATTTTTAATAAAAAAATATATTTAATTACACTTGCACTCGTAAGCAGGCTGCGTTGTTGCGCAACTTCAATATATGTAACCCGCAATCGGCTTGATATTTGCGGATTGGGGCATTGCAAAAGTTCCTCGAAGTTCGGTATGAATTCCGACGGCAATATACCGCTGGAGCTGCCGCTCGCCCGAGATACGCCCTTAAACAAGCCCGTACAGTCACTTACTCGCGGAGGTGCTCGAAACTTTCGACGTTCGTTTTACACCAGGCCCCGAAAATGAGCGTGTAATCGAGGCCCTCCTTTAAAATCCCGAGGAATAACGAACGGTTCGTCAGGCTAATCTGATTGCCCGGGATATACGGGCGGAAACCGAACGCGGATTAGGCGGCTCGCAAAATTAATCGTCGCCACGGCCTTCCGCTCTCGTTCAATCGCTCGTCCTCGCCGAGAGCGCCCGCCAAAATTGCTCCCTCAAATATTAAACTTTCGATTTGCAAACGGAAACTGGCCGTCCTGTCGACGGATTAAAAAGGATACGACTCGGGTACTCTTTTTTTTGCGCCTGCTTTTTTTTTCTTCGATTTTAGCCATCGATGTCAGTTTGTAAAGCGAATCTCTAGTTTTTCTTCCGTGTGTACGCTACGCTTCCTGGGTTTATTCACTTGGTCTAAGACTGACGAAAAAATCTCATTTCAACGAATTAATCATAGAATGTTTGTTTGGGTTTTGTTAATGCCCTGCTGTACTTTCTGACAGATTATTTATCAGCCACTAAAAGCGACACATACAGAATTCAGTGCTTGATAATTTATAAATTACATGTTTTTTTCTCTTTGATTCAAATCGTGCGTCATTAATTATAATAAATAATGCATGCAAATAAGTGCATTAGAGCCACTAAAAAATCGACTAGTAATATAAAGAAAATCATCGTGTGTGATCTAGATAAGGTAAAAGCTTCAGTAAGTGCGGAAGTGTAAAATCACACCATGAATTATTCCAATCAAGTAATATTGATCGATAAATTACTACTGGGAAGAAAATAGAAAATATTTATTAAAGTTACACGCAGTCACTGCGCGACATCTAAAGCATAAAGAAAGTTCAAATGGCAGTTTTAGACGTGTTGTTTCAGTTTTCTATGGACGTATAATCAAAAGTTAGAACAGTGTTGTTTTTTTTTATTAAGCGAAATATTTCACGGTGAATATTTCACATTAGTAATAATAATATAATTTTGTGCGAAGAAAAATATTTTACGGTTTAAAGAACTTAGTGTGAACATGAAGTCTAAATTTAAGATTGTCTTTTTATTAATGATTTTGAATTTTCTTGAAATTAAAACCCTAAAAAATGAAGAAAAACTGTTTACGAACCTCGCCATTGCTATAAAAAATTTTTATATTTGTCAGAGTGTTATAATGGTTCATGATATTTCTGAAGGTAAAATAATAAGCACTGAAAATATTACGTAAATTCTTTAATAAAGGTTTTCTTTATTGATATTACCAATTACATATTGCATTATTTACAGACTGGCAACTTCAGGGAAATACGTTCGAGATCATAAAAGAGTTTTCGCGTAATTATATAAAATCTCAAACGATAACTTACGAACAATTGCACCAAATGACAATCAGAGAAAAGAAGTATCATAAAGCTGATTCTAATGAGCCTCTTTTTGTACTATTTATTTACAGCAAAAAAAAGCTTGGAAAACTCCAAAGAATAACAAATGACTTAAACATGTCGCTGTACACATGGCTCGTACTTGTTTCGAGTAATTCAGGAATAGACTGCGATAACCCCGTCGGGAATCCTTTAAGTGTAAACGTAAATACAAGAATGATAGTAAAGTGCGCGCAAAACAGAAGTATAAAGAAATTTTACGCGATCTTCAAGAACGTCACTGAAGTTGCGGAAATGGCAATTTGGACACCTGACCAGAAACTCCAACTTACGCAAGATAAGCACCAATTACAAGTGAATAAGAATATGAAAGGAATCGTACTCAGAGTTGCTCTGGTAAAGAAATGTTCATCTACCAATGCGAAAAATCATTTTTATCTTATATGTACATTTTTTTTTTAGCAGAAAAGAAGAACAACGCACAATCTTAATAAAAATGTAGCTAACTACTTGGATAATCTCCTAGAAGCCCTTGAAAGTGTTTCAAATTTCACAACCAAAATAACGGTTCGGAACGACAATTTGGGATACAGGGCTGAAGAGAAATGGACCGGTTTGATAGGTGATATGTGGGCGAAGCGGGCTGATATAGCCCTGGTCTTTTTTAGTATGTCTGAGGACAGATTAGACGCAGTTGACTTTGCAGTACCTCTAATGCGTGCTCGTCTTGGTATATATTTAAAAATGACCGATACTGTTGCAATTCACTGGTCGGCATATTTTAATGTAAGATCAATATCCAATCTTTCTCCTACTTTTGATTAAATAATTTTTTTTTAGTTTTAAATAGGATATATTTTATATTTATAGGTTTTTAATGCAAGAACGTGGATTGCTGTAGGAATTGTAATATTGGTATTATCGGGATTATTAACGTTGATTAAAGTTATATTAGAAAGGTCTAAAGCAAATGCAAGTTTGTATTTTGAAAATTTCATCAACGTATGGGGCGTTTATTGTCAACAAGGAATTCCTGGTAATATGAATCTGCTTAGTGAAATATTTAATAAAACTATTTGTCTTCATAAATGTTACGTGTTTCAGAAACGCCTTTAAACACGCCAACAAAAATACTTTACTTGTCAATGCTCTTTTCAGCTCTAATCCTGTATTCCATTTACGCAGCTTCAATAACTAGTTATATAGCAGTTTTAAAGACCGGCTTGCCATTTTCTACCTTCAAGGAAATATTAGAAGACCATACTTACAAACTGATTGTTCTTCAAGGCAGCAGAGATGAACGTTTAATTGTAATAATCAGATTATTTTATGCCTAGTGCGTTTTTGCGTTAACTAAAAAATTTTTATTTTCAATAGAATTCTTCTGATTGGTTACTTTCAAAATTTAAGTATCGCTTGAAAAACAGTGCTGTATTACCAAAAGACGCTTACACTGGATTTCAACAGGTAAAAATAAAACTCTTTATTTGATATTTGCAAAGTCTATGTCTTGTAAACGAATGATTGGCATATAAAAACAGGTGTGCAATGAAAAAGTAGCATTTTATGCAACAAATCTTCACTTCGCTGGAGTAAGTAATAAACCTTGCTCCTTGGGAGCGATAGAATTACCTCGAATAGAAGATCAATCGATAGCTTTGGTGAAAGACGGTCCTTATACGGAGAATATAAATTACTAGTAAGTATGTTAGCAAAATATTTCAAACAAATTTAAACCTTTAAATGTTTTTATTCCAGCATTTTGCGGTTGATGAATCATGGAATAATGAAACGATTAAAAAGCAAATATTTTGAGAAGTTTGAAATATTAGCAGATACGGTACAAAATAAAATATCCTTCTGGGATGTCATTCCTATTTTAAGTATTTGGTCAATGGGAGCAAGCATAAGTGTTTTTATTTTTTCTATAGAAATTATTTACGCAATTCTCCGAAATCGCCAACGAAATTCTCAGCAACCACGTCGTACAGTTTACTGAAGAAATCCGAAAACTTTCGATATGAATAGAAACTAATGTTTAACGTTTAAAATTCAAAAAGTAATCATCGATTTTTGTAAAGAAGCTTTAAAGTAAGCTACAACTATGTTGTTTTGAAAGTTTCTCATTTTTCAGAAAATATAACAAGCCTGAGACCAATCGATTTCAATTATTAAGACAGTATTCTGCGTACTTTATACTTAACAAAAAGTTTCAATTTAAGAAAAGTTATATGCTCGCGTATATTACGAGAAAGTTTGCAACTGCAGCGTGTGAGTGCAGAGAGAGAGAGAGGCGAGTTCTTAAAAAAACTTGGTAATATCGAACAAAGCCGCAGCCGATATTCAATTTCCAGAGTTCCATTAGCAGACTCACGCCGATAAGTCCGCGATGACAAAAAACGAGTGTATATATACCTTCTCCCGCGAAAACTAAATCGATAAATCCTTTTTTGGTCAGATGCGCGAAGCTGCACGCAAGAATAAATCACCGGCCGATCCCAAGCTCGCTTTTATGCTGCCCTTTTTTCGAACCTCCTTTGTTTCTCATCGCCGCGGTGATAATATCTTTTTCTCTTCTACTTTGCACTTAACGCTTCAGCGATGCTAAATCTTGATCGGCCGCGATAATGCCTTAGTTTTTCCACTACGATTGACTTTCTTTCGAATTTTTAAATTATTATCGTTCCTTTGGCAGTGGATAAAAGAGAAGGTTTAGGAAGAAAGAGGTTCATATTTTAGCATCCAAGAATTGAATTCACATTCGGAAAATTTTAAACCGTTTGCAGGATGCTTCGTATCATGATTACGTTTTCGCATCCTGAAAGCTCAAGAAGTACGTTCAAATTTAAGTTCGTCCCAGTGGGAAAGGAAAGACTAGTCTTCTCTCGCCTTCAATACCCGCGGGTAGCTTGCATTCGCTTCTATACACTACATTATCACAGACTACAACTTTTACTCTTACTTTGACTGTACTTCGAACTGCAAATATAAATAGCGTAGCTTTACAAACGTTTATTGATAGAATTAATACGTTTTTATATCAAATTTAATTTTCAACAATTAATGCGTTATAATTTATAAATAAACAACAATGTATAACGTCTAACAGAAAAGTAAAAAGATAAAATAGGCAAAAAATTTCTCAAGCAACCGGGATTTTTTCCAGGCAAGTGAGATTGGAAAAGTTCGATGCTGCAATACCGTTTCGATCGAAAGTCGATGTCAAATAGCGATGCATTAAAAGTTTAGTTTTTATCTAGGATTCAAATGATCTATCAAACGTGTTGAAAATAAAATAAAAGGTAAAATAAATTTAACGTCTCAACCAAAAGGCAAACCAAAATAAAATTTTTTATTTGAAAGAATTGACATAAATACTATCAGAAAAAATGTATTTTTACTATTTTTTTAAAAACCTTGAAAATCCACTGTTTTGTAGACATTTTATTTCTCTGTATAAAAATAGGATAATTTAATTTTAAAAATCAATCGTTAGAATTATCTGCATTATGAAAAGTTTAAAAGCACCCTTTACATCAGCAAAGATCGAAGCGCTAAATTTTCGCCCCTTTCCCTTCGAAAACAAATTCGCTCGCGCGCCGCCTCTGTCCCCTGTAAATCGCAAACTATACAAAATCAATCCCTTCGCTGAAACACGCTGCGCCCCGCTGATTCAAAAATATCCCGAAAAGCACTCATTGGATTCCGGCGCTCTGCAGGGATTAACTCAATTACGTCAATCGCGCAACGAGCCCGAAGACTCGGTTTGGCACTAACTAGACAGATCGATGTTAATGTCATTCGCGCGGCATTCCGTACATATAGCCCGGACGCTTCCAGGGAGGGCTCCAGGCTCTAAATGGGCGCTCGAAAATTCAGCTGTCTTATTTGTGTCGTCGAGTGTGCATCTAACTCTCCGACGTTCATTGATATTTCAACGTCTTTCCCGGAGTTTATTTTACGCGGCTAAACGTTTCGTTTTTAAACCGAAAATAATTATTTCATTGAAGCCTAGGACCAAGCAGATAAAAATCTCTTTCATTCCGCCTCGGAAGATAAATCCATCGGCCTCGGTCGAATTCCGAGATATGCAGAAATTCGGCTTCGGAATGGAGATGAGGCATCTCCTCGCGAGAAAGCAGCGGGGGCAAATATACGCTCCCCGCCTCCTTATTCTTCTTCGCCTTCGAGCATTGAAATCCGCTCGATTTCTGCGGCGCTCCAACACATAAATATATAGCCGCCGGAGGTAGCTTTCGAATCTCCTCAGTTCGTTACCCCGCGCTTTACATAGCGCGGGGCACGAGGGTTCCATGACAAACTTCGTTTTCCATTGCGTACCCCCCTCCCCGGAAAATCAATCGTCCGTGCGAAGCCAGACCGACCCGCCTGCCGACTTTCCCAGCAATTCCGGCTTCTGTCACGAGCTTCGTCTCGTTTCTGACTTTCGAGTACTTTTTCATTTTCAATCACGGAGTGGCTTAAAGGAGAACTTGTAAAAAAGTACGCATTTCGGCGATTGTGAAAATTGAGTGTTACTTCGGGAAAATGTCGGTGCATCTTAAGATTCGGTCGAGAGATTCCCTTTAAGCTCCGGCGCGCCTCGATATTCGAGACACGATGGAGTCTTTATTGTTTCCCAGCCCTCTCTCTGCCGATCTTCGACGCCGGCTGGCGTTGCGCTCCCCCTTTTCTCGCGCTGGACGTCTGCGGGTGTGTAGGTTAGGTGCCCTCGCTTGCTTATCGGCGGAATTGAGATAGAATCCAATTCCGCGCCCCGTCCGCCGATGTAAAGCGGCGCGTTCTGCGCCTTATTTCGCGCTTGCGCTCCGGACTTGATGAGACAATCATGGAACGGAGTATAATGGTCTTGCTAAGCGATAAAAGCGGGAGGGGCAGATGTATAAACGGTTCTCTCTTTTTTTCCTCTATCTTGCCTCCCCCCGTTTCAATCTTCGCGTCGATTTTGCGCGATTAACTCGTTTGGCCAACAAGCGGAAGGGAAGTTCCAACTCGTTGTTAACCGGGTCCGAATAAAGGGCTGAAAATTAACGACTTTGTATTGCTCTATTTTCATTATTCATAGGGGATTTGAGTAAGCTTGCCGCTTGACTTAACGAGATCGCGCTGGTGAAAAGACTTTTCTCTCGCCAATATTGAGCTCGAGACGCAAAAAGTTCACACCTGCGACGGGAGGAAATGAAATTCACAAATTAAGGGAGCCCTTTACCGCGCGCGAAATTCACCCGGAATATATATATATATATATATCCTGGCCGGCAAGCTGACAGCGAGTCCGGGCGTCACACAGTCATTGACTCAAAGCACCCCGGCCGGCCGATTAAAATCATAATGGACGTAATCGGCCGGGCGGAAAAAAAATCCGGTACATCCGCGCGGCCGCTAATGCGCGCGGAGCCGCGCAATTTAATCACGCCAATTGCGCGTCATTTCGGTTATCGGCTCGTTTGTAATTTCGGCGTCCGCCGCCGGCTCGATAACTAATTTCGAAATAATTCAAGCGGCATTAGCGTCGGCTCCGCTCTGAAAGCTTTAATTTTTCAGCCGCGTATATATAACGTTAGAGCTGCGGGGGAACGATCGGAGGGCTGCCGCATACGTCAGCCTGATATACGGAAGCCATCTTTGCCACCCTCTCCCCCCCCCTTGCGAAAGTAAACGATTTGCGGGAATTGCGATATGTCATTTTTTCCTTTGGATAAATAAAAGTGTGTAGCTTAATCGTCGGATCCGTAATTAAGAGATGAAATTTTCCAAGTTGAAAAAGGCGGAAAGTAAATGAATAAAAGTTGCAGAAGACTATCGGCGATGCGCGGGCACTCTCTGCCTCCACTCCGGCGCATTTCGTTTTCCGGCCACGAGCGGCGTCGGATCTAGGGATCCTACGATGAAGTGCTTTCCGCGGCGCCTGTCTTCGTCTCGGTTCCCTCTTTTTTTTTTTTTCTCCCCGCGCTCTCCTTATTTTATTTTTGCCACTATAGCTTTCTCGCGGCCTCTCTTCCTCTATTTCGCCGCGGTGCTCGAGTTAAGAATTGAAAACTAGAGCGGCTTTCGCGAGCTATGAGCTATATCATCCGCGTGTTGCGAGGCTTTTAAACTTGACGAGAGAGAAGCGGGCCCGCTCGGAAGATACCGGAACACGTATGAAAGAGGATTTTATGAAAGCTTAAACGCCAGACGCGCCTTGACCAAGATATTCTTTCAATTTTTTCGAAAACTTTCGACTCTCCTTGAATTGGAGTTAAATAATGATAACTAAACGTATTTATGGTTGCTGCAAAATTATGTTTTTCAAACATGACGCGAATTTCTAACGAACTAAACGAAATTGAAAGATTAACTTGCTCATTACAGAAATTTGGAAATCCAATTGAACGAGGCAAATAGAAAACGAGCTCTTTTTTTGCAGTGCAGCGGCACTCGAACGAGGCCCGCGTCGCTGCGGTCGACGTAAAGGGTGATAAATCCGTTGGACAGAACGGCATAACTAACCACTCAAAAGCATTTCACATAATCTCGCTATAACAACTCTGCAAAACCACTAATGGGCTACTTTCGCGCACTCGGTATAAATCTGCATGATTAAGAGCGTAGAAATTCAATAATTTCGCCATTGTGGTTCTGCTTCTTGCGCGGCTCCTGATACTTACACGGTTAACCTGCCGCCGAGCGATAATTTTAAACATTGCACTGTTGAAAAATGAAAACGTTTTTTTTTTTTTTCGACTCTGATCGTTATTTTTAATTTAAAAGTAAGGCCGGCGCCTCTTTGTTTTTTTCCACTTTCTTTGAGCGCTTAAATTCAGACTCCGGAAAAAAAGAAGCGAAAGTTTTCCAACTGCCGTGAGCCCTAAAGTGTCGTTTCAGAATTTTTTTCAACTTCTTGCGGAGCCCGTGAAGTGCGTCTGCAAAAATTTCCCAAGCAACGCGTGCTGTAAAATTTCAAGCCGCTCGGCTTGCGATTAACCTCTTGAGCCTACTTTTTTTATTTTTTTATTTTCTTAAAGCTCGAGCAGACTTCGATCAATAAATTATGAGTTTAAATATTAAAGATTTGTGTTGCTATATATTATAGCCTGCACTTAAAGTTTTTTTTTTAAAAAGCGTAATTTCTTTATCCCATCATTCTTTCTCGAAGCTACTCATTTGAAAATTTCAATAGCCTCTTCACTCACAAGCATTACTCTCTCTCTTTCTGCTCTGAAATTCCGCGCATATACTATTAAAAACAAGTTAAACCCTCATCCGTCTCTCGTCTTCGTTCTCACTTGGAACAAGACTTTCTAAAACCAATTCTTCGCCCTTTGGATTTTCTCTTATCTTCCGAGCCTTAGGAGACGCGAAATCTCGAGCATCAATAATTCCTCTCCCATAGTATATAGCGGCGACAAAAAAGTCGAGAACTAATAGCGTCTCACCTCAGACTTTCAAATCTCGCCGCGAGCATTAGATCCATCTACTTTCTTATTCCCTCGGATCTTCGTGGTTACTTATTTACCCCCGAAGTGGAGGAGGCGTACGCTTAATGCAGCTGATGCCACCGCGGATTCCTTGATGGAGGAGATGGAAAAAGAGAGTGAATGCGACGCGAAACCTCTGCGGAGATATCGATCTGGATTATCTTCGGAATAATTCCTGTACCAAACGCTATCAAAGATTTTAAACGTTCTTTTAGAGGGAATTTTCAGCTTTTTTTTTTCTTTGAAAAAAACTAGTTTGTTTTCAAAATATAATTCTTCAATTATTAATATACTTTCAGTAAAATCAGAGATGACATTAAAAATTCAACGAAGTATAATACTTAGCACAGAAAACCCAAAGCAAGAATTTGGAAAATTGGAAAAAATTAGCGTAACCTAAATGAAAGGCTATAAATTTAAATTAGAGCGTATCCTCTAATTTCAATAGAGCGGCCGAATCGACTGTAGCCCGATCGAATTGTACATGCACAGCTCCTTCTCCGCTTGGATAAAAGGTCAGAAATCCTTCTTAACGAGGTCGGTAGGAAAAGCTGATTAAAGATCGCGTCGCATTCGAACTTCCAGCGGTGTCTTTCAGCGCCGACGGAAGCAATCTACGAGCTCTAAACCGAAATATGTTGATCCCATAAAACCCGCGCCCCTGCAATCTGTTCGGGCTTTATTGTAAATCTCGCCAAAAGCAGAAAACAGATAGGCAAGATCACCCTCGAATTAAAATTTATTCCAATTTATTTAAAAACAAACGCGTGTGTCTGCTAAAAAAAGTAGCTTACTCGATCGTTCCATCTGGATGCGTTCGAATATTTATTTAGCAAATAATTCAGCGTTCCGCGATTTCGTATTATTTTTTTCAATAAAATCAATTTAAAGAAGAAGCGGAATATCGGAAATGATTGAAAAAATGTTGTATTAATTATTATAAAAGTAATTCCTCGGCTAAAAGCTTTTCATGCTTCGCATCGCAAATCAACGAATAGGCATGAAAACGATTAAATGAACTCGTTCCCGGAAGCTCGTACGCGTCGACATCAAACAAAAATGCCGGAATAAAAAAAGCCTACAGAGAGAGAGAGAGAGAGGGAGCCTCAAAGAGCGCGAGCCGGCGCAGCTTTATTAAACGCTGGATGAGCTCGAGCGCGTATTTACTGTGGAAAACGCTTCCTTTCCCGCGCAATAAAAAAAGGAATCTACAAAAATAAATTTCCCTGCCCAGTGTTCGTTCAATCGCTTTATATTGTCCTTGCCGCTTATTTCGAGGGAATATTTTTTTTCGCCGAGTTGGCCTAAAACTTTGGCGAACCAAAGTCGACGGGAGAAAAATTAGCGATGACCAGAGGGCAAAATGTTCGCCGGCGGAAGAAAAGGCGCCGCTGATATGACGGGGGGGCTTGCCATAACCGGCGCGCATTAACGTTACATTACATTCGGAATGGGATTGCGAGGGCGGCACCGCCGTTAAAGCGATGCAATTGCGTCTTCTGCCCCTCGCTATCTTTGAAAATACGGCCCGGCAGCCTCTCCCTCTCTCTCTCTCTCTCTCTCTCTCGCGTGCAAGCAAGTTAAGTCGCCTGTTGCCAGCCGCGCGTGTTATTGCATGTAATCATCTGAATAATACAGCGCTTGCTAATACGACCTGGCTATCGGCTGTAAATACGGGCTTTTAGGCCCTGCCATCTTTACTACTTTATCCTTAATTACGAGACGTTCTAAACTGCCCGTTCCGCGCCGAGGAATCTTTCTCGATCTATTTTTAGCTTTTATTTATACGGGAGATCAAACTTTTAATCCTAACCAAATGCATTAATCAAATATTGCCCTTCGGTTAATTTTATTATTCTATAACTGCTCTAGGAGGACAATCAATCACGTGCATTCTATTGTAACTGTCCAACAAAGCAATCAATCAAATACGTATATATCGAATTGGATTCTGTTGAAACAATATAGAAACAGATAGAGCATGAGAAATTTATTTAAATAATTATAAAAACTAAATTCATGCGAGTTAGGCTAGGAAAAATACGGAAAAAGTTCCGACATACAAGTGATTTTTGTAGGGCACTGTTAATTAAGTAGGGATTTTCACCAAGTTTCGGTATGTGATGGTTTTTACGTCGCTTGAGCTGAAATTTTTTTTTGAAAGTTTTAAATCGATAGTTGCAAAAAAAAAAGAAAAAAAAAACTAGCGAGAACTTAAAGTTGACGTTTTGATCGCTCGATAATGTTTATGTCGAACTTCTTCGACAGGATTTTCCGATAGTCATTTTTTCCAAACTTTATTTCGACAATTTATTTTTCGACAACGTTAAAATTAACAAAAATGTTTATTTTAAACTCGATTGACTTTACCTCTGTTTTTTTAATAGAACAAACTTTGTTAATTAAGGAGGGAATTACCGATCCAAAACAATGCACTGTTTGAACGGTAAAGTAATCAAAAAGCCATTTTCATTTCGTGGCTGAGTGGAGAGAAAAAAAATAGAAAGAAATTGTTTTACATCGAAAATAAAAGCAAGCAGGTTCTCAGAACGATAAAGGCAATCCATCCAGAATAGCAAAAAAGACTTTTCGGAGCACGATTGGCTCGGCGAAATCGGCCTTGGCACTCGGGCGAAACGGGATTTTTTTTTTTTTTTTTCTAAAAGCGGAGAAAGTTGCGCACGTAAAGGCCCCTCTCGTCGTTGGTAGCGAAAGCACGCGGCAGACTTAACGAGCCTAATTTGAATGCCGTTCAACGCGAAAATTAACCAAGTCAAAGGGGGGGAGAGGCCCGGAGCACACCGCGAAATGAGCCCTCCGGCGTGCGCAAGTAGTAAAGCTCGGCGTGCTGCGCTCCGCCTCGCCTCGCCTACAACAAGAGAGGCTCGCGGCTACACTCCGAAAGAGGCGGAGGCTCACTCCAATGCTCTTTCGCTCCGCGGCATTCTTTAAATACAATCGATACTACTATTTAGTAGTTTTATTCTAATAACTTGCAAGCCGTCGGGGCGCTTCCAGGCACGTGCCAAGTTTCAAGCGTCTACACAGACAAGTGGTAGGGAGCCTTATCAAGGAAAGAAATCGGCCGGCAATTATGAGGAAAGGCGCCTCGTAAAGCCGGGGAACAATAAACCGGTCGGTCCTTGAATTAAAAGAGGAAACCGCGCTTGGCAATCTGAGGAATACAAAACACGAAGAGCTATAGAAGCTGGGGGCGCGCAGAGGGACTCGATTCGGCAGTAAAGCGTTAATTAACGTAAGCTCGCGAATCGGTAATTTCCCGGGCCGGCCGTTTCGCATCCTGTTCCGGGGCGGCGAGCTCGGCGGCGAGCGTCGAGCGATAGCTACCTCACCCCTCCTCGCTCGTAATGGACGTTCTATTACGGGCAGACGACGTGTGTACGTACGAGGCCCAATTGCTTTTACGTGTGCGGTCTGTTATGAGACCGAGCCTCTATCTGAACTTCGCCTCCGAGTGCAAACGCCTGTCTTTCAATAACAAAAAGCCGGTTTTTTGAAAAAATCGGCTCGCGCGTCTTTTCCAAGTATATTGGATGGCTGCGAGGAAATTTTGCGAAACAACGGCATATATCGATAAGTGAATCTGAACCGACGCCGCAAAATGTCGCTTGTCGAACTATGGTGCATGCGCCGTCACTTCATTAACTCCTCCCGATGATTTATGAACCGCCAGAGGCTTTGTACAAACATAAATTTCATTATTCCTTTTAAAAATATAATACATTATCCCAGAGTGAATAAAAATCGAGAACAAAAGCGCGATATTAATTATAAATTGCAATTTATTAAAATTGTTATAACGAACGAGCAAAATGAATAATATTCCTGTCTGGCAAACTTGTACATTCCATTGCGTAAAAGAGCCATTGAGGGACATTTTTTCTGTCCCAAAGGAGCTCTTGACCTGTAATACAAGTAATAAATTATAGAATGAATCAGAACATTTTATTCTCTAAAAATTGACAGAAAAGTCCATTTTGCAAAACTTCATTTACTCGCAACAAGTTTCTTCTTCATATCTATTTGTATTATTCAAAAGTCTGGCGCTGCAGGATTTGACTTTCCTGCATGGAAAACAAATGTTTCTTTAAGGGCCGCAAATAATTTTTCTAAAACTTATTAGCACAAGAATTGGAAGAGCAAACATGTTTGGAAAGCTGCTCTGAAAATAGAAATGACAGCCGACACAATAAAGAATATCGATCGGCGCGCGGGAAACGTCAGCGAATCGACGACGTGAAGAACGTCGAGACCAATTCCAATTTCAATATGAAGTAAACCGCGGTCTCATTGCTGCCGACTCTGACGCGCACGGCGTTCTATAATATTGGCTTTGCCGGGGCTGCTGGGCGTGCGCGTACGTGTGTACACCCTAAAGGGCATTCAGAAATCACGTACTTTCCCAAATCTGGGATATTACGAAAAGCCGAGCCGACGCAAGGTCGGCGAAACCTATTTTCTAAACAATTTAGAGGAAAGCTCTTTGTAGTTTATAGATGTTCTGGTTGGTATTCGAGCTGAAAACTATAGTCTTTTATGCTTCCATTATTCTCGCAGAGCTCATCCCGAATAGGTGCATCGGGGATGTTTCCGACTGCGAACCAGATGTCCGGAGAAGCCGGAGACTAGCAATAAAAGCGGGCCGCGGTGTCGTTGCCGTTGTTTAGACGCGGCTCCGCTGCTCGCCAAAGCTTTTTATTCCCCAATCAAATGAAAACTTCTACGGGGTTGCCTTTACAGAATTTCGTCAACATTTCCTTTTAATCCAAATAGACTCGTGGAGTTTACCTCTTTTAAGGTACAGGGCGCCTGCTCCTGGAACTCCCTGCCTGCCGAGATCAGAAATTTACCTTCTCTCGGTAGGTTCAAAACCGCAATTCGGAGGCATTTCCTTGAACTGGATGGCGTATGAGTTATTTTGTTTCTGTTCATTTACATATTAGTTTTAAAGTATGAATGTATTTACAGAATGAATGTGCTGTGTACATATAAAGGTGTGTGTGTGTGTATGAATATGTGTAAATAGTTTTAAATTATGACTGATAGATATTCTAGTCAAAATTTTAAGTATTTATATGGAGGTTTATGTGATATCACTAATTTTATCAACTTGACTTACTGTGATTTTATAGTATTAATTAGTAGTAAAACGAATGTGATATCATTAGTGCAATATTTTTATTCTATTTTTATTTTATGGTATTATACACCTGACGCAAATTATTTTACTTCTTTTTATGATTATTATACGTAAATTTTAATATGCTCACTGTATATTGTGTATCCTTTTGTGCTCTGTTACAAATAAATATCTATCTATCTATCTATCTATCTTTAGTTTTTAAAATTAACGCTTCGTTGCTTGACTTATTGTTCTATTATCCTGTGCTATTCCATTATTTTGTCAAATTATTTAGCCTTGTGAATAATTGTTGCAACAATTACTCTCTTTTATCATAAGTAAATACCTTACCGCAACTCTTAAATTATCTTACCTGTATTGTCGTATTTTATTGATCATATCGATAACTAAATAATAGCTGTTTCTAAAACCGACGTAGTTTAGTTTGTTGATATGGCGTGGTGCGCTCGGGAAAAAAACCTTACAGATGGACAGAGAAAGAGAGAAAGGGAGAGAGAGATATAGCAAAGAGCTGCAGGTACAAATCGGTTTCTATATTATATACGTTTTCGGGAGGGTCAGAGGCCTCGAGGGCTATCAAAACAGAAATTTCCTGCTTCGATTCCGCCGTATCCCATTTGTTTAGGATCCCACGTCGAATCCGGCCGCCAATCCGCGCTCCGTGAATTATTCACGAAATTCGCGCGAAAATTGCGCAAGGCGACAGAGCGCGACGTGTTTTTTTTTTTTTTTTTTAGGAACGCCAATTGCTCGCGGCTACTTCCCCCGATTTTTTTGTGCTTCAGAGGGTTTATGATTAAAGAGTTCAAAAGCGATCGAGCCGAAATAGACACTGCATGAAATTTCAGTAAAATGCGGAAAAGACCGAAAGCACAGCAAGGAGAATTTATGAAGTGATAAGGAGCAGCGGGCGCACGTACGTAATGTAAAGGGGGGCAGGTAAGGTGCAGCACGTATTCCCTCGGTAGCGCGACGACGATGCCAAAGGCACGTTCGAAACTTCCCTAGGAAATACTTTAGCGACGATGCGCTACTTTAAACTTTTGCCAAACTTGCATTGATCTTTTAACGAATACTTTTCATTTAATTTCGCGTATAAGCGCCTTAGAAAATCTGCATAATTTTCAGCAGTTTATGCGAAAGGCTGCAGAGAGCTAATTAGCCTCCGCGAGGCGCAAGCACGTCTCAGTCTAAATATGAAAAACAAATAGGATGCAAGGCAAAGACTTGCCCTCAAAATTGAGCTCGCGAGACAAGAAGAGAGCCGCCGGAGCTTTAAGCCTCCTCGATCGTTACTCGTTAAGGATAAGCGCGCGGGAGGCAGCCAAACTATGTATGATTAGGCTCTTCGAGGGCTCTGCAACTTCCTAAATTAACTCGCGCCTCCGCTCTAATGCCAGTCGTTATGCGGGGAAACTGACAAGAAGAAACTGCCGCTCGGCTTTTTCAAACGATATTCGTTCGAACTCTGACGAAAAGAGCTTTGTAACATCTTGGCGGATTACTTCTCTTTGCAGCACAATAGCCTACTAAAAAAGTAAGACACATTCGCGGAGAAGAAAAAAAAAAGTCGGGCAAATCTCTTAATGCAATTATACTCCGAAGCCGAACCGAGGCTGAATGCGCTCTTACATCGACGCAGCCGCGACGCAAAGAGGAAGAAAGAAAAAAGCAGAGTTTGAGCGCCGTCGGCATCAACAGCTTGCCTCGGAATTTTTAGACCAAGTTAAGTTAAAGCTCCAGGGCAAAGTACCCGGAGACAAAGTCTCGCGGGGGGAGCGATAATAAAAGAAGAATCCTACCAAGTATCGATTTGATACAGCGCCCGGCACGGACTACGTAATACTTTCCGTAATACAGCGGTATTGTCTCCGGCCCCGACAACTTTTTTTCTTCTTTGCTTTTTAACTTTCCAGGATGCACCTCTTCTTTTTTCCGACGCATACATTTCTAAGGCTTCCCTCCCCAGTCCGTTGAATGTAAAATTTATTTTTTGCGAAAGGTAATCTAAAAGTACAGTCCCTCGGTAGATTCAGCTCGATTTTTAATACCTCAGTAGCCTCTTTTCTACTTTGCCGAAGCTCGAAAGCTAAGCCGTTTTAGTTGTTTTGGAGGTCCCAGGGGCAGGCGGCGGCAAGATCCCGGGGCTTTCTTGCAATCCAGCTCCCGACAGGATTCTCGGGGCCATTTTTTGTCAGAGGCTCGGCGCCGACTATTTCCCTTCTTGATTACTGTGTTTGCCGCTCCTGCCAAACTCTAAGTACAAAAGTCCCTCGCGCAAGACGGGGGAAACAAGAAACTCGTAGCCACCGCCGGTTGACACGAGTTCTGCCCCGTGGGGGATCAAGTTCTCGCTTTAAATTGATTTTGCCCGATGTTACTTTTTTTTGTATTCCTTGTTTTTAATTAGCAGTTTACTCGCGATATATGCCAAAATTACAATTTTATATATTTTTTTAGTTAGTTATGCAAGATTCCAAACAAAGTGAATAAATTTTTGATTAATAATAGTAGAATATTAGCTACATCTGCAAACTTGTGAGAAATAAATAAACTGTTAATTCCCGGTTTTTTGATTAGGTATAGGAAAGAGTAAATAATCAAGAATTGGGAGAAACTTTTTTTAATGAAAAAAATGCTAAAGCTACAATAGTAAAAAATCTAAGATAAATCACTAAATAATACAGTAGATCTTAGACTGCAGCTTTAAGCGGTGCAGCTGACAGGCATCGAGTGTTTTTCGGTCTTGGAGGGAGTCTTCATGCTGAGATCTGGATTCGCTCCCCTCTCGACCCTCTCGGCGACCTTCTCCGCGGCGGAGGTCCTGGGCACGCAGTGGAACTGGACGTCCTTGTTCCTGAGGCTGGTGGGCTTGCATCCGGACGCGCACTTGGGCAGCGGTCGGAGGGAGAAGCAGATCTGGGAGTCGGTCCTGGTGACCATCGTGCGGTGGCGCATGCACGAGTGCTCGCCCTCCTCCTCGTGGCTGCTGCCGCGGGACCTGGAGCGGCCGGCTTCCTGGTCGCTGATGACGTTTCCGGGCTGACGGGAGTCAAAGGTGCACTGGGAATTCTTGGCCTTCCGCGAGTTCTGCACGGACGGTCCTTCGCATTGGCCTTCGCTCGTCAGGGCGAACGTGGCGGTGAACTCCTCCGGCTTCTGGAGCAGGCAGCCCTTTGGAGTTTGCTGGTCGTTGGACGACTCGCCGTCGTAGTTTCCGCAGAGACCGCGGACAGCGTCGCGGTACTTGTCGCCAGCCTAGAAAACAAGCTCGGTTTAGTATTTCGGAGAATCTTCCGGAAACAGCTTGTGACATTACCTTGATCTGAGCGCGGCTTCCGTCGTACACGATTTCCAGGTCGTATTTGTCGGACACGAGTTTCACGGATTTATCGGGGAGTTCGAAAACTTCCAAAACGACTTCTCCCTTTTTCATCTCTTGGTGGCTGCGCCTTCTTGACAATTCGATTTCTTTTCCGTCGACTGATACTTGGGGTCTCTTCGAATCAGATTCAGAGGATGGAGAAAGTTTCACTTCTTTCTCTCCAAGAGTGACCTTCATTTCCTTTTGTCCGTTTTCGGTTTCCTTGGTCAAAATGCTGACGCGCATATCATTAGGAATCTCCTTCTTTTGCTTGGCTCTGTCTGCGTCTTTCTTGGAGAACGTAGTGAAAGCTACGTGCCAGCAGCGACCAAGAGAAGCTGGATAGCGGTGACCGTCAAATGATTTCATTTCAGATTTGTCCAAGGAGCAGGTGCCTGTAATGAAAAAGATAGCGTTGATTAATCCTTTCCAGATTAAAATTGAAAATAAAAGAATAAAATAAAAAAGACTTCTTACTGGACAGAGACATCTTTGATTCATTATTTTCGTTATCTTCACTCTTTTCATTGTCGCCGTAGTTTTGACCTCTGCTACCCAGTTTAATGTTATTAATTTTAATTTTTCCTTCAGGTGTCTTTATATTGATCTCCAGTTCTTCATTGGGCGACTCGTCAAATGTAACTTTAATTTTATTACTTTCTTCCTTGTCTTGATGGTTCTTTCGGGACTCAACGTAATCTTGAGTCATAGCATGAGCAGCTTCTATAAGCCCCATAGCTGCTTCTTTTACCTTCGACTCGTTCTCAAAAGTGATCACGACTTCTCCTTTGTCAAGAGAAGAAGCACGCTTATTGGCCTTTTGACAAGCAGCAGTCAATTTGTTACCATCTTGCATTTCTTGTTTATGACAAGCTTCAGCTTCGCGAGAATGACGAATCAAATTTTTACGTTCTTCGGATTGCTTCATCATTCCTTGAATTTTAATTTTATTTTTATTTCTGTCATCGTTACTTTTTCCATAGTGGATTTCAGCGTCAAATTCTCGGCGAGTATTAGATTTCAAAGTTTGCTCGTAGTCCATAGATTCGATGTTAGGGTTCTTAGTTTCGAGGGCAGCAGAGAGATGGTATTCCTCATCTTCGTCTTTTGCAACGACAAACACAGCAGCACGAGATTTCTGATCAACGTTACTTCTGCCGACAGCAGCAGTAAGGCCCAGAGAAAATCTACGGCTTTCATTTACTTCAAAACTCACATCGATAACATCAGCCTTTGCGTTGTTTATATCCTTCGAAACTTCTTGAAGAAGGCGTTCTTTGCGCTCTTGTTGACTGAGACCCTTTTCTAGATGAACGGCCTTTGCATTTGGAGAATAATCTTCGGAATCATCGTTGTTGTTCTTTTCGCTAACCATAGAATCAACGGATAATTTTATTTCTGCCCGCGCGTCTCTGCTGGGAGATACTTTGATGGAAAACTTCTCGTATTCGTCTGAGTCGGAATTCGAAGAGTGAAGGCTTGAAAGCGACTGAGAAAGATCAGCCATAATCAGCATCGCAGCTTGTTCTTTACTTTCGCGTCGAACATTGTCAGCTCCCATTTGCTTCGATTCCTTTTCTACGCTAATTTCCATTTTTTCTCTATTGTTCGAATCTTCGAACACGATTTTGGATGTTTTCGTGTTCTCTTTGCGGATGATATGTGTGTTTTTCTCCTTCGTAACAGGCTTCAAGCTAATAATATCGTATTTAGACGTGAATGGTTCAGTTTTAAACTGGAAAACTTTTACGTCCTTAGCATCTTCCTGGGGTTGAACTTTCAAAGATACTTCTTTTTTACTTCTATCGTATTGAACTTCAGCTCTCACGGGCACATGAACCTGGAGATTTTTGTCAACTCCTGCCAAGTATTCTTGACGTTCGAAAGGTGCGACGAAACCCATCCTCTGCTGAATTTTCATTCCATAAACAATTCGGGCCTGGCCGTTGACCTTTGCGGATTTAGGTCCTTTGGACTCGCTTGAAGAATCATCCTCAATTTTTCCTTTGACTTGTCCTTCGACGTTCATGACACTAGGTACTTTCAGGGTCATCACGAAGGGCAATCCAGTTTCCGTGGGGAAACCAATGGTCGTTTCATGGTTGCGGAATTTGGTTATATCTATATGCTCTCCCCTTTGCACAGCTTCTTTCATTTCCTTAATTTCTACAAATTAATAATCATAAACATTAATGACAAAAAATTTTAAAATAATATACATTTTTATCAAGACTTACGTTCTGGTAGGTTTTCCAAGGTGTGATTATCAAAAGCCATGAAATTCATGCCGTATTGACTGTTGGAGAAAACAAAGCCCTCGACTTGATTTGGTTCTTTTCCCTGAATATCTAACAATTTTGCAAGATTTTCCGGTGAAAAATCTTTCTGTTGTTCTTTTTCACTCTTCTTGCTGCTTCCTTGAGCGATCTTCTTTATTAATTCGATAGTATCCCTGACGCTTGAAACAGTTGCTGCCACCTCGGCACGTGGTCCTTTCTGCCCATTGAAGATAGTTTCAATATTGATGTACACACCTTTAGGAATGATGCTGTCTTCGCTGCCTAGAATCTTAACGGTATATCCCGAACTGGTTTCCGCGTGTTGGTAGGTCTTGTAGAAAGCTCGTGAGAATTGCGGTCCGTAATTTTCCGGTGTCAGCAGAGATACGGCAGCTCGAGCGGCATTTGCAATTTCGCTGGCTTCGTTGCTTCTTAGCTGGGCAAGTGACTGGATCGAGGATTTCACAGCGGAATTCACCTGCTTGCTGCTGTCGTAATTAGTGTTTTCGGCCATTCGCTGCAGAATCTCAACTGGTGGGTTCGTCTTCATTATCAAAAAGACCGCGGCAACGCGAATCTCGTCGTACTCGGCGCCTCTGGAGTAGATCTTGTACAAAACTGATCGGGCGATCTTAGGATGAGTAGTGGTAAGTTCGCTCAATCCTAGTACCATGACTAAACGTTGGAATGGGGAGACCTGCCTCTTTCCCTCGAGGTATGGCTCCAAGACGGCAAGAATCTTAGGATCCGCCATCCTGCCGAGAGCTGTGGAGTAAACCTGGATTTTCTTGCTGTTTCCTTCGTCGACGGCTTTCTTCAGCTCTTCTGCTACGTGGGGGATGTACTTTTCATGGACGTTGCGATGCTTCTTCTCGGAGAAGAGCTTTCCAAAGGCATGAATTGGGTAGCGATTGTGGGCACTTCGTTTGTTAACGATGGAGTGACGAACAAGGTCACTGAAGGCGTAAATAGCGGCTTCGCGGAGGAAAGGCTGGTTCTTGGTCTCTTGCATGGAAGCTATGTCCTAATGGATACAGATGCTTTTGTTAATTTCACTGAAAATAGGATTAAGAAAAAGTGATTTGAAAAAAAAATGTATTCTTACGAAGAAGGCATCCACGTATTCAGGAGTGGGTATCTGCGCAGATTTTCCGGCAGTGACTATTACGCTGGCGGCTTCCGAACGTTGAATCTCCTTGTTTTCGATCCACTTCTTGATATTTACAAGAGCGGCTCCAGTACCCGCTTGGGCAACGGCATCGCGGAAGGCAGCCCAAGCTTTTCTGCGAGCATTGTGAGATTCATTGTTTTGATGTAATTGATTCGAGGATTTAGGTGATTCGTAAACGTCGCGTTGCACTTGGTCGATTTGTTCGGCGCTCATTGTACGAATCAACCTGGTAAGAATCGAGAATTTCTCCAAAGTTTCGAATTCTGGCATCATGTCGGGTTTTTCCATGTCATTTCCGATTTCTTGGGCAATTCTTTTGGCGGATTTGACAACGTCTACGCCATCGTCAGCCTGAAGCGATCTGCCTCCGTTGCCAACGAAGTAAGGAAGAAGAGGATTCGGAGGTGGCTGAGTTAATTCTGGTTTGAGCTGGTAGTAACTGTTGCCATCATTATCACCGACACTTTCAGAAGAGTCAGATCCTGATTCGTTCGAGTTCTCGCCGCTATTTTTACGGCGTCCCCCTTCGTTTTCTTTACTGTTTCTCGAATTTTTTTTCGAGCTAAAATGATTTGGCCGACGAGAAGATTCACTCTCGAATGGGTTGTTGTAATTATAAACAAGATTTCCAGTCGACTGTGGGTTTTCAGGAGGCGAAATTTGATCGGACACATCTTTGTATCCATGTAAAGTCAACTTGATTTTGCTCGCAACCAATCCTTGCTGATTTTCTTGTTGGTCAGATTTAAGAGTAACCTTATTGGTCGTTGCGGAAGACTGAATGGTGAACTTCTTAAGATTTCCAGAAATAACAATTCGGCTTATCGAAGACCTCTGTTAAATAATAATCAAGAATACAATAAAAGGTACTTTTAACTTATAAAACTATCACAATTTAAAAAAAGAAAAACTTACGGATAAGTATCCTTTAGCATCGTTGCTGCTTGGTTCCAATTTTCCATCTTCTCCGAGTCCGTAATGATAGCTGACTCTTTGTGCGCAACTAGAGTAATTCTTGGTTTTAACAATGTTAATCATGTCACCATCTTCACGGAGCTCCGGCATGGGAGCCATTTCCGGATTGTTTTGGATTACGCTTTCAGGTATTGGAGAGACATCATAAAGAACTTCGCATTTTCCACCGACTGAATCTTCCATGGTTTTGAACAAAGCATTAGGCTGTCCGCCTTCGGAGAACTGATTGTGCTTGGATTTTTGAGCGTTCTCTCCTTGCGTGTCGACCTGCAACTGGCTCACGAAACTCTTCAGTATGTTTACCTCCCAAGTTGGCGTGTTCTTGTCGACAATGAGATCTTGGACAACGCCGTTTTTCATTTTGATCTCGAAAGGTCTCTGGCTCAGAGGGAAATTCTGCAGATTTACGTGACTAGGCGGCAATTCCGTGTCCCAACCGTTATCGAGACGGGCGTTGATCTGAGCATATCGGGGCTGCGAGACTTTGGCGCGGAGCATCGGTCCATTGGGCTGAACAGTCAGATGTGCTTCTATCAAAATACCTGCGTACTGCTTCGACTGCGGATTGAATGCAGTCAACGTTCGACTTCTAACTTTGTACGTGTATTCTTTTCCATTCTTCCAAGCAGTTTCAGTGGCGAATGTTGCTCCAACTGGAAAATCATAGGTCCCGGTTAAAGTTCAACTTCAAAAATGTTTATTATTTTTGATAATAAATTATCAAGATCATTTTTAAATTATTTGTTTCTTCGAAGTTTACTTAAGATATGCTGTTACGTCCTAAGACGTATCTTTTTCTTTTTACACCATTAATTTTTTTCTTTTAAATGGCATACTTTTAAAACCAGAAAATTGAAATTTACAATATATGTAAGTGTGTCCTCTTAACATTATCACTTTTTTATATATTATTATAATGTTATGTCCCAAGATGTATCTTTTTATTTTTTTTTTTTTTTTTAATACTTAATAAACTAAATTTAAAAGATGTCATCAATGGTAAGTTAAAAAAATGCACAATGCCTATACAGCGAAAAATCGCGGTCAATCACCCCTACAAACTGCAAGACAGCAATCCGACACGAAACAGTCAATGAGACTGACGACTAACTCGCGCAAAAGTCGCGCTTTCGCTATGGACTCCGTGTCAAGCATTGTACACGTAATTTGTAAATCTAACGCGATTATTCTTTATTTATAGTGATATGTGAAAGGCGATAATAAGAAAGCCTCTCGTAAATTTAAAGTGCGCAGTGTTAAAAAATCTTATTTCTCCTGATCTCTTCCCAAAGGGAGTAGCGCGAATCAATCAAAAAGGAGACATTAAATTCTAAATTATAACGCAAAATACTAACAACATACAAATTAGGTGGAGCCTCAGCCACCGATCATATTCGAGCTTCAAAATAGATATATAAAATCTTTTAGTCTTTTCCACCAAGGTCAAGACTTAACAATAATATAAACAGTATGATTAATATAATTTTGTTCTTTGCAAGTGATTACCCCCCTTGAGGAGATCTCATGCTTTAAAAAGAAGTGCTGAACATTATCTAGAAAAAATTAAATAAAACTAGAGATTAAAATTACAAAATTTTTGAAAATCGAACAAAGACAAATTTTAAATATGCAGTTTTATTTTTCCTTTTCCTATTAATTGATAAGTCTGAAAAACTGTTTATCACTTACCAAGGAGCAACAAAATGGCTGGTGACCACATCATCTTGATCCTCGTCGAAAGCCGGCGTGGAATGGGGTAGATCATTTCTTGCTAAGAGT
Source organism: Ormyrus labotus (assembly GCA_035582975.1). Lineage (NCBI taxonomy): Eukaryota > Metazoa > Arthropoda > Insecta > Hymenoptera > Ormyridae > Ormyrus > Ormyrus labotus. Next base: position 30,898,232 of record JAWWEO010000009.1, on the reverse strand, counting down.
ATTTATACTAATGGATCGTAGAGACCATCTGCTTAGTAAAAGAGAGGTGCTAATTCAGCAAAACTTTTAATTGATAAAGGTTCAGTTAGCTTTTCATTTTATCGCAATATGAACATATTGAATCATTAATCTGAAGTCAAAGAATTTTTTTAGTTGCAAGATATGACGATGAAGTTCAATTTTCTCTCGCATGCGTACATTTAACACTAATAGCTGCAAAGCTGTGAAGTCAAAGTTCAAATGTTACTTAAAAATTTTGTTTCTCGATAATGTAACTTGTTGATTGTTTGTTACACAACATGAAAAATCCATTAACTGTAATGTCTTTCTCATATTTTTTTATACTTGACGTTAAAAGTAAAACTATGTTCCAATTACAAAAATGTAAAATAGAATATTAAAAATATTATTCTAATAAGTTTTTTGCCTTTGCAGAGGCGAGCCTTTGTAGTAGAGCTTTCTAGTGGAACCTTTGTAACTGTAGTTGGAGTCTTTCTAGTAGTGTAAAAAAATAATTTTTTAAGAAACACAATCTGTAAATAAATGTATTATGTGACATTTTGAATCGAAATATACTGTTTTAAGAAAATGTCCTTATGAACGTATGTAAAATTTCATATTTCAAGAACTTTATATTTCAGATCAATATATTATATATTTTGCTTAGAAAGTTCATTTTTTGTTTTCTCTTTAATTGATATTATAAATATAAAAAATATTATCATTCTAAAATTGATTTATTTTTATTAAGAATTATTTAAATAGAAGCAATAAATTAATTTGAAGGAAGCTAAGTGTCCATGAGTTGGCAGCAATTTCTTTTAATAATAACATCTTCATATGTCGTTACTCAGTTAAATGCTGGATTTTTATTAAAAAATTCATCAATAGAATTTCTAAAGCTTCATTATCTGTCATAATGTAGTTGATGATAATTAGTTTAAATCTGCAAACAATGAACCTATTCAGTTCCAGAAAAATAAAAAAAAGTAAGTTAGATTGGCTTTATTTTTGCTTAACTTAAAATTTTTTTTCGTAAAACTGATTCATTTTAAACTAATTATTTACATTTAACGTAAAAAGTATAATTTCTATTTGGAAACTAATCGATTTTTTAAGGATTACATCATTATGTGTACTTCAAATCTTGTGTTACTTCAAATCTTTCTAATACATGCTTTTTCTCTGAAAGCTACACGTGTCATTTTTAAATCTAATTTCCTTACAACTTTTTATCACGGAAAATAGTTTTTCCTCGAAGCTTCTATACTAAATTTCTCTTTTTTGTATATATTGGTACGTAGCTACAAAGTAATAATAAGCACCGTCAGCGAAAATAATCAAGCATTACTTCATTTCTTGGCGATTGCACTCTTTATTGCTCGATATGCGCAGCTAAGTAATAAATTTATATTTATCATTCATAAACAGATTTTTTGCATGTGAATTGTACACGTGTTTTAAACGGCACGTGTATTTCTTATACTTAAATCTGCAGTAATTTTCAAATGAATATTCATTCATATTTTTCAAGAACAATCTTCAATGAATGATTCTCATTGAGAAACTTCTGTCAAAGTAAACTATAAATGCAATACATGCATATAAGTGCAAAATTTAATTTCTTAGTCATATTTTTAATCGTTTCTTTTTGATTTCTCAATTTTAAAACCTTATTGTTTCATTTTCAGTTCTCAATTTTAACAGAAATTTGTTGATTGAAGACCTACAGATTCCACTTGCATATGAATTGATAATTCTTCTTAAAGCTTTGATCTACCCATAGAATTTAGTACACGATCGCTCAAAATCAAATTTCACGAATAATTGTGCATGATCGAGCATGATCGCACTTGATTATGTAAAATAGTAGGAATCATCATACATAACTATGTGTCAAGTACAGATTTAAGCGACTGTATGCATAATTTTGCCGGAAGTTAGACGTGAAAATACACAATGGTGACTAAATTCAATTTCAGTTGATTAAATTGATGATAAGGAAATAGTTTCGAAAATACTTTGTTATGTTTATTTACGAAATGTTTTAATAGTTTTTACAACGTAAAAGTAGGTTCCCCTCCTATAGACACTGTTGTATTTATTGCCTAATCATTGTCTTATACGTGATCGCACAGTGCCGCCTGTTGGGGTGTCGCAAACTCCGCGCCAATCTTTTACTCCCGCAAGCTAACTCGAAGACCGCGTGTTTTATAAGTAGAGCGACAACTCACGAATTCACCTGAACTCAGATGAACCGACAAGGTGTTGCAGACACCAAGTTGTCTCTAACAAAAGGACTGTTCACCAGCCAGGACAGCCAGTCAAGCCATAGTGCAAACTATTTGAATACATACATATATATAATAAATAAAGTTTTATCTCTTTCCTTTCCGCTTCCTAATTCCTCGATCTCGAAGGAACCACGGTATTTATCAAGGTATTTTGTTGCCGAAAGGGCAACATCTCTCCTGGTTAACGCTACCTAGGGTTCGACTTAATAGTCGAATAATAGGTTATCTTCCTTCTCCTCTCTTTTGGTACTGGCGGAGAAGGCAGTAATTATAGGTAACATCTCTCCAGGTCAGCTAAGCACTAGCAAATTAGCCCTTTTCAGGGCTACCTAAGAGAACCGTAAGATCATTTAGATTACTCATTGTTTACGGCATTATTTACGGCAGATCTCAACATTATCTTTGTATATAATCGCGGAGCAAATATAAATCAGTCAAGAATCAAACGGTTTCCTACCTTTAATCTTTTATTTCTTTAGGTGCGTAAGCACACTGAGAAAAAAATTTCTTGAAATCAAAGAACGCTTTATTGCGGGCAATCGGTTAAATATTTTTTTAGAAAGAAACCCCTTTTTAAGGAAAGAAATTTTCCTTCATTAAATAAAATTTTCTCTTTTTAAAGAAACTTTCTTCCCTATAAAAAGGGGTTTCTTTGAATTATAAATTTGTTTTCTTTAAATTAAAAAAATATTTAACCGATTGCCCGCAATGAAGCTTTCTTTGATTTCACGGAATTTTTTTCTCAGTGCAATATTATTGATGTAGACGTAATTTAAAACATCACGTATTTCATCCGTTGTACTCAGTAATTTATCGACTTTATTTTGCATATAACAGTCGTAAAGCATTTACGAAAAGAAAATTTTATGATATTAGTAATTTTATAAAGGATATGGATATCGGGGTAAGAAACAAAGAAAATGAAATTTTTAATTTGTTATTTATTTTCTGAATGTAAGTTCATTTTACAAAAAGTAATATTTGTTTGAATTAAAAGAATTTATTTGAACAAAGCTTTAATCATTTCGAAAAAGTCCAGTCTAGAAATTAGAATGAAGAACATAAATATACTTATAATCTATAAATTTCTGATTAAAACGTATAAAGGCTTCGCAGTTGTAGCAATAATAAAACTTATCAGCTACGAAAGCGAACTTTGTATTATGCAAAATCTTAAATTAAATACATATTTACATTATTTATTTACAGATTTATGAACTTGCACAGTTCATTTAACTTGAATTTAACTTATTTATGAAATAATACTAAAAAGGAAGATATTAAATCTTAAATTAGAGCTTAAAAGTAACCGTCTCCAGCATTAACTAGACTTGACGAGGACTGAACCGGCATTCGGAGTTGAAATTGGATCCATATCCATCTGCACCGGTGTAATCACAGCCTTCAGTATTGCCGTCGTTTGTTTAGGCGCCTGAAATCCCAGAGAAAAATCAATTAATCGTTTGAAAGAAATTATTGTAAGTGTCTGTTTCGATTTGTAAAATAAAAGCGCCATACCTCCTCCTCGCAAGTCTCAACCTCCTGCAGGATATCGTCGAGCTTGGAAACAAACTGATTGGCGTTGTCGACGCTGAAAAGCATGGGCGGCTTGAGCTTCAAGATGTTGTAATCCGGACCTTCGGAGCTGACGATGATCTTCTCCTCCTTCATTCTGTAGACGACGTACTTGGTCTCAGCGACAGCCGGGGTGCGGGCCTTGCGATCGAGCACGAGCTCGATGCCGATGAAGAGCCCGACGCCGCGAACGTCGCCGATGATCGGTCGGCGCTTGGCCAGCTTCTTCAGCTCGGACATCAGGTGATTGCCCACTTTCAGAGCGTGCTCGGGGAGGCTCTCTCGCTCGATCACCTCCATCACGGCGTTCGCCACTGCGCAGGACACCGGGTTTCCTCCGTACTGCAGTCAGAGATTTTGGTCGAATTTAATACTCGAATTTAAAGACTCAAAGATTTATTTACTAAAGAGAAACAATAAAAGTCGGTGATTACCGTGTTGAAATACTCGATGCCGGTGTCGCGAAAGCTGCGCGCAATCTCCTGGGTGGTGATGACAGCAGCCACGGGGTGGCCGTTGCCCATGGGCTTGCCCACGGTCACGATGTCGGGAACGACGTCCTCGCCGTACAGCTGGAAGGCCCACATGTGAGAGCCGACCCGACCGAAGCCCACCTGCACCTCGTCGGCGATGCAAACGCCTCCCGCTGCGCGGACATGCCTGAGAACATTGATGAGAGTCGTGAATGAGAATCGTTCGATCAATTTTTCTTTCTTACTCGTCGAGGCTTCTTGCTTACTTGTAGACATTTCTAAAGTAGTTGTCGGGTGGAAGAATTTGCCCGCCAACGGACATGAGACTCTCGGCGATGAAAGCACAGATTCCCCGACCTTCGTCCGTTACCTTCTCGCAAATCTTCTTAACGTCATCGGCGTATTTAACGCCGAGATCTTCCTCGGGATACACATCATCGCGGTATTTTCCACGATAAACGTCCGGGCAAGGAGCCTGCAATCAGACCGCTTTGTTGATTAACGTAATACTCCCGCTGTTTTCTTTTTGCTTATGAGATTGTCTCAATGCGAGCATCGTTTTTATCAATAACATCGACTGCAGTATAATACAGTACAATAATTAGTAATGGAAAAGTACTTACAACGTGTACGTGATCTTTTTTTCCGTTGGGAATAAGCTTGAACTTGTAAGGAGATATGTCAATCATTGAGGTCAAATGTCCATGATAAGCACTACAATCAGAAGTTAAATAAATAATTAATAAAAAATATACTTTTCTAAAATCGTAATAAAAGATATAAAATAATTTCAATAATCTAAATAACTAAAAACTTCTTGCGGTAAAACTGTAATGAAAATTTTGTCAATAAAGGCCTGAAACGTCTATCTAAAAATTAAATCAAAAATTAATTTTTAAACTTATATTTTATAAAAATGCGATATTTCTTTTTCGCTAAAACAGAATAAATTAATTTAAAGTAATACAAAATTAAAAGTCGATTTATAAAGTTTCTAAAACGTCCCAAAACGCATTCACAATTTAAACGAAGAATTATTAAAAGAATTTTGAATCAATATTTTTACTCATTAATTCAAAATTTGTGCTCAAATTAGGTAATCATTTATCAATCGTTTATCATCATGCACTGATTAAATGAATAATTAATGAATATTCATTGATTCCTTGAATTTGCATCAAAATATAAAAAGCACATTTTTCCCTTATATTAATTTACCTATCAGTTATTGTCATTATTCATTTTACGTAATACGTAATGTATAATTATTACTTGAAACGTTTTTAATGCAAATTCATATTAAAATAATAACCTAAAAATGATCACAAATTTTGAAACAGCAATTTTTACATCAAAATTAAAAATGTTGAAATTAATTTTATTAAAAAAATTTTGCAAATGCGAAATGGTTTATACTGTGCTTCTAATTGGAAGAAATAAAAAAAAACTTCGCTCGTGCCCTTCGATCTTTACGTGCTCGCTCATATTTTCAAAAGATTTTAACTCGATATTCCGGTTCCATCCTACCAAAAAACGGATAAATTAAAGAAAAAAATCGTTCATTGAGTTTTGTTTTTTTCAATACATCACATACATCGGTTTCCAGGTGTCACCTAAAATGACATAAGTTTTTTATCGATGATGAGCTTTCATGCGAGGTTTATTCGGACTTTTCGATCGAGGACAGCCGCTGAGAATCCCATTTCACATCTCGCAATGGTTTATTGCGATTAATATCCGTAATCCATAAGTAACTGCTTAAACGAGCGAAGTAACGCTGTAAACAAGCAGAAGAAGAGCGTCTGGATTAATGAGACTGTCAAACAACTGTGAAAAAATAATAAAGTCTTGTCTTTTTTTGAACCAGAAAGTCCAAGGGACCATCGCATCCTGTTACTTCTGGTCATCGAGTCAAGGCTTCCTTTAAACAGACTCCCATCATGATTCTGTCGATCTAATTCTTTCGAATTGCTGCTATTTACAAAAGCTGGTTAAGCAGGTTTTACGAACAAAAGAGCTTTTATCGAAATCATAAAGCAAAATTTCAACGTGACTTATTCCAAGTGCGTTTATTAACCGTTTCAATATTAAGCAACTTTTCCACAACGAAGACGTAATACCTTCCATTATGATTTCGAGCAATGTAGCAGAATACAAACAAAGCTGCAAGCGTCGTTTCATTAGATTGAAGACGCGTATATCAAGCGATTTTGTCAATATTAGTGGAGTAGCTGGTACTATTGACTATTTTACACCTGTCGCCCGTGAAATACAGCGAAGCGTTATAAAGCGATAAAGGTAAGTCAGGAGTGGAGGATCGAGCATCTGGTGCAAGTCGAAGCTTCGGCGAAGACGCATTATGTGCTCGCGTGACTCGCTTACGGAGTTTCCGCAAGTTCGCGTGCTGGCAAAAGCTGCGGGTAAGGGCTCGCTTGTTTGCGCCAAACTTTTCGCCGAATCCTGCGCTGAATTTTCCCCCGTTCTTTAGGGGAAGAGTCGGCGCGAGAAAGGCGAAAAGTTAAGCAGAACAACAGCAGAGGTGGAAGAGGACACAGCATCGGACTCACTGGTCAATGGTGATGGTGTCCCTGTTGCCGGTGTGGGTCTGGGCGAGCCTGAGGGCCAGATCGTTGGCCTCGCTGCCGGAGTTGACGAAGAAGCAGACCGACAGCGGCTCGGGCAGCGTCGAGGTCAGCCGCCGCGCGCAGATGACGATGTTGTCGTGGAGGAAGCGCATGTTTGTCGACAGCAGACTCATCTGCTCCTGGCCCGCTTTCACCACCTCTGGGTGACAGTGCCCGACTGTGAATCAAAACCATCATTCTTTTAACCGGTCGAAAGGACCGAAACATCTCTTCGTCTCTGAGCTGCTGCTTTGTCAGCGGATAACAAAGAGGAAATCTGGGAATTGTGCATGTCGCGATTTTCTTTGTTTAAACCGAAAGAGCACTCAACGAACTCGTTTGTTTTCTCCCATTAATAAGATAAACGCTTATAGGAAAAATTCTACGATGCGTACATTGCTGATAAAAGGCACGCAAGGCACTGGAGGCCGCCGCGGCGCTTTTAAAACTAGCCCTGCACGTGCCGCTAAATCTGACGCAACTCGCGTTTGCACAAGTTATCGCGTATTCTTGAATAAATGTCAAATAAATTTCGTTATTCTCAGTTTGGATTAAAGAGTTGGATAAAAGCCATTACCATGAGCGACGTTGTTGATGCAGTCGAGGTACTCCTCGCCCCTCTCGTCGTACATGTACTGAGCCTTGCCCCTCACGATCTTCAGCGGGTTCGACTTGTAAAAGAGGGTGCAAGACTCTCTGAAACAGAAAAAAAAACAAAGGCCGATTGTTTATCTGCGGCAATGTCGAGGTCGGTGCAAGGCCACTTGCGACGGCGAGACGAGTCATGCGCGGAAAAATGATAAATGGCCTTGCGTCGTTACGGAGATCGGTACCGAAATATATTTTGCAATTCTTCGCTTATTACTCTCGCTCGCTTCGTTCGTTGCTGCTTTTAATTTGGTTTATTGGAAATAATCTCCCCGCGGCAGCTTGATAAAAACGTAGGATTAAACGAGAACAATGTAAAAAAAGAAACCTTGGCGGCCAATAATCTCGCTAAACCGGTTATTTATCGAGGTGTTTCGCAACCGCGTCTTAGAAATGAGCAATAAAGAATCGTTTGGCATTGATAGGCAGCAATTAACGAAAATCCCCGGCGAAAGTGTCGTTGAACCGCTTCCTACGGTTTAATTTTCCGGCGCGCTTGTAGAACCTTTCGGCTTTAATTACGCAGCGCGCAAAATTTAACCGAAGGTCTCTCTAATTAGGAGATGGTTTCCGTAGCCGAGGCTTTCGAGGAAAGCCAGACGCCCCGCCGCCGCCGCCGCCGCCGTGTAAAGCATTCTCTCGTGAAAATCCTCCTTTTTCCGCACCGGCAAAGTAATATTGTGCAAGAGAGACGCCGCGCCGTTGTCGAGCGGAATTCGCGCTTGTTGTATTTGGCTTTGAATAAATTAAATTTCAGGAAATTATTTTTCGAGTTTCCGCCCCAAGTGCGAGATCCTTCGAATGAGCGAGTTTTTCATTTTTCGCTGAATTCCATTCACTTTGCATCCAAGCTGGACAGAAATAAATTCTTGCGATATTAAAATTTTTTTCATTTTGAACTAATATTTTTTTAACACTTCAAGCCAAATTTTATCTAGTCACTTTTCGACTTTAAATTGAAGATTTAAGTGAAGATTGAAGATTAGATCACGCAGATCCCGCTTAATTGATTGATAAAAGGCACTTTAAATTAATAAACTGCCCTCATTTTCGAAATAAAAATTTAAAAATCAGGTAGGCATAAACAATTTAAGTAAAAGTTTATTATTCAGTTAAAAATGTCTTTTGTCTATATGAAACAAAACGCGCTCGTCGTGCGTCACGTTTTATTTGAAAATGTTCATTTAATCCACTTGTTAGTCTAAAAACTATCCAAGTATGCGACGCATTGTATTTCGCGATAACGCTTGAAATCTATCGCAATGAATCTCTGAAAGACGGTCAGATCTTATTTACGAAACGCGAGATATCGGGCAAGTGGCGCCATGTGCGTAATCTGACGTACGGGGTTGCACCGGCGATAACGACTGACCCGGAGCCCCCCGGCTCGTATATCTCGCAGCGCTAATGCCAATTGGGAACTAAGGAGACTCGGGTCTTATCCACCTCGATTGCTGATCTCGAATGCACGCCGGGGATGAGAGCGCACACGGACTGATTGAAATTTCACCGTACGGCTTCATTAGGCCGTAACGTTGTTGAGCCCAAAACCGTTATTTGGCACTATGATTTTAAGATCGATTTTAGAAAAATAGGTAAATAATCGCAAGAAATTACAACATTTTAATATCGACGTCGCTTTTGTATTATCTTTTATTTATCGCTAATAATTGAATTATTTATTTGCTCATTAAATTTTTATATTAGAAATTTTTCATCTATATATCTGACCGGATTATTACAGATTTTCAACTAAAATAAAGGGATCGGTTCACTAACCAGAAACGCGGTATGCTTTAGATAAAAAAAAATCGCAATAATTTTTTAATATATTTGTTATTCTTACCCAATGTATCTTTCTCTAAGCTTGAGAGTTTCATTTTTCGGCATATGTTCCAGTGATTCGGCCATATTTGGAGCTTTTTGCAAAATATCTGCAACAAAAAATAATAAAAATACGTTAAAAGTTTTGTTTTTCAAATAAAATAGGAAGTCCATCAATCTTTTATCGGTCAAAAGCCAAAATGATCAAGTCAATCTACAATGTCGCTATTACGATCAATTGACAGATTGATCTAATAACTTAACACCTCAATTGAGAAACGGCCGTCACTAAACTGTTACTCTTAACCTTTATTTTCCATAGACTGATAAAAAACTCCCCCAAATGTTAATAAGTGCATTTAGATAAGAGTATTATACAATCATTTTTTAAATAAAATTTACTATTATTTTTCGATAAAAAATGATTACTAATAATATAAAACATTGTTTTAATGGAAGTCAACGATTTTTTAACTGCAAAAAAGATCGTCTTACTCAATTATAAGCTTTTTTATCAGTGTAGATCGAAAATTTGAAAAATTCTTTGTATAATAACGCGAAAAAGCAACGAACACGATTGAGCCGGAGCTTTAAGCTAATTTACGCTTAATTGAAGCATACTATCAGAAAAAAGATAAGCCCGAAAAAGGGCGGCGAAACGTTATCGTCGTGTTTGTAAAAAGAAAAATAGTGGCGTGATGTGGCTTTCGACAGCGCGAGCGAGTTTGGGTCGACGGCCGCGCACGTGGAAAATTCGAAAAGAGCGCGTAAGCAGCCGACAATTTAGATGTGGGTCGCCGGTACCGATCACTAGTCGTTCCCCCCTTTCGAGTTGCGCTCAATTTTAATTAATAAAAAAGAACGAAACTATTTAGTACGACCTTCTTACGCGGTTCTCGATCGTTAAAATGAGTATAATTTCAACTAAAACCTGCTTTTTCCCAAGTACTCGAGATAATATTGCATAATCGATTGAATAAAATGGAACGAAAATGAAGAATCGAATAACCTTGACCCAGATGAAGGACCCAGTCAAAGACGAGCACCTTGCATCCGAAGCTTTTCCGAGGAGGCGCTCGCCAGTTGAAGAATTCGCGAAGAAAACGTAAATAAAAGGAACTTACCGCAAGGTGGAAGCGTGGCGGAAGCAGCGTACCTTGACGAGTGACAAAGCGCAAGTGTCGGAAGTGGATCCTCGGTAGGCTCCTGCCCGTTGAATAATCTACACAGCTAGAGAGAGAGACGAGCCCCGCTATTACCCGAGTCCGTATGTCCCGACCTACTCCCGGGTGACGTCATTTATAAAGCCTCCTCTCTCTCTCCCTCGGTCCGAGAGAAGAGCGTGCACGCTCTGCCGGCAGCGTACCCCCAGAAAAATGCGCGCGCAGCCTATTTGCCTACCCCTCCCCCGAGAGCATTGTCAAAACGCCGCTGCTTTTCCTTTCACTCCCCTCCCCGCTGCACCTGGCGCTACACCTTTTTCAATGGAAACTTCTTCTTTAAACGCCTCGGCCGCTCGACTCGATTTATCGCCCTCGGATCTAAGCTACTTCGCGGTGCTTCAAAAATACTATCAATCGCGATAAGCTCTTCGTAAAAATGAGCACATTTTTCGACGCCTCTCCTGGCTTTGGCCTTTGTTTTTCTCTTGTATTAGTAACTTTCCTAAGGTGCCTTATAAAACAGCCAATTTCTTGTATTCGCGCGCTAAGCTTCTTACTTGGAGCGGCTTATTAGTTCCAAATTAGTACAAAGTAGATAATAAGATTTATTTAAGCGAAACTTGCTCCATTAAGGAAATGACTTTGACAATTAAGAAGCGCGCTTACGGGAAAGGGATTAAAATTCGAAGTACACAGTTGCGCAGCAGGTAAGGGGATTGATAGCGGCAGATGAATGCGATTCGCTCCGGTGGCGCACGTGCCGTAAAACCTTCGTCGCTTTCAACTTGCCTAAGCTTGGTGACACCTCGCGCGCTATACTTACTTTTCTTTAATGAAAAATATTACATAATTAATGCTCCCGACGCGTGACAGCTTATGGATAAATTATTATCCAGCTCTTCAAACATAAAAAAAAGAAAAAACTAGTAGGAAGCTCTGAACGCGAACAATGAACGTACAAAATGTAGGAATCTAAATTTAAAAAAGTCGCCGATAAGTGCGAGCATGCATTATGCACGCCGCAAACTAGTGAGTCTGAATCAGACATCCGCCTGACTGCGTCGCTCTCCACGTGATCTAAAGCCCGATAATCGAACATCTCCTCGATAATCTGTACTTACGATTCCGGGTGAAAGTGAAAGTCGATGGGATTTTCAAAATATTTCTCGGGATTCGCTGCGGGATTTTTTCTTTTAAGCATTTTCGGATTTCCGGCAGATAAGATCGATACTTCGGTCGTCAAGTTCATCGGGTTCAAGTGAAAAATTCGGATTATCCGAGGAATGTTTTCACTTTTCTTTGTTCTAACTGAAAATGACCAAGTGAGATAATCGGAGGTTTTTAAGCGCATTAAAGATTCTGAAGAATTATGTAAATTACTGTTTCATGACTGTTTCATTCTAGGTATAAATTTAAAACTTTTAAGTTTAAATATTCAAAGATATAAATTAAAATTAAAAATAAATTAAAAATAGAAACATTAAACTACATCTATTTATAATTTAATTACATCAGTCAGCCTTATATTACAATTTAAATTCAATGAAATCATTTCTAATTCCGATATAAAAGATAAAAATAACCTTTCTCTCACCGATAATTTTCAATTGATTTGTTGAACAAAGCAACATCACTTGTGTCGTTGCGACTTTTTTATTAATACCCGTTGCAGGATGCAGAAAATTATTTCACGAAATGACTTTGGTGTATACATAAATACCCATTTACGAGCGGCGGAATGCATTGTGCAAATTGAAATTCCCGAAATACACGGACGCGCAACTTCATCATGACAGATCGAATGTTGATCCTCTCGTTTACAAACGCACCCGCGTTATTAGAAATTCCGCTTTGAACGCATCCGGAATTAGCACAGTTTGATACACTGCAAAGTTCCTAATCAAATGTAACGACCATTTTCTGCTTGATTACAGATATCCAGGAAGTGATAAAGATCGTCCCGTGATTAACAAATATGCGCATAAATTGAATTTTAGATGTCACTTGTGAAGTTTTTATACTTTTGCTCATTTTTTACTCATTTTTTACCTAGTCATAAATTGAGAAGTAGTTATTGAGAGGAAAATTTCCGTCTCAGTCATTAAGGACAAACTAATAGCTTCGTTCTAAAATTCTCTAATACCAATAAGCATTTAAAATTTTAATCATATTTTTCTAATACTTTCTGAAATTTGTAGCCTTTTCGTAAATATATATAATTTTAACTAAATTTTTTAATTTACCAAATTAAGAATTAAATCGAGAATATAAAACATTATGCTTCTAAAAAATAATGAGGATTTTTAAAGTATTAAATACTTAACTAATAATAGACAATGTTTAAAAATTGATTAAAAATAATTCCATCTAATTATTGCGAAGTTTATTAAGTACTTAATACATTTACATTTACGAAGCACTCATCATAATGCTCACGATAATTGTCCATTGTCGACAAAATGCGCTTTCATTGTCGGACAATTTAACTGCAATCAAAATTTTCACTGCCGCGTTTCAGAAAATTCTGGTAATGTAATATTACTTTGTAATATTTGTTGAAAATTACCTTTAAAAATTATGACTGATTTCATTTCGGTAAAATTGTGCCACTTTATTAATTTTTGCAGAGATTCTTTGGAGAAGTATTTAATAAAAGCAATATTAAATTGTGAAAGACATTTTTTCGCAGCTCCCATAATATCGAAACGTATCTTCTGTCAATTATTGACCACAATAAGACTGCAATGAGCAATAATCTGCTGACGTTGTTTGTTGTCTACACTATAGAACGAAGTAGGCTAAATTTAGCATATACATGTACTCGAAATTGACACATTTCAGCCTCGTAAGCCTGATTAACATTCGATTAGATTAGAGTTTCCGACAAAAAAGCCAGAAAAGAAAAGATAATTTACAAGGTGATTTTGTTGGTCGGCGCTTAAGTCCCTCCTAAATTCTAAGAGCAATGACTGGCGTCGGCGCAGGCGGAGGCGGGAAATTTCCGCGCGCGCCGTGTGTGAATTTCACGTGTTGTCGGTGCAAACAAGACGAAAACGAACGGCTTATCGTCTTAAATATTGACTCTGCTTACGCACGTGCGTGTGGGGGGAAAAAGGCGGCAAACGTGAGCGCGCACCGTGCCCTCATCACGTGACCGGAGCGGCGCCAAAGGAGCACATTTATTTCTGGAAAATTTCTCGACGGAAAGCCTATTGGCTGCGAGGCGGACGAGCGCCGCCGAGAGCTGGAAAATCAAAAGCATTTTTATTTACGGAGCTCGACGCGGAAATTTTCAAAGCCTCTCAATTACCGAGATATCCGGCAGGTATTTTTAGAGTCGCGTTGAAAATACTTTGTCGCAAAGTGAAATTTCGTGGAACTCTCGGCTTTAAAATGATTTTCTAAATTGGATTCTCTTGTTCTCTAGTTCGGTGCTTCTCTACCTCCCGTATATAAAAGTCGCGTGCCGCCGAACGCGATAAAAGCCTTAATTATATTTGCATTACGCGCTCGAGATTATATATACCATGTCCGATTGTACGAGTCTACTACAATGAAAAATCATTTCGGGGACAGTGCAAACGACGACGCCGAGCCGGAAAGTATCGGTCAAACAAAGAAATTAGATTGTGACGGCTGGCCGAGATAGCTCAGAGCTTAGGAGGAGATTATGAGCTAAAACTGGCGCGGCTCTTCATCTTGAAAATAAATTTTCTGCTTACTTATAGCCATTATCTGTCGTGTACACTCTCGAATAATATCTAAAATAATATTGTTTCATTTTTCTACTCCGCGCTCTTCTCGCAAGACACTTTGGAAATTTAAGTCGGCTCTTATCACGGAAAAAATATATCTCGTATCTGCGTATTATGTAAACCTGATCTTTCAACGTTTTTTTCAGAATTTTTATAACAATTTTTTTTTTTAACAATGGCTCTATTGTACCGGCGTGCAAATAATTGAGATTTCTTTTGTTAATTACTTGTTTAAAGTGAAATAAAATTTAAGCTCCGATTGTAATTCAATCTTTGTTGAATTTTTGACGAAACACACGCAACAATATTGAAATCTGGGAAATGATTATTAAACAAATTTTTTGACACAAGAAAAAGATAAATTAAATCTTTGTTTGAAAGCCTTTTTGGAAGACAGTTACGAAACAAGCGTAAAAGTATTATGGCCTTTTAAAACCAATATTATCTTAAAATATAGATATAACACGCAATTAATTAAACGAAGGCTGCTCAATATCTTTAAATCTGCTTTTAAATATTAAAATGTTTGATGTTAAAATACGCGCAAATATTTTTTTTAGATTTAAAAAATTGCAAATACAGACGAAATGATTCTCAAATTTCCTTAACTTGAACTAATTTTTTGATAATACGATAGCTTTAGAAATTTTTATCAATATCACTGAATCAAACTAACGCGTCATTTAGCATTGTCTTGACGTGTTAATAATCTCTCGAATCATACTCTAAATCATCTTCCGCGCATCGTAAATAAAATTTGGTTCATTAACATCATTGTTGATGAAAAATTTAGCATTCCTTTGTCAACTCTTTGCGAAACACAATGGTTATAAACTCAGGCAAACAAGGTCATGCAGAGTCTCTCGCAAAAATACTGACTTTTCTTTCTGTCGAAAACGAAAAAATACACGAGCAGCGAAGAAAGGGGAAAATCTTTGGTCCGATAAGCGTAAGACAAGCTCTGCGCGTCATCGCAGAAATTTTCCTCGTCGGCGTTCACGTGACCAGCTGGACGGCACGTGGACGACTGAGGGCTCCGCTTCTTGCGATTACGTTATCGACTCGACGAAGCCCGGAATGCGGACGCGCCTCCGCTAAAACTTATTCTAATCAGAGGAAAGAGGTGTGGACCCTGATGTAGTTACCTTATATAGAGTAGACTGTTTCGCTGCTTGCAGGGTTGAGTTCAGATGGACTACTGGCCTATTAACGACGAGTGCTGCTCTATAACAAATCACGAGTACGCCGCATGCCAATAATAATGTAATTGCGCGTTCAGCTGGCTATTGTTGGATCATTTACTTGTGTATATCACAAGTGTGATGTAGAAGATAATCGCTCTCTTATATATAGCCGGAAGGCGCTAAAAATAGTGTGTTAATGCTTATGTATTAACTTTGAGCGCTACTGATGCCAGTTGACGAAAAAAAAGAACATTCGCAGTTCGAAAATGCTAGCCTCTCAAGTCAGAAGCGCTATTACAATTTTAACCAGCAATCCCGTGTCAATAAACTCATTATCGAATCGGAAAGTCACCAATCTCTCCGTCATTGCAGAGCAAATCGCACAATAAGCAAAAAACGTGCCGGCGCCAGCCTCCGATGCCTCTATCGCGAAACGTCTCCCCAAATACTTTAATCTTCTGCATTACATCTCCCCGGGAAAGTTTGCCGAGCTGAAATAAACGGCAAGCGCGCCGATTCATCGGCAAGGATTGAAAGCGGGGGGCTCGGGATGTATGCAGATTTAATACACAGCGGAGTCCTCACCTTGCATAATTCACTGGCACTTTAAGTGCCCGTTAAATTAATGGAATATTCCGGCGGACTGCACCGAGAATAGAGCCAACGACCCTAACGGCGAATAACTTTTTGCTCCGCGGCCCTCAAACTTATATTTTCGAGTGGAAATTAAAATCGCGGAGCACTTTATATTTGTCTTGCGAGGCCGTCGGCAATTTCGTGTAATTCAGCAAAGTTTCAGGAAATATGCGCGAGCTCTTATTTTGCCTTGTTATTAAAACGAAAACGGGGATGGAATTTAATAAAGCAAATTGATTGCATTTTCCTTTCGCGGATATCTTGATCATTAAATAATGGTATACTACAATGAATAAATAAGAGTAGCAGCAAGGTCGTTGTAAGACGTATAATATTGTAATGAAATTAAAAATGAAAAAAAGGGCAAAAAGTTCGCAGTCGGTAGGACTCGAACCTACGCTCCCAGAGGGAATCTGATTTCTAGTCAGACGCCTTAACCACTCGGCCACGACTGCTCCGGCTCAAGTGCCTGTTATACCGTCTCTGCTCGGTCATTCAAATCAGCGTGCGCGACTCAGTCGATAAGGTAGACAAGAATTTTGAGTGACTAAACATGCAAATTGCTCTATGCTCTAATTAGTTAAGAGCAGAAAATCTACTTTCACTTGGGTGTAAAATATGGATTTTCCTGATTTTAACGGAATTCTGCGCATGAGCAGTCGTGGCCGAGTGGTTAAGGCGTCTGACTAGAAATCAGATTCCCTCTGGGAGCGTAGGTTCGAGTCCTACCGACTGCGAACTTTTTTGCTTACTTTTTTAAAAAAAAATCTAATAATCGCATTTAAAGCAAATCCTAAGTGGATGGTGTTAAGGTTGAAATCAGGGCCTAAGCAGGGAAACTATATAGTTTTTAAATATATGAAAAACAAAATTCTCTTTGTGCAAAAGTTCTTGCAAGATAATAATTATGAAAATGCAATAAAATAAAAAGTTGCAATTAAAATGCTTTACGAACATATAATTTGTATTATGATTTTGTTATGAAACCAAGCATATTATTGTACAGGTACGTTTATGAAACTAAGCAAATTACTATCTTAGCAAATTGTCTGCTTTGAAATAAGGTACGTAAAAATGAAAGGCAAGGTAGAAATTAAATTGCAGTGAAATAGGGTTAATAATAAGACAGTGTTTCGATTTAAAGTGTTCTATTAAAATTCACTCAGAACACGTTTGATTACATCAACGATCGACGGATTCATAAATAGAACCACTCCACAATTTTCATGAGATTACACCATGACATAGTCATAATCGCATTAACATAATCTTTTTTCAGAATAGGATTAGCTGACTAGTTTTTTTTTCTTGATCTTAAAAATCAATAATTTCATTCCTGAATTTATTCTATTCTTTTCTATCCAGTTTTGGTTTTAATCTTTCTTCGTCTAAGCATCGTCTGTAAAAAAAAACTGCCGTCATCGTCGTGTAAGAGAAATATATATTTGCGCTCGTTTGGGCGCAGAGTCGAAAAAACTCGGAGGAAAAAACACATAGCAAACATCAATTTTTTATTTTTTTTTTTTTTCATCATCATATATATATGTATAGGTGGACGCATTCGCACATCGCGACTCCGGCCACTTTTTTTCTTATCTACTCTCACTTTAAATTCACGATTTTTTTCTCGAATTGCGCGATGTGCGACTTGGCAATAATGAGTTACGTGCCGTTCTTCTTTATTATACAATTATATTTCTTTTATATCTGCACATCTACAATAATTGAATGTGCCGCCGCGGAGTACCGTGCGATCGTCTCCAAAGTCGCCGAATTTTCCTGATGATATAATTCTTAATTCACGCTTATATTATTTTTATTTTTTATCTCTCCTTTTTTCTTTAGCTACGTATTTTCTCTTTATTTGCTCTGGCTGATAGAGGTTCTCTCTTTCGTTTTTTTTAAGAAAAATATAATACTTTTGCGCGGAATCGTTCTTTTTTTCGTATCAATGAATGTACATGTATCAATTACTTCGTATATGTACAAGTATCGGATAATGACTTAATCAAGTCCACTAAAGTATAAACATATTATATGATAGCGATTCACTTCGTGAAAGAACACAAATGTATTTGCAAGTTAGGCTCCCAAGTATGTTTATAAGAGATGGCCAATTTTTCAAAAAATTCAATTAAAATTAAAGAGCAGCACTTAAAAATTATACATAACGAGTAGAAAAAAGGCGAATATATAATCGTTGCAAAATTGTTTCGTCTCTCGTAAAGATACTTGCCCGCGGCGAAAACCGAATATTATTAATTATTGCGAATGAATAATAATTAATAATACGTTGCCGCTGTAGACGCATAATGATGTCCTAGACCAGAAGCTATTAAGTTGTAAGGAAGTGAATTTTTCTCTTCCGCGCTTTGAAAATAATGATTGTTTGCGCGTGTCTGCCAGGAAAAACATTAAACATCGCGCGCTCGGAGAAACATCGCACTGTCCTCGCATTTTCTTTTTCTTATCATGTCTTTTATTTAAAATCTCGCTTGCGATATTGCCGATGAGATCTCGTCGCAGGACGACTTCGTTTTCATTTATCGTTACCGTTAATAATACTACAATTCTTATTACTGTTATGTTAATATATAATTAGTAATTTTATTCTTAGTATTAGTATTAATATTAATATTATTAGTAGTATTATTATTAATATTAATATTATTATTTATTAATGTATATATATATATATATATATATATATCGGTAAGCCGTCTCGAATTATTTACATGCCGAAGCCTCAAAATAAACATATATTTATCGGTAAAAAAAAGTAAGCCGAATGGAAACCAAAGAGGTAATCTGTAAGGCTTACATACAAATAAAAAAAAGTTTTTCTAAGCAGCGGAAATTTGCCTCTAAAACTGTTGGTATCCTTGTTAAAAAATTACTCATTATAGTTGCTTATTTTTTGATTTATTGCAATATCGATTTACGAGCCTGTTCTGTAAAGTATGTAAGTCCATTTTGATTAATTTCTTAATGTACGAAAAACTAGTCACTACTCGTATGAAATTGTATGATTTTTCAGAATAAAATTTCGGTAAACGGCTGCGTAAAATATTTTATTTATTATTCAGGCTTTCGTACTTATTTTTGTATCTATTTAATTACTTCAGTCATGTAAAGTATAAGGTAAGATTATTTTCCTTAAAACATTTTTAAAAAAGCTCTTAAGCAGTTCGCTAAATTTTACTATTTAAATTATGAAATTTAGTTTTAATTTCATTTAGTTTTAATTTATTTAATTTTTCATGGTTTCAGTGAGGCAAATTTTAGAAATAGAATAAGCATTAAAAAAAGAAAATTTACTAAACGAAAGCGTCGTTTACAAACCGTTCAGACGCCCTGCGACTTAGATGCACTCAATTACCATAACGAGGAAAACTATCCTATACGACAATATATATTTATGTAATTTAATATTCAATATATATTTTTCTTAACAGTTGATAAAAGTCGATTGGCTTCTTTTTTTTCTTATACGTACAATCGCTGCTAATCGCATGTACTAATTACGCATACGTTGCCTTTCCGATAAATTATATAAGAACACACACTTACGGTATAGAATATATAGAATATCGCATTCATCGATTTTTTCTCGGCATTTCCGGCAGTTTGCATAAGAATGTCTGAGTGAATAAAATTTTCTGAGAAAATAAAAATGGAAATATTTTAATTAAAATTTATAAAAACAACAAATGTTAATTCAAATTTGATTAATCAGCTTAAAATTTGTAAGCTCTTTGCAAACTAACTAAAGCACATCAAGCGATAACATATTTCGTAACAATAACTGCCGTGAAATGGCTGAGTTTCAGACGCTAATTTCGTGATCATTTTTTCTTTCAAGTCTTATTAGATATCGAAGATATTATATATGTTCATAATGATTTCGAGAAACTTCGCACTCCCAAGTCCTGCAATGGATAAAAAAAACGTCATTATCGCTTTTAGATAAAGAAAACCACTACATCTGCTAAATTTTATGAAATATCTTCTTAAACTTAAACTTAAATTTTTATTTTTAAATGCCAGATTCATTTTTATTTAATTTAATTTCTTCTTCGATTTCCAATTTAATTAAAAATATTTAGGATCCATTGCATAACTTTTTACACAAAAATCTTAGATACGTTCAAATAATCAAGATCAAAGTAGCAAAAGACTGCATTAAAACAATAAATTAACTAAAAAACATTAATGCACAATTTTAATAAGTACAAAATATTTTGTCCGCATATTTTGTGTAAAGGACAAAATCTTTTACTTAATTTTCTCCCCTAACAAGAAACCTCGCGTTTCTACATACAGCTTAGTAGAATATTTCGTTCATTCACAAACGCTACAAATATGATACTACAGATGAATTTTCTAAATTTTCAAACTATATCGCTTAGCTTTTCTTACTCATTTCTTTTTTTGGATTTTCTTATCTTTTTGAAGAACATTTTTCATCGCATGTTTGACCAAGTGTAAAAATAGATATCTTCTCGCCTCGTTTCTCTTTTTCTTTCGCGCGTTGCTTTAATTTTTCTGTTTTTATTTTTTAAATCTCTGTTCATTGTTAACTAACGGCAAGAGGAAAAAGGTATTGAGGGAAGAAGCAGTTTTGACGGCTTTCGCTTAGTTTATAAAGGGGTAGAAACGCGAGTGTATAATTTTCTATTATTTCACTTATTCCTTCTCTATCTATTTTTTATATAAGGAATTGAGCTCATTTCCTCTTTTCTTTGTTTTAAAGACAATTTCACGCAGTTCTTAATTTTAATAATTACGCATTTCGCTGTTCGCAATAATTTATCTAAAGCGTGATTTCTTACTGCTTAACAATATGTCAATTTTGAGAAAAGACGTCCCTTATACAAATTCCACATTTATCTTGCAATCGAAGCCTAAGGAATTCAATTATTTTCATTAGATTTTTAAAATAAACATTAATTGTGATTGATGATGAAATATTAACATTAACCGTGAAATTACCTGACAGAAGTAGTATGCAAAAAGTAAAAGTAGACTATAGGAGTTTCAAGGATACAAAAATTAATCGGTGAATTAAAAGGCGAGCTAAACAGAATTGGAATTCACTTAAAACTTCGACTGCGCGCTTGTTTTCACTGAATTAATATACTATGAAATAGTTAGGCTAATCATCTAACTTCTAAGACGAGCTTCGATGAAACAATGCTTAATTCCTAGAGACAAAAGGAATCTAAAATTAAGTGCTAGAAGGTGTCGGTTTTTCTTTTTTTCTACACTTACACTGTAGCTTGTAATAAAGTCAAGGTGTAGTTACCATCACTATGCAGACGATGCAAAAAAATGGATTCTTTTCAGTTTTTCTTTGCGAAATCGACGCGGCGACGCAATTAGAACCTCTCTTATATTATGATCTAATGTTCGATGACAAACGGCACTTTATTTTTTATCTTTGCGCTTAAATATATTGACGTTGATATTACGGCACTTTGCTGATAAAAAATATCCGACATTTTTTCTATACTTCTTTTCCCGTACTTCATTTACGTGAATTTCATAATTAAACATTTTTGCAACTGACTTGTTTGGAAATTCAGTAATTTGTTAGTTATTTAATAAAGTAATGAAGATAAAAGAACTTACACTTTAAAAGCTCATTGAATTTGATTTGAAATTGAATATCATTCCGTTGCAGTACGCAAATTTTCACTCTTTCTGCCGTTCAATATTGCTCTTTGGGCTGTCACTAAAAGACAGTATGAGCTTACACAATAAGATTTCTAAAAAATTACGCTTGTCTTCTAAATATCTAACGCATTAGTTTGCAAATTATTGGCACCTGAAACGATACGGCGTGACAGACTTCGATTTCTTTGAATTAATTATTCTCTTTCTGATTCAAAGCAACAAAAAAACGTATTTCTTTATATTAATATAAAACATTAAAATATGCTGCGTTATTGACTCTTATGAATCGCATTTTGCAGTTCAAATAACAATGTAATGATATATATATTTATCTAACGTGTCGATAAGTCAAGTTTTTAGCAGTTGTTAAATGAAAAAAATTTCCGCATTGAAATAAGAAAGAGACTAAGAATTATCGCCGTTCCAAGAAATTGTATGCCAACAGCACTAGAAAAGAGTGTCTTCTCGAGTTCCACACCCACCGGTCACGTCGATTTTAGCAATAGAGTACAGCAAGTAGATACGCGCGCATGTATCGCTTGCAAGTCGCGTTCAGGGGCCTCGAAACTCTTCCCGTTATAATTCTTACTTACTCTTTGATGAAAAGGGCGGTTTTATTCTCAAGAAGGAGGGTCGAAGCCTTTCAAAACGCGTCGGCTCTAAATTTTATTTCATCCTTAATCAATATCATTATATATCGCTTACCTCAACTGTACAATCGCTTTGCTCTTAATGTTATACAAAGTTTCATTTCTTTCGGTTTTCTTCTCGGTTAGATTAAATTTTAACGCTGGCGAATAATATACGAGTTACAGAGAGCGGACAATGTTACAATGTTGAATTGAACATTCTCGGCTTCGCATATAAGTGTTCACATAGATTTTGACGAGGCACTGTTCAGTGTTTCAATACTAAGAAAACAATAACAATTACGTTTAGATTATCTTGTCTTTTTGAGCTTTTCTTTTATCTTTTTTTCATAACATCGCTCTATGCGGTGTGTCGTTCTTTTAAACGGGGGCGGTAATTAGCGGGATTACAAAATAAATCTCTTACCATGAAAATTTGTATCTCTTTTTTAGAGTCACTTGTTTTTTACTTTGTTCTTTCTTTTATTTTTCTCTTTACTTGACAAAGAAAGAAAAAACGACTGAAGAATTGAAAACTTCTACAGTGCAGAAACTTTTTCGCGTTCTCGCGACAAATGAATTTAGAATATTTTATTTCCATTTACGAATACCGTCGGATTTCTATTTATACACTTTTCTAGGCTAACTGAGAACTCGAGTGCGCTAACGCAAAAATTCTTTCGTTTGTTCCGTATTTTTTTTATTTTTTTTTTCGTTAAAAAAATCGAGTCGGAGGAAAGAATGCGTTTCCATGATATCTGTCTTTTCTTAAAGTAAAATTGATACAATTTTACGAAAATGAAAAGACGCAATATAAATACTTAATATGAATGATTTTTTCGATATTTTTCGCTATTGCAGAGCCACCTAATGATAATTTTATTTTAGTTTTCATCTCTTTTGCTAAGCGAAAAAATTTCAAATTATTGCTTTCGAAAGTTTGATTACATTAAAAAAGGTTGTCAATTGTAGGTTTCAGAGGTGATTAGTAAAGTTGGATAGGTGGCTCAAAACCGATGATATGTTATTTAATTTGCATACCTTTATTTGTATTTTAAATAATTTGAATTTAAAAATTACAGAGATCATTTTCCTCGATGGATTGTCGATTATGACAAAATGAAAATATGCTGCGACTGTATAGTGTACATCGTAATATACGTATATTTATATATAATATATATATATATATTTTTCATGTATATATATTTATATCTATCTATCTATATATATCGTACTATACGCAATGATGCGGAAATACGCGGTCATTTTTTTCGAAGAACGAAAAGTGGAAAAGGAAAAGAAAAATTGTCAAGGAAAAGGATGAATTTTTGTGGGGTCATTGTCGTAAGGAAAAGTAAAAACGTTTTACACGCTACGGAGAAATTGGACTTAATGTTTTTAAGTAAATATCATCTCTATGTGGTTACCGACTGAAGTGTCAGCTTTCTTTTCATTTTTATATATAAATAGACATTATGTCGATATTAAATTTTTTTGTCACTTGTTTACAAAAGCGAAACAAGACGCAAGAATTCACCCTATCTATAGTTTCAAAATAAAATTTCCTATCTAATGGTGGTTAAAAACTCTTTCTTCTAACTAAAATGAAGTTGATGGTTTCGATGAGAGCTTAATGATTTATTCGTATGCGCGACGTGACATGCAGAAACGACGTACAAATCAGATTTCCGTATTTTCGTTTTTTCTTATTTTCTTTTTGATTGATTATTGCGTGTCGATCGGATTTGAGTTCTGTATTTCGTTCCTCTTTTCTATCATTACAATGATCGATGACGTACGCGTAATTATTTCGAATTTAACACGTAGCGTATGCACGTTCACTGTTGCATTTTTTTCTAAGTTTTTATTCATTACTTAATTAAAAAGAAAATTTTCCTAAGCATTTGCGAATAAGTAGACAATCTAATCGCTCCAAGTTTAGTGGGTCTTAAATGAAAAGTCCGTATCTTATTCTAAGCACAGAAGAATTTAAATTTATAAAATCCAGTTCTGTGCATCATATTACGTAGAAATACGTAGCGCACTTACCAAGTGCAATATCAAATTTTATTAGATTCATATCGAGGGAGTATTTCAATATCATTAGCCTAAAAATTAATATCATCTAAATCGTTAAAGGCTTCATTACTCCTAAACGTGTTAATTATTAGAATCCCGTTTTTCATTTATTTGCTATAAATTGCTACATACTTTTCATTTAATCTTTCTTTACAATTTTTATTGTAAATCAAAATAATAATTTAACTCAAAATTAATGAATAATCATTTATCAATATACGAAAAATGAATTTTTCCAAATTAAATGATTAAGTTACTTTATCAAAGTAAAATCTTTAAATTTTCATAAAATTTAAACAATGATCAAACTAGAAAAAATTCCGTTTCAAAATAGATTATAAACAAAAAACTTAATTTTCAGAATCACTGAAAATTGATTACTTTTGCGTATTTCCGATTAAAAATAAAACGGGACTCTAGCAAACTTTGAAGCGAGTCACTAAACAAATATAAAAACTAAGCGCAGAAAAATTGTTTTATCCAGTCTTAAAATCATCTTTAGCATCCAAGACCCACTACTACTGTTTACTACTGATTTAACAATACGAGCTTAGCGCAGAAATAATATTAACTAAAAAAAGAATATCGAAGAATGAAACGCAATCTATCTGCGTGTGACGTGCGGTGCCTCTGGAGAAAGGCTTCTATTATGCCCAGAACGGCTTGTTGACGGTTGCTGCTGCTGATCCAGAATCATATTGCTGTTAAGGTTGCCGGTGGTATGGCGACGATGATACCAGTTATCGCGACGCCTGCCAAAGTTGTAACTGATGTCCCTTCCTACGCTTGACAAATCTTCAACGCCCAGAATCTCCATGACTGGAACTTCATCAGCTGCTGAAAACGTTAAAACTGCATTGGCTATAGTCGTTGTAGTCGTAGATACAGGCGTTGAAGCTGTTGTCGGTGTTCCTGCTGCTGAGCTAAAGTGAGAATCTTCGAAGGGATGCTGCTGTGGGCGATGCGCGAGCCATGGCTCCACTTTGTGTCATTTGCCGTTCTGCTGCAGAGCTGCATTGATCTGCAGCCAGAGATCTTTGTTGCATGATTGCGATCTAAAAATGGAAAACATAATTTAAAAATTCATCTCTTAGATAAAAACATAAAAGTTTGTAGTGAACTAACTAACCGTTTTATAGATTGCAACCATTCTTTAAACTGCGTGTGACCTTCTGGAGTGATGTGAAAAGCTGCTCTAGCTGCACGTACAATGCTAGCAAAGTCTTCATAATCCGGTGACATTAAATGATACAGTCTCTGATGCATGCACTGAATGTACCTATTTAATTTATTGAAAAATATTTTATAAACTTGTTTGATAATTTGAAATAATTAAAAATAAACTTACATTTGTTGACACTTGTGCACAAGTGGTGTCAATAGAGCAGACCTGAGGTGCTGAATAACGAGAGCAGGATTATTTCTAGAGAGGTAGAAGGCTGCCTCAAGGGCAACATCGTGCAAAACAAAGGGGCTGACGATGCTGTTGACAACAGTAACGCAAAGCTGGTGCAGATACTGTGTACCGAGACGCTTTGAGACGCGTAGAAGCCATTTGACATCTTCACCGTAGGGCGGATTTCGCGCGTACTTGGCCTGCGGTCTGTCATCGTGGACCCGTCGCGATAGAGTCTCAAGAGCTAACATACCAACTCGATAAGCCGCGAGCAGGGCGCGGAACTGTTGTGGGGTAAATGATTGATTTTGCCTGTGGACCTGCTGTAATTAATTATGAATGAGAAAATTGGTTTTCATTTAATCGCAAAGAAAATCTTTGTTTTTTTTTTATTTATTAAGAGAAGCAATCTTCTTACTTGTGCTTGAGTGCGGACGGTGGACATACTAGGTTGTGGAGCAATCATCGCTGGACCTGGAAGTCCATTCTGACCAGGCATTGGGCCAGACATACTAGCTTGCACCTAGGATGAAAGTAATTTTTTGTTGTTAAGGTTATAACCTCTTTTTAAGTAATCCTATTTCAAAAATTTAAGAATCTTCGAAAATTTTAAAAATGATTGACAAATTCATTACATTAACACCAGGTACTGGCTGCTGCATGGTAAACATGTGCTGAGGAACAGGAGGCGGATGAACATTGACAGTAGTTACAGTCGGCTGCGGTGCGTAGAATTGCGGCACCGTCGGTGGTTGCGATTGTTGTGGATGATGCGAATGTTGTGGCAATTGAGGATGCTGTACTGGATGACCCGGATGAGGCGGATACGCATGATACATTTGTATGTTGGGTGGTTGAGCTGGTAAAGCAACTCGGTGTGGCGGTATTGGACCCACAAACTGTTGATGTGGAAACTGAGGATGATGCGGATGCACAAAACCGTACGGGCCCTGTACCGTATAAGGCATGCCAAGCTCTAAAATGGAAAATTAATTTCGTAAATTAATGTCGTTAAGTACAACATAATGAATTTAGTTCGTAGTTCAAGCTACGGCAAAACAAATGAACTCACCCAGTGGAGCTAGTGTAGTTATTGCTGGATGTGCATAAGGCTGAGGCGGTGGCTGGGCACTCGTGACAACAACTGCTTGTGCTTGAGTTTGCATCATTTGATTAGCAGCCATGTCCACCTGAGGACCTGGTTCGACCATCAATGTGCCACTAGCATCTAATTGCAGCGAATCATGAGGAATTTCATCTTGCTGTTCTCCACCTGGTGTGTGCTATAAATAAATCATTTAATTGAGTTTTGAGCTAACTTGTGGACCCTAACGTCGATAATGAGTGACAAACTTACCCTTAAGTATAATTCATACCAGTACTTCGCAACTTGGAATAAAACTTCTGGATAAACCCCACCTCCTTTAGCCGTATTTTCAACGGTAAGGCAGGCCTTTTCGAGCATGAGATCACTTTGTTCCTTGCACTGAAATACACATTTCAATTTTAATAAATGAAATTAATACTTTGAATATTAGAGTGCAAAAGGCAAAAAGTTACCTGTAAAATAGCTCTCTGAATCTCGTTAGGATTAAGAGCATGAGCATGGGGGAGGCAGGAGAGAGCCAATTCGGCGGCAGCTCTGACCATGCCGGGATCACTGCCCCTGCTTGATTTATCAGCGATGCTAACAGCTTCGGGTGGCGTGAGGTGACCTTCCCAGCTGTCAATTAAGAACCAAATGGCCGGTGCGCCAATTTCCATAGCTTGACCCGTGATCCAGCTGACGTGGCTCGAATACGTGCGACTTAACCAGTTTAAGCTGACGCAATTGTGTAATCCAAGTGCATACAGACCAAGCTGAAATGCGCACATGTGTAAGGCCCGATGGGGTCCGTGATGATTTTGACTGGTTGAGGCTTGAGTAAAGAGAGACGTAGAACTGTTGCCGCCAGCTTTCGTGAGGACCGTTTTCGCAAGCTCACACATAAAGTGAGCACCAGCTTCTGACGGCTGATTTGGAATCGATGGTTTTGCAATCGAGGCTCGCTTGATCTTGTATCTTTGACGAACAGTCCTGAAATTTTCGAAATAAATTAAAGTTTTTAATAATGTTCCAAAAGAAGAAGACATTGAACATACATTATCTCCCTTGGTCTGGTAGATACTGATTGTTGTGTGGGTTGCGGTTGAACTGTCAAATTACCCATGCCGGTTTCTAGTTCGGCACTGGTACTACTGTGAGGACGGCTGTTTGCACCCACGACACCATCATTTAATGCTTCAGCTAAAGGTGAAGAGCAAGCTTTTTCTCTTCGGAAATTCGATAGCTGAAACGAAAACGTTATTATTATTAGGTAAGAAAAGATTCTTTTATGAAAATAGACGCAAGCAAATATTAAACATGTAAAACTGAAAATATACCTGACTCTTGGTTGGTGGATTGGAACTATAGTAGCTTGGGACAATCGGTGTTTTTATTAATTGATGAACATCACGATCAAGAAGTTTATCCATGATTCTTGCAACCTTTGTCGGCTCGTCTTTGTAGTGGACTAAAAGAGTAATAGCCAGTTCCCCTCTGTAAGAAAAATTATGAAATTTAGATTTAGAAAATTTAAATTCAAGTATCGAAAATCTCCAATAATAATGTTTATTAAATTACCTTTGTCTTCGAGTTCCTTCGCAAAGTAACGGATGTTCAGCCTCGCTTACATTTGCCTTCAGTCCAAGTGCTGCCACGGCTGCATCAAAGCCCAAGTTCTCGTCTACGTCTGTGGGCATTTTAGTTCCTGCGAATCATTCCCCGCTCTTATAATTAATCGTTCTAAACTACATTAATATTAACACTTTATATTCTGAAAATATTAGTTAAAATACAATCATCTTATCAATTTTCCAGAAACGTAATTCTCATTAAAAAGATATCATGATTAGATTATCTACTATTTTCGACTACTTTTATGTAAATAGAAAATTTATAAACTTGGACGTACTTGGCGTATTAAGTACATCAAAGATGAAACTGGCCAACATAATTGGCAGCAGTGCATGCCCCCGAGAACGAAGTACTCCGTCTCTTAAAGCTCTCGCTCTCTGTCTAATCATCGATAGTTCGTCAGGCCCTAAGGGTATTCGCTTAAGCAAATTTACAAGCTCGCTTTCTTGATGCGCCAGTTTCACCTAAAAATTCAAATTTGGTAAATAAATTTATCGAAGATGAGTTTAAATGTGCACTCGATAAAAATGTAATTTTACCTCTAGAGGTTTCGTACTCGCAGGTGGCCTAGCCATTTCTAGTCCAAAGAGACCTACTTTAAAAGCCAAATTATAATATTCTGGGTTTTCTGCTAAAACTGTACAAAGAAAACCGCATTTCGCTAGTGTCGCCGAAGCAGAACAAGTCAACTGATGAGAAGCTGGATTCACTTGTTGCTGAAATATAAATCGAAAGCATGAGTCGAATTTCCATTTAAAAAAAAAAAGAAAAAATTAGAACAAAGATCATTTTAATAACAATAATATACCTTCTTCCTCTTGCCTTTGACGGGCATAGGAGGCACTTCAATCATAAGATCCGGTGGATTAGCCAGCAACTCTTCGGCTAATTTAACGCCGAGGGTACAAGCTTCGCGCGTATGCCCGTGAGCATAAAGTCCCTCTGCTCTTGCAAAGAGAATATCCCATGGGTCTTCAGTCTTCTTAAGATTACCTGTTCCAATAATAACAGCGTTAGAAGTGAAATAATCGAGTTTATTAAATGGTTATTAAATGAAAAAATCGATCGTCCTTACCTGGCTCAGTTTTCTTACCTAAAATAGTGCTGACATTAGCTGCGGCCGAGCCATTACTATCGGATTTCAAATCCTTGCTAGGCGCGTTGCTACCCGCTGCCTTAGCGTCATAATAGTAAACATTGTACTCGTCACCGGACGGACTGTCGCTACTCGACGACGAGCTCTCGTCCTTGGACGGCCTCCTGGATGGATCCTTCTCTAGGTCGGATTCCTGCTCAGGGCTCTTTTTCGCGTCTACCGAAGCAGACGAGCCACTGCTACTGTTGCTGCCGGCAGACGCCTTGGCAGCAGCCGCAATCGGAGGTGAGCCGACGACTACCACTGAAGCCGCGACCGCCGCACTCGCGGACATCGCCTCTGCGTAGGCAGAGGACGTCGGCACCTTCTGGCTGCTGCTGTCGCTCGTGTCGCTCTGGCTTTCGGACGAAGCGTTCGAGCGCACGGGCTCTGATCCTTGAGCGTTTTTCAAGCTCACGTTGCTGTTCGACGAGGATTCGCTACCGCATTCCTGCTTCAGAACAAGAGAGGCTTATAGTTCTAGTTTCGAAAAGAGGCAAGCCTTAATCTATACCTGTGAGTCTGTGTCGCAACAGTGATTGATTTGATTGCGCCTCCTGAGAACGACGGGCAACTCCGGCATGTCGGCCATGTCGCCGTCGTTCTCGCAGAAGCCCTCGCTGCTGTCGCTGCTGCGATTGCCGTCTCCTCCGCCAGCGGCTGCACGCGAGCACAGGTAATCCCGGTGGTTCAGCGTTCTGCGCTCCAAATCGGCGAACTCGACCAGACCCGGGCAGGGATACCGGCGACTGTGGTGATGCGTGCTCGGAGGCTGGCAGTTCAGCACAGCGGAGCTGGAATTAACCTGCGGCAAAGGTGTGAAAAGTGCTTTTCTCGCAAGGAAGAAGCTTCCAGTTTGGAAGCGATCCGTACCTGGTTGACTTCCGTCTTGGAGTCGCCAGTGTGCCTGAAGCAGGTGAACGGACAGTGGTACATGGGATTGCTGCTGGCCGTGTAGGTGATGCCGGGCAGCGCGTACTCCTCCCAGTCCAGGTAGCAGGCCTCCAGCGCCGGCTTGAAGCCGATGAAGAGCTCGAGGTCGGTCTTGAGAGAGTCCTTCTGGCCTCCGCCGTTGTTGCGGTTGTGCGAGTTCTGCGAGACCGTCGTGCCCCGGATTTTCGTCAGCTGGAAGCGGGATTGGCCGTGAGGGGAAGGTTGACGATGTCGGTTAGCTACGGTTACTCGGCTTACCTTTTCGATGATCTTCATGTGCCAGGTGGTGAACTGCTTGAGCAGCATGCCGCGCTCGGAGGGCGAGAGGCCCGGGTTGAGGGCGGCCAGCCTCCAGAGGACGACGATCTCGTCGCAGAGCGAGGAGCAGGCGTGCTGGGAGGCGTGGGCGTTGCTATTCATGTTGCCGTGCTTGCCGCCGCCGTGGCCGTTGCCGTTGTGCAGAGCGACCTTCGTGTTGAACCACCAGACGAGGATCTGCTCGCAGGCCATGCACTCCTCGGTGATGATCTCGAGGAGCGGGATGGCGTTGCGGTCGGTGCGCTTGAACATCTCGCGCACGATGCTCAGCAGGTTCCACATGCCCTCGGGCTCGCGGCCGCGCAGCGGTCGGAGCAGCGAGGACCACTCGGCTGCCGCCGGGGGCGCCGTCGTGCTCAAGTAGTTGACGTCGCTGCAAGGGACCAGAGTTGTAGGGGGGGGGGGGGCGGGTTCAAATACGAGGGTCAAGTACGGATTCTCACCTGTAGACGATGGGCGCAGGCACGCAGAACTTGATGAGGATCTTCTTGATGTTGTCGTGGAGCGTCTTCTCGTCGAGGTACCAGGAGGTCTGGTCGTTGGCGGAGGCGCCGGCCGTGGGATCCGGGGCGCCGCAGTAGGTGTTGATGGCGCTGGGCGTGGCCGAGAGCAGCTCGTCGAGCAGCCGCTGCGCCGTCGGCAGGATCTGCTGCGGCAGCTCGCTGATCAGGTACTGGGCGAACTTCTGGAGCTGCTCGCGCTGCAGCCGCGACAGGGACTCGGAGACGGGCGCCCGCAGACAGACCGCCGTCGGCATGTGTATCCTGTGGAGGCAGACGGCGACGACGTGCGAGCACCAGTAGGCCGCCGAGGAGCAGGTGCAGTTGCAGGAGGTGATGCGCCGCCGGTCGAACGTCACCGCGACGTTGTACTGCTCGCGGAAGCCGCTCAGCGAGACGACCTGCGCCGTCACCGAGGCGCTCAGGTGGAACCCTGAAAGCAGCGGAGGCTCAGCGACGGAATTCCGAGAACCGGGAGGGTACCTATTTACGCCTCTCCCGCTTAACCGAAATAAACAAGTGAAAATTACGCCCAAGGCACGGAAGCCGAGCGTGCCTGAAATTCCGGCCACTCTAAGTCGGAGCTAATACGCAAAACGTACGTCTCCTCTAAGGGTGCAATAGTCTACCCCGCATTACGTATTCCGAGCGCATTCGAGAAGAATCCAATCTCGCGCCTTAGCAGCAACTTCTCGTTCTAAAATAATAAACGAAGGCCAACGCGGTATTCATTATCTTTTTGGCCAAGCGAAAAGGAAGCAGAGAAAGACTCGCGTGTATATCAAGCATATTGAAGGAGACTGGCAATTAACCGAAGCAACCCTAAACTTTTCTTCCCCCCTTGCGCCAATTAAGTAAGCCGGAGCTTTGTAATTGAAAACTTGAGCCTGCCGGCAGGAAAAATTTTAGTATGGTTAAAAATTTAATCGCGTCAAATTATTCCTGGCGCCTTTTCTCTCTTTTCTCACTGGACGCAGCTGACGCACGCTTTTCTTCCCTTTTTTGGTCTTGCCTCTACATTTTGCTTGTCGACGAGCTTCGCGAGCTTGTTTCGCGAATTTCGTCACCGTTCGGAAGGTCCGCGTTTTGCGATTCCAAGCGCCCTTTGCGCGAAAACAGATAAATTACCGATTTGCAGTGGATCCTTGACATTCTTCGAGCGGAATAGTGCTTCGCCCCTTTGGAACTCGTCAGCGCTGCCGTTGGCCAGACAGGAGTAGAGCCTGATGTCCTCCTCGTTGTCGGGGAAGCTCCAAAAGGCTATCCTGAGCTGCAGCTGCTCCGGCACCGGCGAGTAGAACTGCTCCACCAGCTCGAACGGGATGTGCGAGGCCACGCAGCGGGCCGCGAGCTCGCAGAGCGTCGGCACTTGCTGTCCATCTGCAAAAAAAGACGAGTCGGTCGATTACTTTTCTGTGTACTTCAGGCCCTTTAAACATCTTGGGGAGAGAATTGCTTTTCTCTCTGCCTCTCCGCGAACCGGTTTCTTTTGTCATCCGCGTCGAAATAAAGGGAGCCATTGTTGTGAAATGACGCGTGATCTTTCACGCCCTTTTACGCGGCGCCAAGTCGCGTGCAGCTTTTGAATATGCCTTAAGCCAAGTTTAGTCCGAGGGTCGGGACAGTTTTTTTTTCTCTCCTTCCGAAGAGATTTTCTTTTCTGAACGAGTCAACGACTTTTACGTTGTCGCTAGTCTTTTCTCCTGTTAAACTTCGAGCTCTGATGTCCTTACCGATCGAGGCTCAATCAAGCAATAATCAGCAAAAAGCGGAAATCTCAGAGAGCGAACGGCGACGGCTGTCCATTGACGAGAAAGCGCATAAATCTGCGCGATTAAGCACTGTTTATCTCCTCGTCCCTCGTTATCAATTAATGCATACTTGCGCCAATTACAGCCGAACGTCTATATATAATGTGATTTATTCCCGGGTCATTGTTTATCCAATTTAATGCCACGAGCCGAGAAGTGGAGCAAGAACCGGTACTCCATTCATGCGTACGCACGCAGGCCTATTTTGCTCATTGTGAGAACGCGATTGTTATCGTCGTTAGCTCTTGCGAGAGAGAGAGACAGAGAGATAAGGGTGGCGATGACAACCTCTGGGACACTCTAGATCTTTTAAAGACTTTTCTCACTTGCTCGCTTCTCAGATTATCTCGTGCATTAGGATATCTTTTCTTATGTAAAATCTAGAGCGATTCTGCATTCAACGAGTCAAAGCTTAAATATTATTCTAATTGAATGGAACCTTGTTTAAAAAATCTTCTTTTTTAAAACAAAAATTCATAAAAAAACGTTAAAAGTTTCATCTGAAATTGAAAGAAAGTCAGAGATTCGAACAAGCGCGAGCGCTTCCGCGCGCATTAGCGAAAAAAGTTATTCATTAGAAAATTGCGACTGACAGGTAGCATCGCGGCACTTAACGGACTCGAGAAAAAAAGAAAGGGACTCGGAGACACGTAGCATTTCCGCTACGTGAACGTCGCGCGTTACTCCTCTCTGGCTTTATTCAAATGGTCGACTCGAAAGAGAGAAGCAGCGATTTTTCTGCGCGCCCGCATGAATGCCTCCTACTTGTCTCTCGCCTCGCCTTTTCTTCTGGCCCGGCTTTATGCAATTTGCGACTTTTTTTTCAAGCCTGGCAGAGGAAAAAAAAAAGAAGAATCTAGTCGGACAACGCAATCCCCTTTATGCAAATCAAGTACTTAAGGCTTCTTCGGCCTGGCTTTCGCGAACCCGTAAATTTTACGGAATTACAAGCAATTCCTTGCTAAAATAGAATATTGTTAACTCGGTTCGTATCGCGGCGTCTCTCGAAACTTCAACAAACTGCTGATTACGCCTTAATAATTTCAAAGATATCCGCCCGCATTAACGTACCAAAGAACTTTAAATTACCGAAAAGGCTCCCTGTCCCCTTTGTAAATCAAAGCTAAACCTGGCACTCGCGCAGAAATTAGCTAAATTCGTCCGACGACGCGGACGTCGTTTGCCGGCGCGGCCTGGCTGGAAAACGAGAATCTACGATTTATGAAAATGCGTCGTCGCCTCTGCCTCATTACCGGAAAAGGGTTTTGTTTGCTCCGCGAGACTCTTCCCCCAGTTTTGCCCTTTGCCCAAAATCACGGTTTAAAGCACGAAAACGAGGACGTAATTGGCAGGGAAAGTCGAGTTTTAAAGTGAAAAAGAATTCGAGAAGATTTAAGAGAAAAGTATTTTGGAGTGCGGTGGCATTAAATCTCCAGGAGGAATAGGCGCCCCAGTTTCGCCGCTCCCGCCCGGGGAAAACACGATTGAGTTGTACACACACGTGTATACGTAGGCGCTGGACCGTCGAGTAAACATTTCCGCCGAGGCTCACCGTTAATTCCTGGCGAAACGAGAATTATACAACAAGTACATGTACACCGCAGGATGAGCGCGAGCTTTTTTCCTGAACTTTTATCATCCGACTCGGAGGACTAAGAAACTTTTTAGCAGCTGCTGCTTTTTCTTTTAAATTTTATTTTCATTTTTTTAAGCTGCATTACTTGCGCGGCGCCGTGGCAACGGAGCTGCTCTTGTAATGATTCCGTAAACGAAGAGGACCGACAAAGAGGAAAAAGCTCAAATTGAACAAGTCGGGCTAAAAGTTTGACGAGCGCTGTATACGGAGAAAAAAGTGAATCGAAGCGAGGCATTTCCGTATCCGGCCGAACAATGGACAAAAATGGACGCGCGACAGAACGATCGATATAACACCGAGGACCGGTTTGGTGTGGACACGGGGGCGGGCGAAAGCTCGGGATGATTTTAATGCGCGCCGACATGTAACAAAAGCTCTTCCGCAGCCATTAACGACTTTTAATTCGGGGAAAGAATTTTTTTTTTTAATCTCGGAGCTGGTCGCACATCTGAGGCGCGTTATGAAAAAAAAAAAGAGCTTGCATCGAGCACAAATTCTAATTGGCGCTTGCTGCTAAGCCAACGTTTCGGAGCCGAGTGGAATTTGGAAATAAAAAACGGATGAAAAAGCGTTAGCGTTCCGGGAATTCACGACGATGTATGTATGCGCTCGTGTTCGTTACTCTTAAGCCCAATTTGCATAGATAACTCTTCTACGGATTGTGATATTTACATGTACATGGGCCAGTCCCGACGAATCTCCCCAATTATTATTGCCGCTTGACCGACATTTTTCTATATGCTTTTCTTCATTTCGAGCACGATTTCACGTAATTTTTTCAAAAGTCAACGAGTCGTCTTTATAATTAGAGAACTATTGTGATTTTTTGCTTTAACGACTCTCGAAAAGGCGAGTGCTTTTCCGGAGAAAATTTAATTAATATAATTAATGTCATTAAGAAGTTTTTATGTAATATTAGCGCACCAATCACCCTACTATAGAATAATTATAAAGAGACCTGAGCGCTTTTCCTAGTTTGTCATTCGTTTCTCTCTATTGATTTTCCTTCTCTGTTAGACGACCCTCGGTATTTTCCACTTTTCGTCCTGGACCGCAGATCTTGCTGCTGTTCAACTCTCTACTTTTTTCTTTCTTGCATGCATTAATTCCCTTTTATTTTATTTTATCTTTAAATTATTATTTCAATTTAATTTTGTCGCTTAATTCATGCCAGTTTTAAATACCGCAAGTAAACGCGTGTACCATAAAAGCATTATCCGATTACTATTACTCATGATAATTGCAAATGAGTTTTAGCAAACCAACAAATCCTACCAATTGATTTTACAAAGAACACGAGTTTCATACCTTAATTCAATAATAAATACGTGGAAATAAATGCAGAAAAATTGGCTCGGTCCCGTCGTTAATTATCCAATTCCGCGAGAAAATGATCTAATCCGGCACATGTCGAGGCACTTGCCTCAGTCATAACTTCCTTACGACTTTGGCGAATAGGTAGCGCGGCGATGCACGCGAACTCGTATCCCAACGGACTTGATATCGGTATGCAGAACCAGCCGGAGAAAGAGTCCGAGATAAGCGCCGAGTGTCTCTGCATCGCGATAACGCGGGAGGCGCGCGCAATTGAGTCCCTTTCTTTTACGGCCCGTAAAACCCGCCGCGGCGCTGCTCGATGAATTATCGCGACGGGCATATTCGCTAAAAATCGAAATCTGTTAAAATTACGCTGCTTGTACTTTTCTTGCGGATCGAGGAAAAAACTCGCGGAGCAACCGAATTCGCGAGCTGCTGCTTAAGTTTCGCGGATAATTCTAATTTATGGACTATAAATTTTGGTCGATAGATGTAGAAACTAGTCGAACTTTATAGATAAGGAAGTTTCTAGGCCACGGTAACCGTCAGAATTGATTCTATGAATTAACATTGCATCGTTTAATTCAAGCGAGTGAATCACCGTCGACTAAACTATTCGATCATTCTTTGTAAATCAATAAAGCCGTCGAAAACATTAAAAAATCAGCCAACAACAGGCTTAAGCAGCTGACGAGCCCGTATCCACTCGGCCTCGTCGTATAATTTCTAGTTCGCATTCTCGAAAGTGTAGCGAGGCTCGATAATAATTTTGCCCGGCGCGAATTCGCGCGCGATAATAATTCATTTTATATTATCCAGCGGGGACGCGAAACAATGGGGCTTTGATAATCGCATTAATCTTATTAGGCGAGCGGCCGAATTCCTCATTGATTCGTTTTGGGCGCGAGAGCGAGCGGAGCCGCGCAATTTCTTAATTTACTCGAGCCCGAGAGCCGGGCAGCGATGATAAATCATTGCGTCGGACAAAAATTAGCCGTGGCTCGCCGGGAGAGCGAGGAATAATGAGACTTTCATTAATGAGCTCGATTAATTCCTGGTATTAATGGCCTGGTGCTTTTGCTTGGCATAATAATTAAATTTTAATTGACAAAAGTAACGTCTTCTCTAAATAGGGTGAAATCGAACGTTGAACACGAGAAAAAGCAATTCCAACCAAATCCTACTCTCTCACTTAAAAGTAAAAAAAAAGTGTTAGAAAGACCTCCAGTCGCGGGATCTTTTTAAAGATTACTTCCGCAGCTGAGTGGCAGCCGATCGATTGATTTTGAAATTCAGCGGAATCGACTTGCCATTAACGCGCACGCAAACAAAAAGTGGACGGCAAAGTTTCGAATGAATATTAGCCTGCTTCCTTTTAATCCCGCACGAGGGGAGAGAAAAAAAGGACAAGTTCTCTTATCCGCCGATTGTTTATTGACGTTTTTGCGGGCAGCGTGCTTTATTCCTGTTTAACGACAGGCCGATGCGTCGTCGACGTCGCTGACTCGTGTTGTTATGTGAGCGGGAGGCTTTTATACTGCTCGGAAGCTGCATTATGCGCTCTTTAATGGCGCAATATATCAAGATTTATTTCGAGGAGCGCTTTTTTAAAATAGTTCCTTTAAATTATACATATTAAAAACTAAAGAAAGAACGAGCGACTAGCTCACGTAGCGGCTCTAAATTTCGTGTTAAGTGCCCCGAGATCCAGGGCGAAAGTGCAGCTTGAAAATTTTCGATCCATTTCTGCTTATGATTCGCTCAGAAATGGACCTCACGTAGCCGCGCCTCCAGATAGGAAAAAGCGGAAACAGCGCAAAGGTAATCTTTATACTCACCGCGAATATTACTGCCGCGAGATAAGGGAAAAAGAGTTGCCGAGTGGATCCGGGAGCTGAGACTGTAATGAGAAGCGGGGAGAGGCGAATGTAAATGATGGGAACCATTCGGGTAATTAACCCAGTTCACCGTCTTATCTTTCTCGACTTGAGAGTTTTAAAATACAGGCAGTTTTGCCGAATTCGAGATAGCTTCTTTGCGAGGATAAACAAAGTTAACAGGCTATTTTTCATCTACTTTTTTTCTTTGCTGTATTTTCAAAGAAATTTCACATTTATAGTATAAGGTAAATTTGTTAAATTTCTTCTCCTTTCGTCTCTAATTGAAGACGGGAAGTTTAGAAGTTGAAATGAAAGTTACAACTGGAAGTTGAACTAGAGTATGATTCCTTTAAGAGTTTTTCTTGTACAAAAGAGCTTAGCTTGGCAGGTGAAAAATACTAACGAGAGTTCCCCCTCCATGTAATCTACGACTAAGGGCAGTTTCATTCGTTCTGAGCAATGCTACCCGCATATATTCTCGTGTATTTCTAAGAAAAGAGGAATAAAAGTCTTAAATGAATGAAAATGCTTTCCAATAGACTTCCATTACAATTAAGAACGAAAGCTTTGTTGACTAGAAATCTAGATTCTATAAAGAATGCGTCCGGTCTCCATTAAGCGGCAGAACTAGACAGTCCAGCTCTGGTCCAAACAGTCCAACAGTCCGCCCCGCACGGCAGCTAAACTACAATCTACGGTTAATAGGCGGAATTCCTCGGGCGCGTGTCTTGGCGTTACAGCTCGTCGCCGCGAGGACCCATAGATAAGCGCAGCCGTCGCTTTGCACGGACACGTTACGGCCGGTAATGGAGGCGCGCCTGTCCGATTATACTCCGCCAAACACGCTGCCTGCCCTTTGTGCCTCGCTGGTTGCTCTACCAGGCCGTCTATCACATTATTTTCAATCGAAATTTTGCTTTTTTTATTCGAGTGCCCAACGTGCCAGTTCATTTTTTAAATGCAGGTACCCGCATCTTTGCCTCTAGCTTCATCTTTTTATATTCCCACGCTCTTTTCGGGAGATAACAAATATTTTTAAGCTATCCAAAGAAATAAAAAGAAGAGAGAAAAGCCTTGGTACGCAAAAGCAGCTTCGACTTCTTTCCCCGCAGAGCAGACGGGGAAAAAGTAAGAAAAGGCCGGAAAAACTTGGCCGCCGCCGCAGCACGCGTCCAAAAGTTTGGACAATATTTCGACGAGCTTATGTTTGCCGGCGGCAATTTTTCCAGCCCAGCCAGCAGGAGAGGAAAAAGAGGAAAACCGGATCGGGAAATTTCCCGAGCTTTCTCGCGTTATTTTTGCCGTGAGCGCGGCTTCCTGTCGCAAGCTCGCCCTGATAACGGAAAGAGAGAAGGGGATATACTTGACCCCGTTCGCGACGGCCCAAAGTAATCGCGGCCACGAAATTGCGATTACCTTTTAGCAAAGTCCTGGAGAGCATTTTCAGACCTGTCGAAGAGGAGGGGCGCATATACGTGTGGCTTTAAAGGAAGAAAGCTGAGCTTCGATTTTTAATACTCATACTTTCTCGATGCAGCAGAGCTGAACTTTTAAAAGCTCCTAAATAATAAATGTCGTCAAATGCATCGACAAATTGACTTTAACCTTACTTTGAAGAAAATACATATTTTAGAAGATTTATTCAAAATTTCTTTTTTACAATTCTAATAGCATGACTTTAGCAGCGGAAAATTCTTTTTCCAAGAATTTTCACCTTGAAATTTCATTAACAATGACACTAATTATTATTACTTACTTGAATTTATTACAATTTCGTTTTTTGTAAAAAGTTAAATAATTTATAAGCGGCTTAGTAAAAGCTGTAAAAAGCAAAAAAGCATAAGGTCAAGCGACTTAAGGTGGCCTTTCCCTAGGCCGTATCAAGTTAGGGGGGCACGCAACTACGGAGCACCAAACTGCGTTCAACTCGCTAGTGCTCAAAGAATATTTGGTGGCATATTTCCAAAAAATTCTGGGAGATTCTTCAAATCTTTTAGATTCCTAACTTTGTTGTTAAAAGTAAAAACATTGTTTTTGTTTTCCTGAAAAAATTATAAACTAAAAAAAAAAACTTCAAAAGAAAAAAGTCTGTTTTGAATTTTCGAAATTTTTTGATACGACATTGTTTGTTTACGTCTTATCAGAATTTTTTGAGAATATTCTACCAAATATTCTTTGAACACTAGCGAGTTGAACGCATTTTGGTGCTCCGTAGTTGCGTGCCCCCGTAACTTGGTACGACCTGGTAAAGGGCCACCTTAAGTTCCACTATGAAATCATGAATTTAAAATTCAAGTTCGTACCATGAACGCGAAGAAACGGCCCAGGGATTATGAAGTCAAAGTACGCGCGCACAAGTACATAAAGTTACGCCTCTTGAAACTAGCTTTAACGCCCATATAAAAGCACGCAAAATCCACTAAAATTCCGCGAGCAACAATTAGCCGTTATAAAATAGCAGGATCGGTGCTCGGTCCAGTAATTCATGCAAAAAACGCGCTTACTGGCTGTCGCGCGTTGTAAAAGGTCGCTGGAAGCGAGTATCGATTTTCAGAGCAACCGCGACTCGCCTTTTTACAGTTTCTCTCGGTTAATGTTTTAAGTGCAGCTTTTCCTGCTAATCCTGCTTTCTTGTCGAGAACTAGAAGGTAGAGTAACTGCTTATCAACAGATAGTTGCGTTGGTGCATAGCTTTGAGAAAGTATAGATCAGCGATAAAGGAAGTAAAGTCGGTGCTCCCTCGACGACATTCATAACGCGGAGAGGCAGCAATAACCGGGGAGCCGGGAGGGCGGCGCTCAGCGGCGCTCAGCGAACGACCTCGATTCGTCGGAGACCTCGGCGATGCTATCTGGGTCAGATTCGCGGCGAACGGCGGGGGTGGCGTTAATAAATCAGCTGCTCGCTCGCTGCACTCGACGCGCATAGGAGGGCTCGCGCGATTTTATCGGCCGCGCCATTATGTGCGACGGCGTCGTCATCCTCGGGCCGTCACCGAGGCTCTCTCGTCATTAGAGTCGACGGGCAAGAGGCTCGATGACGGCCCGAGGAGGGCCGCTTTGTCAAGACAACGGACGACTACGGAGATCAAAGCTCAGGTGCTGAAGGAGAATTTAATGGACAATTTTTTTCTCGCTGCACACTTTCTGCTTATTCACTTTGTAGCTTTCGTCCGCCGCTGGAAATCTATTTGAAAACAGGCTGAGAAATGACAAAGCTTTTCAGAAGAAAGCTCATAAATCTCGAGGAGAAAAGAAGGCAATTAACGCAAAAGCGGTATCATTGCCGGCCGACAAAGCTCATTCGAAATAATTAATTCGCAAGATGGATCGGCCGGCTCTCTGAACCTACACACACACCCGCTTCGAAAGAGCTTTCAGGAAGAAAAGTCGTCTATTCCCGGTGATTTATGAAGTGTGGCGCCGAGCACAAAGCCCTGGAAGCAGCGCAGAGTCCGGAATTTTCGGCGCCTGACTGAAGTTAACATCGACAATCGTTTCGCTCGCCGAGCAAATGACTAAACTCTTCATTGCAAGCGCTGCTTTTTTTTTTTAAATGTGCTGCTCGTCACGATTTTTCCACGTCAAAGAACTCAAATAATAAATCTATCGAATATCTTAAAAATTTGAACATTGATGATTTTATCATTGTAATGCAACTGTTCTGGTAATTGAAAAAACACGCAAACAACGCGAAAAATTGATAAACCTAGCTTATGATATGAAGAAAATAGGCCAAAGGCCATTTGTCATGTCGACCCGATTATACGAACTCCAACCAAGATCTTTTTTTTCACAACTGCAAGTTCAAAAAATTTCAACGTTTTTGGAAATAAAATTTAAGAATTATTTCTCTGTAAAAACTGAGAACTTAACATCAAGATTAAGCAAAGTAACTTCTTAAAAATAAGCAAATAATCTTCGATAAGAAGAGACAATGAATTAGACAATTTTAATAATAAGTGCCTTCCACTGAGGGTTGTGAAATGATTTACTTATCAATCTGATAGATTTCCGTGCTTATCTCAGACAAAGCGGTATCAAGGAAAATAATTGAATGCTATTAAACCTGGTTTTTAAGGTCGTTACAAAGACTGATGAGACAATCTGAAGATTTCGTTGGATTTCAATTATACGGGCAAGCTTGATTTAAAAGACATTTCAACAAAAGGAGGGAGGTTCAAAAAGTTCTTCTTTTTAAGGGTCATTTTGAATAATTACATTTTTGTAGGAAAAATGATACTATACGTGACGAATTAGAATTTTTTTATAAATTCTAAATCTTAAAAGCTTGAACACTTTACTCAACGGCTTTCTCCATTTCCACGTACAAGGACTTTTTAGAAGCGAGACAGCATTATAAAAATGAAAGCTCC
Source organism: Ormyrus labotus (assembly GCA_035582975.1). Lineage (NCBI taxonomy): Eukaryota > Metazoa > Arthropoda > Insecta > Hymenoptera > Ormyridae > Ormyrus > Ormyrus labotus. The sequence continues at coordinate 30,855,649 of JAWWEO010000009.1, read as the reverse complement.
CAACTTTGCAAAGATATAAGGGGAAAAGAAAATGCAGGAAAGGAAACAAATCCATGCCTATAAAGTAAAAGCACTTTTTGAAATACTAATTTGAATTGAAATTATCCTCGATTTTTGTATGAGGCCGCCGATCTGTTGCTGTACGTAAGGTGCATTCAAAACTTACGTTACTGCCCATTTTGAACCTTATTGCTTATTTTAGTAAGTTTGTAGCTCACCTGAAACATAAAAAAGTCTAAATTAGTTTTTTAAATTCAAATATTACCTAACTTTTGTAAGTTCCTTAGAACTTGAGTGCATTCATTAAAAGGGAAATAAATTTTGTGGTTCAAAAATTTACAGTGGTACTACGAGATATCAACAGCTTTTAATAAAAAAAAGGTTATAAAAATGATAACACGGATGAATCTCTCCAGTGCAGCCCCGCGAAAAGAGAGAAGCTTTTAAAAAAAGATAAGGTAATTCCCCGAAGAAAGAAAGAATCTAGTCGAATTACACCGTCAAAAAAAAAACGACTTTGAATTGTTCCCGAATATCAGACATAGGGAACGCATGAAAGGCAAATTCTTGCAGGAAAAAGTATGCGCTTAATTTTATCGGGAATAGCTATCCTCGGTTATTTTACGGTTCTTTTAAGATGTAAATTTTTTTAAGGCCAAAGGAGTGATGTATAAAACAAGAAGAAGCTATAAAAGATTTTACGATGCGATTTTGACCTTAAGAGGATTTTTCGTTAATCCGAAAATGGAGCTGGATTATCAAGTTAACGGGTCGGCGAATGGACACTTCGTTCCCATAAAGAAAAATCTCATTCTTGCTTATATCCGTCAAAAGCCAAGAATGCTCCCGTCGTATAACAATTAACTATAATCACATTAGCTGTAAATTTTACAAACTACATAACTGAAAGTCTTCACGGGCTTGAAAAACGTTAGATCTAAAAGATATCGAGTGGCGCAGATTCAAGAGATTAAGATTTATAAACTCAAAAAATATATGATCACGCGGAAAGCCCAATGTCGTTTATTTATATTTATACCGCTTTCGTGTCGCGAAAAAAAGAACTGGCCTCCAAATGGAAGTGCGGCTCCATCTAGCTTTATGATTAAAACTTCACTTCCAGTAAATTGCCACCAGATTCAATAGCCGAGCAAGCAAAGACACTGAAAATTTGCAATCGTGCTCGAGATCTCGAAATGCACTTTCTGATGAGTTTTAATTATTTTCCAAATATTTACGAGTTGCCTATCTACTCGGGCCTTTAAAAATCACAGAAATTCACTGTAATTTAAGATAAACGAGGAAAAAAACTCTTACATTATTACAAGTAAAAGCACTTGCACATACATCCTGTCAGAAGCACAGGCAAATAGTACAATAGACACGGCAGCGTTGACTCTAGGTGCCAAGACAAGAGAAACGCCAGCTTGAAGACGTCGCAGAAAATATGCATCTCGAAGATGAAAAGCCGCGAATTTTGTACCTGTGTATATGACGTAGCAGCTTGCGCTCTCCCGCAAGCCCCGCGGGCGCTTTCGCGGAAATTCATTTTCCACCTCCCGGGAAAAAACAACCAGCGCCGCTGAAAAGCTCTGCGAGGAGGCTGCCGCTACCGATCGTCCGTCATAATAGAATGCATCTGACTGAATTCCGCGGGGGCTTTATTCGCGTCGGATTTGCAGGATTTGCAATTGAAATTTCGAGTCCGAGTGATTATTTATTGAATTTACTGTACCTTCTGGTTAATTTTTTTGAAAAGTTTTTAAATTTGAAACAAGTTCTAATTATATTCTCAATTCTCATTAAGCTGTCAGATTCGTGCTATTGACGGCAAAAATTTTTCTGCTCAATAACAAATAACTTCTTTGAGAGAAAAGTTTAGGAATTTTTGAAAATAAATATTCAAAACATTACCTTGCTGCTGAGTATTTCTACATTTCTTTTTTATAAATTTGTATAAAACAGTGCAACACGAAAACTTTGTATTATAATAAACTACATTATTACTTTTATAATAAACTGTATCCTATTCAGCACACTCGTTAAAAGCTCAATTATGTGTTTACAGTTGCTTGGGTGTTCGATCACAGTGAACTTTGAAAGTCGAACCCTTCGTGAGGAGGTAAGTTGAAACTTCGGCGAGAGAAGACGTTCAAACCCTTTGCTACTTACGTACCAAGCCAATTAATGTCGTTACCTTGAAAAAGGTCACTTCTTATTACTTTGCTACAATGCCATTATTAATTTTTTCACTTGAAAGTTACTTTTTTTACTATTTATCAAAATAAGATAAATATAATTCAGGAATCGTAATTAAATCAATGTCAATAAAACGTGAATTGAAATCGAGCGGAGAAAAGTTCAAGTGTGTTCAACAATTGCCGAACGAAGTGGGTCGTCTTGGCAGGCTTCCGACTCGTGCAGCCTCAACGACAAGTGCACCTAAATGTGATCCCGAAAACAGGACCCCTCACTTACTGAAAAAGCTACGAGTAGTATACGAGATTATAAAACTATCTTTTTCAAATAAAACTTTATTATCTTACTGTAAAGGTATAAATATATTAGTAATATAATTATAGATTATTAGTAATATATTTAAAGAAAGGCTATAAATTTCGAAAGTTTTGTGGATTAACGGATAAATCTTTATTTAAAAGTATTTTATGAAATCTTTGTTTAAAATTTCAGAGTGCCTTCCGTATTTGTAAAATGAAAACGAAAGATAGCAGGCTCGTTTAAAGCGTGATGAATTCATATATAAAAGTCGTGTGCTTAATCGCTGAAATACATAAAAATAACAATTCCATCGGACGTTTCCAGGTCTCGTAAATCAAGGTGGCGAATCTCCGTGGGAATAATTTCGTGACTGAAAAAGCAAGAAAGGAGGGAAACTAAAGGCAAGCAAAGGAGGGAGGGGGGCAGGAGTCGCGAACGAGCTGCATTAAAATCCAAGAAATAAGGTCCCGGTCTCCCGAATATCCAGCGGAATCGCGCGCAGACGTATATATTCATGCGATGGGTCGTCTGCGCACGTATTCGTGTGCCAGCGAGCGAGCAAGAATGGCACGGCTTACGAGTTCTATCAATTTTACAGACGCATGGTTTACGCTTCGCAGCTTTGTGCTGCAGCCTCGTCGCGGAAAAAGCGCCGGAGATAGATAAATTGACGGTTACGACGCGGCGCGAGCGGGCAAAAAGAAAGGGGGATGAATAAATTTTGCGGCGCATGCGCCGGACCTTTTCCTCCTCGATGTTTCCGCCGAGTGCACATTTTTTTTCGCCGAATTTTTAAACTTTTTAGTAGCTCATTTTCGCTGGGAAATAAAAAAAAAAAACTTGCAAAAATCTATCCTTGCATTGTGGGATTTTGCTGCTGCGCGCACGATGCAACTGTCTTCCGATCTGCGAAAATGGCTAGAGAGAAAGAGAGAAGATTAACGAGCGTCATTCCTATTGATGCGGACGAAGCGATTTCGTCGTTCCCCCTTCGGCCCGAAAAACGACCGATAAAATCGTTCAGCTCGCTTGTCGATGTTTCTTGCTTCTTTCCTTTTTCTCGGATTCTGCGGCTAAAGAATGTGAAAAATCGACCGGGATTAAAGTCGCTTAATGGACGCTTATTTTTTAAACTAAGCTTTTCATTTCTTTAATTCATTAGTTCGAACCTCTGACTAATGAAATGACTTGATCTAGTTCCAGTTTAAAAACATTTCCCGCCTTTCTCGCGCAACCTCTAATGGTCCATGTAAGAAAGTGAAGGATCTAATTATTGAGAATTTAATTAAAAACTTGAGCAATTTCGCTTAGAGGCGTAAAAAGTTTTGCTTCTTCATTAAACTCGCTGTTTAACCAAAAACAACAAAATTCGCGCTCATAACTATAAAACCTCGAACGTTATATCCAACAAACTAAGAGACTATCATAAAAGCCGCGGCGTCTTCGACTTTCGTAAAAAATGCAATTAACGTTATTAAGTTAGCTTCGACGAATCTTTGAAAGCCAGACAAGGACAGAAAAAGGTTTTTGACGAATAAAATAGTCTGCAAGTGAGAGAATTATGCAGACCGCAATTTAATTACAAGTTGAGTGCATTCTATCGTCACAGGTGCATTTTATATACATATATAGGCGCGCGCTGCACCGGAGGTTTGCCTCTCTCAAACTTTGAACGATTCAAGTTTATTATATACATATATAAACCGTTACGAAATCTCAATTATTCGCGCGGAACTTAGAATATTGTTATAAAACAGCATCTCCTTTATCAAACAAGAGCGAAAGAATCGATTACCGCGCGGGAGAATCTAGAGGGGGCCGGATCCTCCTCGTCCCTCTCGACTTTTTAAACTTTTAACGATCCATTCGCCGGATTAAATTCGCACCGTTTGCTCGGCCGCCTCCCCTGCGCTGGCGCTGCTAATACGCGCTACTAAATACAGGCTGTACTATATACACGGCCCGGGAAAAGGAAACGCGCGCAGTCGGACGAGGGGGAAAAGCCGACGGCGCGATCGTCTCCCTCAAAATTCCATTGACGGCTCTACTTGTCTTTCTTAGAAAATCCTTTCAACTATATGTTGAACCTTTATTCGCTTAATTAAATCGTGCATAGTTTCCGCAAGCAGTGCAAAAAAATAGTTTACGCGGGCGAGCGCGCGCCGAATTTCAGTGGGATTAATTAATTACATTAGTCCGCGTTACTTTGTCTGCAATGTCAATGATTGGAGTAGAGATATTTATCTTTCCAAAGTTATACAATCGCTTCGTTGAAAGGTTTTAATTGAATTACAAAAAATTATACTACTCAAATGTAGCAAAGTTTATTAAATCAAATACCCAGAAGTTTCATTAATTAAGGTGACGATGATAAATGTCGATGGAGGAAACGTGGGAAAAATAAGCGTAGCTCTGCAAATGAAATATTTGCACCGATGAATCGACGAATGATATAAAGAACGCTTTCACCCTTTATATTCAATTATTGAAGCATGAAATTAATTGTAGAAGAAACACGTACTATTTGATTTTTACGGTAATTGAAAGTACGCTTTTTGATCGAATTAATTAGTTTTTCCTGATAAAAGCTGCTGGCCTGCTGCGGATCTCGACGGAAGCCAAGTTAAATAAAACTTGGAAATAAATGACAGGATCGAAAAAAGGAAGGCTCTTTAAATTTTAGACTCTCGAGAGCCATCGAGAGTCGAGTAAGTAGAGAAGCAGTACCAGCAGCAGCAGCAGCAGGCGAAGAAGAAGGTCCGAAAGGTAAGGGAAGAAGCATTCGATCGCGAACTCACGATATTACTTTCGTAATTTCCTTTCATCGATATTAGTTCCCTTCCATATCACTCGGGTCAACGACATCTCCAATAACGAGGGTCTTATACCTTACTCCTCGCTCCGGTCCGGGCCTCGACTTTCAATTTTATTTCGCTTTTTCTTTATTATTATTGCCGCTTTTACGATTTCTTCAACCCTATACCTCCCTCCTTGTAAACAATCAGTATTAAAACTTCATTGTGCAATTCGTTTTGAGTAAAACGGAAAGTGGAGCAATTAGCTAAAATGTAAATGAAAGAACAATTTAATGTTTTCATTGCAAAATAGCAAAATATCAGTCAAAAAAAAAGCTGAAGAAGCAAGCTTCGCCAAAGCCTTCTAAACCCCATCCCTTCCATTCGACATTGACAATACTGGCATCTTCGCCTTTAATGAATATTCATCAGCAGCGTCGAAATGCTCCTGATATACCCAGGGGCAGCGCCGGGTGAATTTTTATCCAGCGTGGCAGCTTCAAAAGCTCGCTGTATCGATTCTACCTCGGTGCTCGTTAAACACGCTCATTAACCTCGTAAATTAAAGCCACTCTTGCGTGTGTACACACAAAAGAAAAACTCGTCGGGAAAGGGGAAGGGAGAAGGAATTCAGCATTTTGCAGTCGGAAAAAGTTTTTAATAAGTCGGTCGCTCGCTCTTTCCTCGAAATCTATTATATGCCCTGGAATTAACCAGTGAATGGTTGGAATTTGTTCAATCGAACGATCTAAATATTAGCCGAGGTTTTCTCTTTGTTTATTAGGACGGCGCTCCACCAAGATGTTATAGCTGCTGCGGCGCGGATGCCAGTACATTATACTCGGCAGCGAATTAGGACTCTATTTGATGTTCAGCTTGGCGGCCAGGATTTGCATTTAAACATTTGCAGAGCACTCGACGGAACAGACCAATCTAATCGAAGCAGAAGTGGAAGGAACCTTTACGTTCCTTAATTTTTTCAACATTTATTTTGTGTTTTTTAAAAAATCGTTCTAAAATTACAGTACAAGAATTTATTGACTCATTCCAGAAAGGTTTTAACACTGTAGAAGGTCAACAGTTGAAAGCCCTGACCAAGTTTCAGCAAATTTGCGCTTACTGGCTCTGACCGACTGCTGCTCTCCAAGGCATGTATGATGTATCAAATAGCAAATGATTTGCAAGTGACTTTTTCTTCCCAAGTTTACGACGTAAAAATCACGCAACTGCCAATGAATATATCGAAATCGAATAAAATATAAACTATAACTGCCAGCAGGTATAAGAATCTCGAAATCGATTTGGCACCCGGGCAAAAAGCGAAAAAGTGCCTCTCTCCGAAACGCCACGACACGCGTCCATTACGTCGGGATACCGTCAGTCATCAGCCGAGCAGCCCCAACAGCTCAGACGAACGTCGATGAAAAGCTCAAGAATAATTGAAAGCCATAATCGTAGCCTCGGGCAATGAAAACTTCTCTCTAATCTTCAAGAGCGGCTCGTTTCGCCAGTAATTACATCTGTGCTTACAACGAAGAGAAGAGGCATCCGCTATTGTCCCGGCGCATCGAGCCGCTTCTTGAACGCGTAAACTTGCACGCCACCCTGCTGATTTTCGGGGCAAGGTTTCCGCGGCTGATTACCGTTCGGATGAAAAGCGCGCGAGCGACAGTAACCGGGAGATAGATGAGGCTCTCCGCTTTCTAGGCATCCTTCGACGCCGCATAACTCACACTCGCGACTGGCACTCGGCCATTCAGCCAATGCCAGAGTCGTCGGATGTAAACAAACGGGCGACCATTTAATTATTGCCACCTAGGCGCTGATCGTGCATTCCCGCCTTGACGGGCGATCATATTTCTTTCAAGGGCAAAAACCGTTAGTGCAGTTTCGAATCCAAGAAACGCTCTCTGTCGTTTGCCCTGCCTATTTTTTTTTCAGCAAGGCAGCGCCTTGCCTAGTTAGTGTTCCGAGACACGCGAAATACAAAGTGCTCCTAAACATATGAGCGATTACGCTTTGTTTACCAATGCAAAACTGCTTTAATCCATCGAAACGACGAAGCAAAACTTTTGCAAAAAAAGCCTTCTGCCGTAGAAGCCACTTCGTACGAAGAATTCCCGTTAGATTTTTAATACGCCCAGCTCACAGGGCTCTCGAGATCATAAAGTATCGAGGTGTTCGGCGCGCACGCGTTTTCGTCACGCGTTTTCGTCACGCGAGCGCCGACAGCGCGCGCGCACGCCATCCTTCCCGACGGTTTCTTCCAGCTGCTTATTAAAAATAGAAGCCTCCGAATGATTCGCCGGCTAAAATCTGAAAAGCCGCGGCAGTCCTCCTTTTTTTGCCGCCGTCACGCGAGGCTAATTTAGCGCGCTAATCCCACTCGTAATGATATTAACAAGTCGTTAGCCCGCGCGCAATTTCACTCGCCGGAATCATTTCGAGAGGCGGTTTACTGCGCGGCGGGATTAGGGAAAGCGAAGTGGGGAAGCCGCCGGTCCAAACTCGCTTTTCCTCCCTTTTCCGTCCCGCTCTGCTATTTTTTTTATGCAAATTACTAATCAGTCTCCAACGTTTTGCAAGATAACTACTTTTCTACAATATCCTCGCGGAATTGCTATATTTTGCAGCGAGTTATTTGTTGGTTAGATTAAAGTAAAAGCAAAAAGAAATATATGCAACGGCCTACCTGGGAGAGGCAGCGTTTGCGCAAGGCGAAAACCCGCCAAAGTTTCGCTCGGGGACTACTCGCCAAGTTCCCCGGCGTTTTCAATGGAAAACGACTGTCTATCTTTTAAATGTAAAATACGCGAGAGCCGAAATAAAACGCGAGTCGAACGGCGAGAGGAAAGTTCAAGTGCAATGAATTTTCTTTGCGATGGATATATTCTTTTTTTAAACGTTTCGATGTCTTTGACTCACCGACCGGAGAGTTGTCGTTCGTAACAATTAGCATTTCAACAAACGGATTCGGAACTCACCTGAAACAGAAAAAAAAAATGCAAGAATTAATAATCGCAAATACTTGATATATTAAACGAGTAAAGAGACGATAATTGAATCCGACAATCGTCCGCGGACTTTAATGCAAACGCTTACAAAGGCGGGGGGAAGGCAATCAAGGCTCGATCGGCTGCAATTACATTTTTGCTTACATCGCGGCCCGACAATGAAGCCTCGTCGGGGAGGGCAGCGCCGTGCGCCTCTCCATTGTCAGGAATGCTTTATTCATCGCATTAAGGCGCTCCTTCAACGCCACGAGCAACGCGTAAACTTCCTTCGCTCTACCGGATGCGCATTATTCCGCTCTTTTTCTCGAGCCTCTTTTCCTTCGAAGTTCCAATTTCTTTCAAAACTATATATTCTTTTCGATCTCTCGCGATATGCTCGCTTTTTCTATAGTCCTGCAATTTAAAATCCTGCACTGTCGTACGCGGTCAAGTGTCGTTAAGCGTAATTGCGTTTGCACGAGCTTCAGGTACACGAGGATCTTGTGCTACCAGCAAAGATAAACCTCACGGGGAATAGCGAAGATTATTCAAACCGTCCTGACATCGCCTCAAAGCCAAACTGTCTGGCTCGAAGCTGTAAATGCGTGCATATGAATCACGGGAGAAAAAGAGTTTTCATAAAAAAAAAAAAGCCTTACGCGAAGAGCAAACAGAATCAAATCGAAACTTTTCATTAACTCCATAAACGATTGCAGCTCAGCTGCAATTATCGAGCAGTTGCGGCAAAGGGGTTCGCGAAAGCCAGACCTATACGTGCAAGTTAGTTTTCGGTGCCTCGACGGTGTCGCAGTCGCAACTCGCTACTCATTAATCGAAAACCTAACCGACGACGGCTATATAACCGCAGCCCACACAATGCCAGGATGCACCGGTTGAAATTCGAGAACCGCGCAAGTACGCTTCCGCCCGTAGAAACACGCAGTCGCGAACAATGCTAGGAAACGCTACTCCCGATCAACGTAAGTTTGCGCGGTGCTCGACATTCGTTAAAAGTGGCGCAACGAAGGGCAAATCGATCGAAAAAAAAAAAAAAATAGGAAGATTGCACGAAATTAGCGCTCGCAGGTGTTCTCGCGTAAGTACGACATCGTTGTACGCCAGGCGCGCAAATTCAGCAGGACAGCAAAGGAGAAAAACTGATTCACATCCGGCGCGAAGCCGGTTAAAAGAACCGACGTGGAGACGGACGTGACAGACCCCTGGCACCGATCCAGATCAGCTGGGGTTCCTACCCTCTCCGCGCGATCTAAACCAAAGGAGGCTCTCTTTTACGAACTTTAATTTTATCGGATGTTTCGAAGAGGTCGATCGTCGTTCCTCGCCGAAAATGCTGAGCGGGGCACACACCGAGACTTATAACCCCTCGCGACTCGCTAAAAGATTTAATTGCCGCTACGTGCATTTATCGCGGGGCTACGTACACCCCGCTGTGCGGCTCGCGCTTATTCCTCGCAGCTCGCCCGATGATCATTATCTTCCATTAGCATTTCACTTCGCACCTTCTCGGCTCTCCGGTCGTAAAGCTGAGACGTAAAAAAGAAGAAATGAAAAGGACTCGGCGGCGGAGCGCTCCTACTACTCGACTCTTCGCTTTTCTAACCCTGCGAGAACAGGCGGTTTTCCATTTTCCGCATCCGAAGTTGCTTAACTTTCTATTTCGTTTCGTGCGTTAAAATACGTTTTATTGCTTCTGAAAAGAGATATTGCGAAAGAGCCGAGCCCGCGGCGAGATTTGAAAGCTAAGCGCAGACAAGCTGTCTAAAAGGAACAGACTTGAATGTAAACTTGAACCGCGTACGAGTTAAAAGCGGGAATGGAAGTCTGAGAATTAGCTCGGAACTCTTGTTGCATTTGTAGAGAAGCCAAAGAAGAGATGCTGGCAGAAATACAGTGCAAATGAGCGAACTAAAGGGGTATATAAATGTCACAGCGTACAATATTCGTGTTTGATACGGCAAAAAAAGGTGAAAAAACGAGGGCCGAGAGCGTTAACGATTCGCGCGTCGCTTATCTGTAACTCGAGAGGAGCGTAAGTAAGTACTTCCGGCCCGAGAAACGCACGAGCAAAGTTCGGCAAGTTCGGAACGGCGCGGTATCGGAAAGGCGAGCGGTGTATTATGAGATCCGGAGAAGGTTGCACGATGATGCGCGCCGCGACCGCCGTTAATTACGTGTCTTACTGCCGAGTTGCGTGCGAGCCACTTGTTTATGGGTCGCGCTTGACTCGTTTTACTATGACACACCTAAGTGTTCGAATTAGAAAGGAGAGGAGGGCGCTTTGGACGGATCGAGTCGAACAAAAAAAAAGTCGCTCTCTCTCTCCTTTTGTCTTGGTGTAATTGGCGTCGCATCAAGTTTCCCATTTAATCCGAGTCGAAGGAAATAATCCCGGTCAACATTCGGTAGGTTCCCGGTAAAAGTCGAGCACTTCGCCTTAAACGACGCGGTCGAAAGGAGAGACGAGGCAGGGGAGAGAAAAGAGAAGCGGAGCACAGCGAAACTACGAAAAGGGAAGCCGGACAAAAAAGGCCGGCTGCTGGTGCGCCGTTTAAAGGTCCCGTAGAAAGCGGCAGCTCGATAACCAGTTGGATCGTGTGTACCTCCGCCCTCTCTTTCTCTCTCTCTCTTTTGAACAGGAGCCTTTTTTATTCCTTTGGGGAGAGTGCAGCTTTCTGCTTTTAAAGAGACGGTGCGACTCTCCTTTCTCTGCAGTCTTCTGCAAGGACTCGTTTTTCCGCAGGTGCTGCGTGCAAACGTAAACAAACGGCGCTGCTCTCCACCTGAACTTTGCTGCGGCGCTCTTTCTTTACACGCCAAATCTTTCCGTTCATCTTTACGCCTTTTTCTTAATTATATTATTAACCTAAGCTAAGAATTAAAAAGTTTTTAATTTTTTTAAAGAAACTAAACTGCTTTTAATGCTCTTTTCGGCAAACGAGCAGCAGCAGCAGCAGCGGTACGGGGTCGTCGACATCCGCGAGCGCAGAAACCTCGACAAAGGTGTCCATTTTTTTCGGACTGCTAAAGAGGAAAAAAAAGGCTGCCAAAGGCTCGTTCGCGGTGAGAAGAGAGGAAAAAGCCGAGGCTGAACGACGACGCGGAGAATCTACTTACGGCTTTTCAGAAAGCCGCGTCCGACCGCAAACTTTGGATTTGATCTTAAGCGCACTGACTAGCGCGGTTCGCTTAGTTGTTTCGAACTTTATTTCGACTCGACTTTGCATTAGCTGCTAAAATTTAGAGTGCTTTCTTCGAATTATAATTGTAATTTTGCGTGCAACTGGTTTCGCAGTGGGGCTCTCTTCTCCGCCAGGCGAATATCTACACCCGGGCACCGTAAAAAAAAATCCGCTCTATAGCGCAGACGCGCTTCGATGGCGTGGGAGAGTCGATCCTGCGGCTTAGGAAACAAAGGAGGGAGAGATGCGGGAGGCGCGCTCGAGAACCCTAACCTACAACACGTTCTTTTCCCGCGGCAAAAGGGGACGGAACGACGACCGGACCGACGACATTCCAGCGGAATACACAGAAAAAAAAATCAACGACAAGGCTGTGTTTTCTTTTATCTCTCGTCGCGTCTCGCGTTGATGGAGTAAATTTAGCGAAGCTAAGGCAGGGATATATATTTAGAATTCTGAGTCATATTCGCCGGCTCGAAATGGATATCAAGCCAGAGTGGACTTTTGTTTTTGAAGGCACTCGTCATAAAGGAGAGGCCAGCTGCCAGGAGGGAGGCACACGCGGAACGATTAGTCGCCGACGCTTGATTTGGGTCAGGCCGCGAGCCTTTAATTGCACGACGCGATATTATGCGGGCTGCAGATATATACGTTCGAAGCGACGGAGGCAATGATTAATTTATCGGTTCGATGTGGGAAGGCGTCCCGGTAATCATCGCCACCGCCGCGGATTATCTCTTGCTCCATTTCGGCTCGTGCAATTTCGATGTCGAGCGGATAGCGATTATTCGCTCGTGCATTCTCTCTCTCGATCTCTCGTCTTTTACTTTTATTCGCCATTCACACGGAAAACACTGAAAAGATAAGTTTGGGTAAAATTTTAGGAAAAAGCAATCGCCTCAGTTTTTTGAAAAAATATGCCTCTTCGATTCCAAGATTGTTCAAAAGATAAGTAATAATAAAAAAATCTAGTTATAAATTACGTATCCAATAAATGATAATATATTTAAACGCTTGGACAGTTTTGAAACGAATGTATATTAGTGTTTTGTTAGGGCGGACATCAAAATTAGAGCAAGTCAGCCAGAACTCCTCGAATCTCATAAATTGAAGTGACAGAATAACTCGGTTTTCTGATGGTGGGAATTAACGAAAAAATGCACGCACTTTTTCGAGCTCGCAGCCTGCCTGGGCTAAAACCCCTTCTCACTCAAGAGTGCGCTGTGGACACGCTCAAGGCGGTAGTAAGCAAACATGAGCCGCACAAATTTCAAAAAACTTTTCTAACTACGGGCGCTTCGGAAATCTGCCAATAAAACGCTAAATCATTCTTTCGAAATTGACGCTTTCATTTTGCCACCAATTTTCTAAAACACGAAGGGATCCGAGTTTTCCAAATATTAAAATTCTGTTTTACAATATTTCACATATATTTTCCTGTTGCAATTTTTTCAATTCATCTCGCTTTTCAAAAATGTTGAAGCATTTCCGCAAGCAACATTTTTCATTTCGCGTGAAATTTTATTTCGCTCTTTATAAGAATTTTGCATCGAAGCGAAAAAGAACGAGAAAAGTGGCGAAGACGATTTTTTATTTAAACGACACTGTTCAGAGGATAATAGATTTGAACTTTTAGCAAGAAGTTGAAAACGCGCGTTAAAATCCGTCAAGATTTTAGTAAAAAAAAGAAAAAAAAACACGCAAGTCAGAAGATGAAGTTTGGCGGAGAAGGCAGACTTTGAAGCAGCTTTGAACGAAAGGAAACGAGACACGAGAGGAAAGGAAGAAATGAAGGGCCGTTAAAAAAAAAGGGGGGGGAGGGGTATCACTTTCTCCGCTGGCAGCTACCTCGCGCGCCGACTTGGACAAAGGGGTGCGTGATTGCAAAAAAGTCTCGGGAGTTTAAAGGTCTGGTCGATAAGAAAAAAGGCGAGGAGGATTCTGCGGGAGCTTCTCTCGCTCTCTCTCTCTCTCTCTCTCTCTCTCTCGTATATCTAAAGGCGCGGCTGCGAACTGACACTTGAATATTTATGACGCGGATCGATATGCCAGTGTGCCTCCAGCAGGAAGACGGGGCAATGAGCCGAAATTATTCCGCGTTTATACACCGGCGCCGTAAAAAAAAAAAAAAGCTTTCATAAAATGCAAATTCCCCCGCGTTTTAATCAGAATTTCCGTAAAAAACGGTGACAATAAAAGAAAATATTATACAAAGGAGAATCCGAGGGTAATGGCAGCTTCCCACGCGTAAACCGCGTCCCGTTAGCCCGGGAAAAGAAAAGGCCGAGGCCTCCGTCGGGCGTCGCTGCAATTTTCGGGCCTCTTCCCCCCTCGAATCCCGGAAGGCGGAAGGAAAAGAGTGTGCCGGAAGCGGCGGCGAGTCGGGGGCCGAAAAACTTGGAAGAAAGGAGAGTCGGCGATGTAGAAAGCGCGGCGAAGGAGAGAGCCCATCGCGAAGGGCGTGACGGAAGAGCCGCGTTCGGTATTCCTCGTTCCTTTTTGCCTTTTGCGCACCTGCGGAAAGCAATCTGGAGCGTCGTCGTCGCTTGTGTTTTCGCACCAGGCACGGCGAGCGCCGCGATTCTCAATGGAAGTGCGCGGCAGGCGGAAGGGAAATGGCGCCCCTTCTTGCTCGAGCCCAGATTCTGCGGCTTTCTTCGAACGTTATTTTCGAGGAGCGGTTCTTTTTCTTACGCCACTCGACTGAATTTTTCATTCATTCGATGTATCTTTTGATAATGTGCAAAGGGAGAATGCATGAGAAACTAACGATCCGCCTGGTAAAGGACTGTCAAAGAGAACGGACGCGTTTCGCAAGTCGAGCGAGTATCATAAGGCGCGCAACGTGTAATTTCTCGCGGCGCGCGAAACTCCAACTTACAGAGAGAGAGAGAGAGAGAGAGAGAGAAAGACGCGCATGCGGTTTCCTTTGTCAGCCGCTCGAGAAGTGACGCACAAAGACGCGGACCCGGCCTGAGAGATATTTACTTTTTCTGCTCTCGGCGCACCGGCTCGCGGGTGTCGCGAAATTTCGAGCTCGTTCGCACACGTTATTTTCCACGACTGAATTGCTGAAGAGTAAAAATCTGAGAAGCGAATTTCTGAATCGCTCGCAATTCGGTTAGATTTTTGGAAAATGCCAAGAGAGATTCGGCGGCGCTTGGCTTTGTTGCCTCTTCGCCGGCCGCTTTGGCACGGGAACTAGTTAGCACGTGCGAGTCGGACTCTGGATCTCTCTCTCTCTCTCTCTCTCTCTCTCTCTCTCTCTCTCTCTCTCTCTTTGGCCGTTGTTCGTTGCCCCTGTGTTCATGATGTCAGGCCGGGGGCTCGCCGAGCGACGTTGCCGCGCTTCCGCGTCCGTTCTCGAAGCTTCGACGCGAGAGCCGCGGCGCGGTCCTTTAATTTTTTCAAAACAACGGCCTTCTCGTACTTCGTCCGCGCTTCCACGCTCCAGACCCCCGTACTCGTTTGAGAGCGCAGAAAAGAAGGGAAACCCTTCGTCTAATTCAATATTTAAGCTGAAAAAAGTTCGGGGAGGTAAGGAGATTTTTTTTTGCCGAAAAATTTCAAATAAAAAGTAATAAAAGCAAGCTGGTAAAAAAGACCTGTCGCTTCCTCGGAATTTACAAATGAGACTCGCAGGCGGCTCTCGTGGACAATCATACAAATTGAGTTCAATCACCCTTCCATCGATCAGCAATAGTGCTCGCCAATAATACATACGCGCGGGTACCGAATTTACGACCTGCACACTCATCCTCTCATTTGGCTGAGCTGCCGTGAGAATTTCGAGAGTCGTTACATTATTAAACGGTTAGAGGAGCGCGCGAGATTGTAAATCAGTGATTATTATTGATCGGACTGTATATTCTGTTACTAGTTGAGATTAATTTAGGGAGAAATTGAAATGACAAATTCACCTTTTATTATCAGAATTTTTTAAGTGTCTTTGAATAATTTTCGTATCGATATTTCACTTAGAAATGATTAAATCTTTGGCAACAGATATAAAATTTGTCTCTACCAGCACTTAAAAATCTCGGGATAAAGAAAAGCGATGCGAGCGAAAGTTAGTCGAAAAGGAAGAAGACACGAATCCAGCAGCTCTGCGCGACAATTAGCGAAACCAGAGACTAATACGATCCCACTGTATGGCAGTTTACAACCTCACCGCGATCAGCTGTTGAGGCTGGCAGAGAGGGAGTACATAATGCGTAAGCGCGCTAGCATTCACGGACATGCGTCAGCTGCTTCGGCCTTTTCCAGCGCGGCTCGCAAGTCACCGAGTCCGCGGCAGCTTTTATCGGCGGCTTGCACAAAGTATTGACAGTAATTAATTTGTCTAGGTAACTTTAAAGACTCATCTTAGTAAACGAGGAATACTTGTGGCCCAAGCTTCGTTTTTTTTTAAGCGAACGGCGGCGCAGTTAGAGAGGCTTTTTCGTTTAAAAAAAATCTATTCCTCGGCCCGGCAACAGCCTCCATCTGCAGACCAGGTGTGCAGCTGCAAAACGGGTTCGTTAAACCTCCAGCGCGGGGAAATCGATGGGAAAACGAAAAGGCCGGGGCAGACGGGCATCCGCATACGGTGATTTTCGGCATAGGGGGAGGGTGAAAAAAAAAAGAAGCCAAAGCCCACCGCGTGAGATATTCTCGAAAAGCCGTTACGGTTTTCTCGGAAAATCGAGAGTCCCCGGCACAGGATTTCCTTAAAAACCGTTCGATCTATTACGGCTAGAGGCTCGTTCGATTTTCGTTGAAAAGAAAGCGCACGGCATAGAACGTTTCTCGCGTTTAATAAGAGAGTGCAACCTCGCGTCAACGGAGCCTCATTAGCCAGGCAGCAAAAAAATCCGTCCGAGCGCGCGCTTCTTTGTTGCGGGTTCAAGGCATTATCGTTTTTGACGTTAATAAGAGTGAAAAGAGGGAGAAAGAACGAGGCGGGTAATAATCTCGAAGGTCTCGCAGGACCGCAGACTCGAGACTCTTGCAGAACCGGCACGTCGGCTAATGCCAATCGTAAAGGAACCTCGACTCCCAATGACATCCGAGAGAGCTTGAACCCGGAATGGCTTTTCTTCCTGAAGAATTGCGTAATTAAATTCCAGTTCTCTGCCTATTCCAATATAAATATTCTTTTCTATTGAAAAACAAGCTAAGCAAAGCGCAGCTCGACCGGAGCTCCGCGCAAAATTCATTCCGAATAGAGTATCCGCGCAGCAGTCTAGATCTCGAAATAATCGCGCGTTAAGCCAAAAGTGCTATAAGCGGACGGCCATAAAGACGTTTTTCCGAGAGAATTCGAGAGAATAAAGGCAGAGTAAGTTTCTCTCTCTCCCTCTCTCTCTTTCTTGTAAGCGCGTAGATAAGCATCGAAAAATTCTGTAGAAGGACAATGCCGTGACCGCCTCGCACCCGGGGCACAAAGCCGACCTCGAAGCCAGCGCGATCCTTTAGATCAGCTGGCGCACCTGTCGCTCATACATGTATACGTATAGGAACGCTCGATTATTTTTCTCTCCCTGCTCAAAATTAACCCGACGAGAAATTATATTAGTTTCCTTTATATTTGGTTCTGCAAATTGCCGCGCGCAATGGCTATTTAAAGCAGACGCTGGAGTACGTATATACCGGCAGATCAATTGTCCCGCAATTTCCACAGAAGCGCAGACTAGACCGAAGTCACTGCTCGGATGGACCATCGTGGCCGACGTTATTTTCAAAGGAAAGTGTATTCGCTTTGAGAGAGTTTGCCAGCAAGCTCCGCGCGGATGGACGAATTTAGAGCTACTTCTTCTCTTTTATGCTGCCTGTGCCTTTCCCGACCTCTTCTATATACCGGGGAATTTTCCGTTTTCATTTTAACAATTAAATATTTCGCCTAACGCAACTCAAAGAAGATAAGACGTCGGTAAAAGCGAGGGAAGAATGGGCCAAATTCAGAGTTTTCGAAAGTTGCAAACGTAATTTCTGAAATTCTAACTCCTTCGACGCGAAGGCGAAAAGCTCCACGAGGATGTTTACCCCGTTTGGTAAGGCTTAAATAACTTATATAACTTATCTCTCTTTCTTTTTCACTTCCGCCCGTATTTACAAGGGACGGTAATAAATATTGATTTTTTAATATATAAAAGTTTTCCGCGAAGCTATAGGTGACAGAGCGAGCTGGCAGAAAACTTTCTCGGCAAATATCGTTACGTTGCACTTCACTTTCTACTTTTTCTTTGAACCTTTCTTGTATTACACAGTCGTCTTTCGCAAAGAATACTCGTCAACTCGCACCAAAAACGCGTTAGCAGAGAAAGAAAAAACAAAAATCATGCTTTTCAACTTTTATTAAAGGATCGATTAAAAGTTGCACTATATCTTTTAAAGAAATAAAAGAAATCTAACTACAAAATAAAAATTAATGAAATGCTTTTTACCGCGTTCTTGAAGAAAAATTCAAAGCTTAAAATCAAGAGAGAAAATTAAGATGAAAAAAAAAGAGGGAAGGAATTACGCTAAAAACAGTGCGCGAAACAAAAGGAGAATGAAAAGTGGAGAACAACGAAAAGAAAAAAGAAGCGCAATTGCCAGACACGAGTGTCAAAGAAAGACCGTTGAACCTGGGCCCAAACTTTCCTGAGTTATATCGTAAATGTATGTTGAATGATATTCGCAGACATTTTTATAACTTTGAGTGCGCTTTTTTTCACTCTCGTGATTCGTAGGAAGGCAGATATGGCCATTAAACGATTAGACGAGACGACGCGAAACGCAAAAAATTACAGGTTCACTCGTTAACATTTTGGTTGGGTAAAATTCATTGAAATAACATACATCATTCATTAAAAAATGGATGTTCGCTAAAAAGAAGGCTCGGAAGGTAGGCTTCGGAGGGAGGGAGAAGGGGCAGGTAAAAGGTAAATGGCGACAGGTATAGCCCTAATTGTTGGAGCCCGGCTGCGCGCGGAGATCGCATTAATAGCCCCAGCTGGAGAATCCGCTAACTGCAGATCGTTTGGCGTACGCGCGTCCGGGCTTGCTTGCCACTAGGAGAAATCGATATACGGTTGCCATGGCGACGATAGAGCCCGCGCGCTCTGCTCCGGTCTCCGGTACCGAGAGCGCAAGGATACATCTTAATACAGCGATCACCGCGGCCGCCCGGACCCCTTTTTTTCCGCAAGCGCTGCCAACTTAGCTCGCTTGACTTTCCCCGCACGAGCTTTCGTTCTTTTCAATTTCTTCTTTTACCTTAGAAACTTCAAAAACGTTAATCGCTTCGCTTGCGTCTCTACGCAAATCCCGTTCGTTTAACTAATTTTATTCGGGAACAGTCTCGAGAATAAAATGAGAAGCTCCTTATTGCCGGTAGAGGCAGCCACCGGCTGTAAAAGTTGCCAATTACCGATTTTCGCAGCTGTTCAAGTTTTTAAGGGCTGCGAGGCCATTTCAATGTTCCATCTTGAAACTAGCCAAAAGCATCTCTTTGTACGGACTCTGTGAGTAACCGCGTAAACGACCACCCTTTTTATTACGTTATAAAACTTATTAACTCGGTGCACCACTGAATTTCATAGACTCAACACAGTATTCGTAAGATAGCGGTAAGTCTAGACACTAAAGCGAGTTACGGCTTTCGAAAGGTGGAGCTACTCAATCATATATAAACAGATCAAATGTGCCGAAATGAGAAACCTAGAAACTGTTCATTGATAAAATCTCGTTGTTCGGTGCAAAACTCAATTTTAATGATTGCATTAGTTTAAATTGTACTATTAATCCTTAGACTTATAAGAACGATTCAACATTAAACGTTAAAATGCTGGTCTTATTTAATAAATTTTATTTGTTTTTTGAAAGAATAAATCAGTTCAAATAAATCAAGATTAGATAAATACAATATATTTAGGCACATTCAATAGCACGTGCTGAGTTGCTTTCCTGATCATACGACAATGGCACAATCAAGGAAGTACATCTCTGACGGTACATATAGCCTAGTCTTCTAACTATCGACTGATTTATCTCAAGATTCTTGAATTCTTATTAATTAGAAAGATAACTGTTCCTTCTCGCTAAAAGATACTTTAAAATATTCTACAAAATCATATTTTTAACAAAATTTAAAAGCAATGGCAGTACACGAACCGAATAAAACCAATCCTGCGTGCAGCATAATGCTAAAATAACATTCTGAACAAAGAAACAGGGAGAAAAGCAGATAAAAATAAAGACAAGATTCGAGCATTGTTCGACAAAGCCCAATCTGAATAAGGCTGTGGAATCGCATACTTCTTTCTCTTCGAAAATGCAATCAATTTGAATCCGTCTTGTGAGAACCATGGTCGCAGCGACTCGGTCTCGACAACTCTAAAGAAGAGAAGGCGCAGCACAAAAAAGAAAACAACCAAAGGGCCTCGCTCTAAAATATTGAAGAAAAAGGAAAGGTACAGTAAGGGCCAGCAAAGTCCACCGTAATTTATGGCAATTTGCGGTATCATAAAACTTAGCGGCCTTTCGCAGTCAGAAACAGAAAGCTTGTCAAAAAGTATTTTGATTTTACTTTTAGTAAATAATAATACTAGTCATGCAGATCTAATAAATCTCCACGAAACATATTTTTTAGAAAATCAACATTAATTTTAAGTAGTTAAAAAATATTTGTACAGAAAATTCGAATTTCGTACAAGAGATTGTTCATACATCGACTGATCTAACCTGCAATTGTAGCTGAAAAGATTTAAAAATTCTTTTAACTTTCAGAGAAATACATTACATTCCAAAGATGCAACTATTTTAAAGAGTCACAATTAAAAACTAAGACATGGATTTTTACTAAAAATACAAGGTTTTCAGATTTTACTCGCGATAAAACCGTAGCATCAAGGTGGTAATCCGAACAGAGAGAAATGAATGGCAAACCGGTACGAACAAGTCCCCTGGGAATAAGAAAAGCATCAAGAGAGGAAAGCGAAACTCGCGCTCTTTAGAACATACGTAACGAGCTGACGATATTGAATTACGCTTAACGAGCTAATTGCGACACCGGCGAGCCAAGCGCTCTGTTGTTTCCTTAAGGCTGACACGGAGACTTGCGGAACATGAAATATTAGCACCTTTGACGAAGATCGTGCCGAGCCTTTTGTAATAAGGCTGCTCTTTCATTATTTACGGATGAAATAATTCACTCGCTAGCATTGCCTTAATCAAAACAGTAAATGTACCTTCAGAATTTACGATTTCTAACACATAAATTTTCTTTAGTAAGACTGAAATTCAGAAACTTTTAAATTCAAAATCTCTATTCAATTTGTTAATTCCTGACATTTGTTATTCTTACATTACTTATGGACTAATAATTTACCTGCGGCTATTAAGATTCTATACCGTTTTTTATTTGCTCAAATTTTACGAGACTATGAACAAATAGATCTTTGTCGTAGCTTTCAACAAAAAACTCTAAAGATGTTTGTTGCCAACATAAAGAAAAACTGGTTTCTTAGATTCCAATGAACTTACTAAAGATTACATCGTTTTATAAATACACTAATAAATTCGTTCAAAAGTGAAATATTTTAAACAGATAGAAATATTACAAAAGCTTTTTATATCCAATAAAAAAATTTTAAAATAAAATTTATTATTTTTTTATTGTAGATAAGGTAAGATTATACAAAATAGGAATATCAAGTATTATGCGGTAAGTATAAATGCACACATAAGTATAAAAGAATAAAAGGGCGAAGAAGATGTAATAATATTAATAGAGCTTTTGCAATTACTGAACTTCATAAACTTCCAATATCGTTACTTAAATACGAAGTTCTCTAGATTTCTTTTTAAGCATTAATGATGTCAGTTGTTGAAAGATTAAAGTTCAGTAATATTCAATTAAAAATTGAAATTCTACATAGTAAAAAACTAATTTTATACTGGTGAATTTATCAAATATAAAAAATCTGTTTACGAAAAGAATAATGATGATTTCAATTAAACATAAATATATTATAAGAAAAGCTTTGTATATTTTTACGAGTAGAATTTTAAGAGCTCGGAGTGAAGATTACGAGAATCATGGCACCTGCATACAGACTGCTTTCCTTCGTTTGAGTGTAATAATTTATTCATAGAAATACGACTACGAGCTGAATAATTTCTGGACTTTATGGGAAATAAAACGATTTTCCTGCTCCGTAAATTTTATACTTTAATAAGTTTATCTTCTCACCGCTAATCCTAAGTATATCCTAATCCATTCTTTTATTTTCATTTCCTCCTTTACGTTGCATTGCTATATTTTTGAAGCTTTAAACAAGCAAAGCGAACAAACTCTTTAACTTTTATTTATATTCAGTTTTTTACTATACCGGAAAAAAGGAGATAGTTATAAAATTATTTATTTTGGAGAAACTTTCATAATTTATACCCCAATAAACAATCACAGTAATTAATCATAAAATTTGTCCCTTTTTCGAGCACATACATCATATGCGTGTAAAACTTCTGCAGAATTATTCTTGTTCATCAAACACAAAGTAGAACGTACAATTCTGAGTCCGCAGATAAACAATTTCTCCAGTAATTTATAATTCGCATGTAATTGCTCTCGATTATTTTTGAAGTCGCAATCGCAGATATCGATCTACCTCGACAGCTTAAAGGGTTTTCAACTGGTCTCGCTCGAGATTATTCGCGAGTAATTGCAGCGAAGAAGTAAAAAGAGAGAATGTAGTTTCTCCTTGCGACCGAATTCAATTATTTACAACGTTCGTCGACGACGAGCCATGAGCCAAAAGAAAGCAAAGCCTTAGCACGGCGAAAAAGCTAGTTATTACACAGTATAAGCAACTTTCCGATTGAAAATCTAAATGTTTAACGTTAATCGATGACTATACAAAGTAAAGAAGCAAAGTAAAAAAAGCAAAATCCTACTCATCCGAGTTCAGATTCTTCGATTTTTGTATTGTCGATATTTGAGCAGGTGTGACTTAAGTAGTTCCTTCAAAAATCTAATTTCAAAACTTAACATTAAATTAATGTGGTTGAAATTCATTTATTACTTTACAAATAAGTGCTGTTTTCTTGAGTGTTATCAAAAATATTATCAAAAAGGCAAATATTACTAAGACATTGCTGCATTTTTTAAGACGTTTTGAATTTTTTAATTGAGTTCTTTTCGATTTCACCCAGGATAAGAATTTAAAACCAACCCGTATGGACTTTCATCTTTTGAACTCGGAAAAAGACCTTGAATTCAAAGATTCCGGATTCTTATACCTTGAGCAGTGCACCATGAGAAGTAAAATTAAAGTAATGGTTGCCTCGAGCAATATGAAAAAAATTCAATGTTAAATGGTGTCTTTGGTATTAAATTATCGTTTTTCAAAAATTATTTCTAGTAATTATAAGTCAAATAATGCATCCGATATTTTATATTATAAATAAAATTAAAAATTATTATCTGCATTATGTAAATAATTGAAACTGTTTATTTGCCAAAAAGTATTTGTATACAAAATTTAGAAAGTAGTCATTATTATTTTGTTTTATTAAATAGCACCACTAAACGTTTCTCTGTTAGAAACTCTTACGTAATACGTAATTTTAGTTTTTTAACTAGTACCAGTAATTAGTTTACGAGAATACAAGTACCTTACTTTTTAAATACACCCATATGGCAATTTAAACAAATAACTTCTAATACTTTTAGTATAATGCCATTTCAGTAATTTGGTTGTGGCCATTCGATTGTCTCGGCCCGTTGTTTAAATTGTTTGCATACATACTCTACCACAAGCTTGAAAAACTTTGAATGGTGCGGAATAAAAATTTCCATAGCTTCTTAAAAGGTAATTATAAAAATGGAGTCACTTTCAGTGGATCATACCTACCCGGAATCAAATCTTCAGTAGTATAGTGGTCAGTATCCCCGCCTGTCACGCGGGAGACCGGGGTTCGATTCCCCGCTGGAGAGAATTTTTTTTTTTTTAAATTTATTTTTATTTATTAACTATATACTTCTATCTTTTAAATACTAGGTGCATTCATGCTCTATACCTTCTCTTCACGTGCTCTATATCCATTACATAAATACGAATTCTTCTTCCCTTTAGTTCGCATTCATCTTTATATTTGATACAATACGATATAATACATATCCATTAGTTCCATAATACATATCCAATAATTATGTTTTATCTTTAATTTATGCTAACATTTAAATTTCAGGTTAGAAACTAAAGCATATAAAGCAAAACTAAATATCATTGAAAATACTTAAAGATTTATTTTAATTTTAATTTTTTATTATCAAAAAACATTTTGCATGTATAGTTCCATCAATATCCTTGAAACTTGATTACAAAATTTGTTCATTTTAAATTTTATCCCTGATACTTTGACCTAACCTTACGTTACTCTTTAACCAATTGAACAAAATCTTTAAGTTAAATACAGTAATTCAGTTACTGTAGTTCATTACAGTCATTTTAACCAATTACATTTGTTGATTCATCAGAATTAACCAATCCATTTTCGACTTCACTTTTCTGCGACCACTTTTTTAATAGAGGATTTTTTAAATATTTTATAGGTTTTTTAATAAAATTTTAATTTTTAATTTTTAATAAACAGTCACTGTCACATAAATGTCTAGTCCGAGTAAGTGAGAATTACGAAAATAATCTCATATGAAGTTGTATATTCCAGAATACTCAAGACGTTTTATTACTTTCGTATTAGAACATAAGAAGTTAAAAAACTTTATTTCCTAAATTTGTAAAAAAGTTATAATGACAAGATGGTTGGTAAAACTTTCGTACAACTTTAAAGATCATTATCTTAATAATCCACAGCAACATAACATTTTGAATACTTCTCAAAAGTGAGTAATTGAAAGACTTGTAAAACTTGTGCCCACTCTATATGATTAACCCGAACGATTCTCCGAAACGAATTGAAAAAGAAATCACATAATTAAATAAGAAAAAAAAAGTAAGAACGAAAACCACACAATCGCAAGACTTTCGCGCGAAAAGAAAGTTTAATTTCGCGTGTATTATCGACGAACGATTAACTCGGCATCGATTGAGGGCCCGGAGCGACGCTAATGATACGTACTGTGAAAGAAAGAGGGAAAAGAGAGGAAGAGGAAATAGCCCCCTTTGCACCCTCGCGCGCAAAATAAGCCTCCCGATAATAATGTACAAAAAGGGTAGGTCGAGCTCTCTTTTCTTTTGTTCGGCCCGACTCGACGCAAATCTATAATAGCTGCACATGCATGCACACAGAGCAGCACACATTAAGCTTTTTGCAGCACCGCACCGCTCAAAGAGGAATTTATATAATGACGACACTTCGAGTTTGATTGGTAGGCAATTTTTCGGAATTTGATTTATTCGAACTAATATTTTGATAAAATAATTTTAATCTTTGATGGATTTTATTAACTGATACTCTAAGCAGTGTTGATGGAATTGAAAATGTGGCTTATTATAAATTAAATAATTTTTCATTTTCAAAGATTGAATTTCGTTTACTAATGCTGTTTTTTTTTCGAGCCCACCAAAACATTGACATCGTTCGTAAGGGGAGAAGACAAAAAACCCTGCATGGAAGCTCTTTACTAACTATTTATTATTTTATTCTTTTCTCCCTCGTTCTTTTTGCGTCTATAGTTTCAGGTTCTTGTTTTGACTGCTCGATCAAGAAAAAGACTTATAAGCATTGTTTGCAGGGAAATCATAGATGCAATAAACACATTTCTTTGTAACTGTGAGAAAACAAATTATATTTGAAAATAGAATTGTTTTAATCAATAACCGAAGTTGTGACCCCTAGGATTTTCTTAAATCCCTACCCTCTAATTGTAAATGTTAAAAAAAATGAAAATCCAAAACAATAACTGCCAATTTTTAAGATAAAATAAGTCCTCTAAAGGTGAACACACATGAACAATTATATTTCTGCGACCTTCGGAAATCCAGGCTTGGAGCTGAAATTTTGTTCAGTATTCGAAAGAAAAATCGACGAGACATCCCTTGCCATTTAACAATCGAACTCTAAATCAAATGCGCCTACAGATCAAACTCAGCAGATAAATGGTTCATTGTTCATGAGTTTGAAGCCGGTAAGAGGCCGCGACTAACACGCACTTATAATTCATAATGAAGGTCACTTGCCGGCAAGTCCAAGATCTCATTTTTTTAACGGCGTGGAAAAGAGAAAAGCATCCCTTGCTGAGGTAAAAGCAAATATCAATAAAGCTTATCTGTCGGCGGTGATCAAAGAAATCTATGTCGCTTAGCGATTTACCAGGAGTCGAGGTCGGTCGGCCCGATTCAGAGGAATATTATCGAGGTCTTTCTCTCACGAATCCGCCAAGGGAAATCTAACGAATTGCATGTACGAATGAGTAGCAGTAAAAAGTGAATTCTGGTTAAAGTTTAAAATTTTCATTTTTATAACATATTGATTAAAATTTAAAAAAAAAACAAACGAGTTAATTTAGTACTTAATTTATTATCGGTATCATCTGTTAAACAATTTTGTTAGGAAATTTAGACATTTATTGGTTAACACTATTTAGTAAACAAAACGCTACCAACCGATTTTGGCACAATGCTTTCTCATAGAGAACATAAAAACAATGAAACAATTAATTTATTTATGTAAATAGTTAAGGGGGAACTACATACGTACATACGTACTCTCTGAATCTAAAAATGTGCTTCTACGTCAAAACATGAGACTCGAAAAATTTCACAGATCCAAAGCTTTCTCTATTAGAAAGCAAAACGGCACTTTTTAATTGAACTTATTGCTTATCATCGAAGCCACTACGATTAGACTTAGAAAGAGTCTAATGGTAAGTAAAGCGTAAATTCAAATTAGAATTTCATCAAGGCGAAATTCGCAGACGAATTAGCCCGTTATTCAACGTCGCGATAATTCGAAACAAGTTGGTTAGGCAGCAGAGCGCCACGAGCTGGACGAGTCGACGACATCAATCACTGTCATTCCAGGACCTTCTAATTTCGCATGTATGCAGCGGTTATATTTTGGCTAGACGCTGCCCTGCAAAGACGTTCTGCACCGTCAAAGTAAACCCGTTTATCACTTTATCAACGACGAACTAACGGATGTTAATCACGAGATGAATCCTTATTGAAAATTATTATCTCTGCTAAAAAATGTCAAATTTTTGCTTTTTTTTCACTTGTACGATAAGTGCGTAATTTTATAAGTAAACCGTTGGTCTCCAGAAAATTAGCAGAAGCATACGCACTGGCTTACGTAGTTGTTGATAATTTGTTAAGTACAGTTGTAGATAACAAGTGCGTGTTTCAGATATTCAGATGTTACATTCGTCACTTTATTCACGATCTAAAAAGCAGATAAAACAATGAGAAAAGAAATTTCGCGTTCGTCGTCGAATCGGGGAAAAAAAATTCGCAACTGCACATTACGCGTAATGCAGTTGGAACGGCCACGGGAGAGGGTATTATAAGGTGGCAGCTGCCGCAAGTTGGCCGACTTTCCGCAAAACGAATAACGCCGCTACGGGGTTAAAATATAGGCGTGCATCGCGCGCCCGAACTGGAGCATGTGAAGGGCGTTAACTCATGCGCGCGGGGAAAGAAAGCGGCTTCATGGAAAGCGTGTAACTCGCCATGCTACCGTTTTTAAAATACACCTGAAATTTCCTTGCTCGTTCGGCCAATTCGTCAATGTTTTTTTCGCTATCGGTAAAAGCACAACCTAGTACTTTCGATCGAGGAAATTCCATTTGAAATTTCGCTCCTCTCGATCTTCTTTCGTCTCTTCTTTTTCTCGCGTTTTTTTTTTTATAATGGAACGTGTTCTCACGTAAGGAGATTTACCTCGGACACTAGAGAGAAAATGAAATATACATCTATTTAATTTTATAAGTTAATATTTCTCCTTTTCTTGCCTTGCATTTAGAATGTAGATTTTGTTTGCAAAGTGAATTTGGAATGCGCAAAGTAGAAAGCATCAATTAATTTCAAAGAAAAACTTGAAAGCATCGCAGTCATCTAAAATATAAAGTTCAACATAAAGCAGTGGCATCGTTTCTGCACCGCCGTTAGAAATTCCTTGAGACATTCTAAAGGAAACTTGGCGAGCTGCAACGAGCCAGTGTTTTGTTTTGCTTAGAAAATTTAAACCGTCACTACGATTTTCGGATTCTTTCTTCCGTAAGACGCTCGATCGCTCCGCAGAGTCTCCTCTTGCACCCTGCGCGTTTGCGGAGAATCGCATCGTACAGTTCCGTGCAAAATTTTCAACTGTTTACCAATGGAGCTCTTACTCATACCTCCCCAGAGGAGCAGAACGGTGGAAGTGCTTGTAATTAGCGCGGCCTTAAATAAGCGCTAGCGATCGTCGAAAGAGGTCGCCCTCGAGCTCCTTTGTTAAAGTAAGTGGGACTGACCTTCAGTTGGCTTCTTGGAGGCCCCGAAGACCGTGATGGGCCTCTTCCAGCCCCTCCAGTTGTTGCAGATCGACTCGGGCTCGGTGCTCCAGCTGCAGAGCGAGTCCTCCTCGAAGCGGTCCGAGTCCTCGAAGGAGAACCGGTCGTTCTCCTCCCAGTCGGCGAGAATGGGCTGGGCCCCCTGGGCCCCGTCGGCGTTGTCGACGCCGGCGGCATTGGCAGCGGGCGCGTGCGCGCGACGAGCATTGCCGGGCCGCTCCTGGGCCCCGGGCGCGCCGCCCCCGCCTCCGCCCACCACGACGGGGGACCGCGCCAGGTTGCCCGCCAGTTTAACGACTGCTCAGCGCGCCGCCGCCGTCGCCGCCGGCCCGTTGCCGCTGGCCCGCCACGTCGGCTGCGTCGCCGCGAAGGCCCCCAGGCAACGCTCGAGATCTGCACCTGCAACCAAAAGCAAACGTTACTAAACTCGAGCGACTCGTTGTTGTTGGGAAAGGCCAGAAAAGCTGAAGGAAGCCTTATATTTACGACTGATAAGCGGCAGCATTTTCAAGCACTTTCAACTAACAGAAATTCTATTCCAATTTTACTTGATGAAATGAATATTTTACCAGAAACTTTTTCAAGCGGTTTAAGTTGCTATTTATTCTTCAAACAAGTGTTGCAAGTGAATTTCGATTTTGTTAAAAAGATTAATTACTGTTTGTTAAAATAAACAATTACAATGATCCCCCTGGACTCTTTTGGAAAAAATTTATTTATTTTTCTCGTTTCGACCGCTAATCAGCAGTCTTTTTCAAGCTGGTAACAATTATAATTGAAAGCTTTTCTTTATTAAATACAATTACATGATTATACATTTTTTTAAAATTAAATTACTGATCTTTATTCAATTTTCAATTTTCGTGAAGTAGCGCTCAAATATCAATTTCGAAGAGGCGAGCCTTATCACGAGTCCTAGCTATAATTTAAGTTAAAAGTTAAGAGCTGCTTTCAGAGTTTTAATTGTTGTCGAAACGTCGCTAGGCTATGGCGACAAAAATAAATTATATTTGTCCATAAGAATCCATCAGGGTGATCATTGTAATTTTATATCTTTCCAACCGACAACTATTACCTAAACATTATGATTAAGAACAAGATTAAAATAGATTACTGTCAACGCGAACGTCAACTCCAATGCAATTACGGAAACAAATGGAGTTATTGTTGAGCTATAGACATTGAACTATGCGATGTATTTTAGTGAAGCGTTCCGCTTTTCTCGTTGTACTAGGTTAGGTTTCCGTAAGCTGTGACTCGGGTCTTTTTTGCAAGTTTTATGATCTATCTCTTTCATATCTCTCAGCGCATGCTTTGTCACTCAAAAGACGTATCTAATTATAATTATCTCTTTATTTGCATGTTTACCTTAAGCGATTAAGAAATCATTCAAAATATTTGATTTATTGAAAAATAGTTTGTAGAAACCGAAACATATTAATTTTAACGCGTCTGGACATTTTTTCTGTAATTTTTTTAACAAAACTTTCTGTCAAGTAGTAAAACAGTAATATTAAATTACTAATATGTATCAGGACGCCAAGAATCTTGAAACCTATTAATAATCGTTTCGCGTTGATGTCTATTTAAAAATTTTAAAACAACAATGTTGAAACACTGAGAAAGAAAGTACCACTACACAGAGAAAAAAGTTTAATTACCTCAATTTTGTACTTTATGAAACTTTTTTATTTAACACAGAATAGACTTTTTAGTAATCCATTTCGTTGCACTCTTAATTACAGAGATTAAAGATTTAAGTTAAAAAAAAATTTTTTATTAAATGTTAGACAGAAATTTTAAGGAATTGGTTAATAGAGCTTAATTAGTTTAATAATAATTAAAAAATGATTTTCAGGTTTGGTACCGATACTTTTAAATGTTATTTTTTCATAGGAGGCGCCACGTATAAAAACGTTTGTTAAAAGTAAAATTAAATTTTTAAGTTTGTTTTTTTCAAAATTTCAAATAAGAAGAAAAAGTCATCAAGAAGAAGAAGAACTTGCTTACTTGTTTTGATTTCAGGACAAGCATTTTAAATTACAATTACGGTATCAATTATACGCGATTCTGATAATCTATAGTTTTTTAAAGTCCTGTTTGTTTAAAGGTTCCAGACATTTGTTAATCTCAAAGTCAACAAAGCTTTGTAAGAGTAGCGAAAAAATTAGTAAAATCCAGTTAAAGGTTAAAAAGATGAATTTTGAATAAGGTAAAATTTGTAAATTCGAAAATGTTGGGAGAAAGATAGCTGCACACGGTTATCGGCTGTGGGAGAGCGAGAAAATCGAGAGAGAAGATAGAAGGACCTTGGCGGGTCGACAGACTCGTCAAGAACGTGCGACGACCCCGACCCCATAGAGGGAGAGTCGACGACACCCCTCCTCTCTATCTCTCTCTGAGCACCTACACAGAGACTTTCGGCAGCCCCACCACTTTTCCTTCACACACTTATTCATTCTTGCTTCGTCCCTCTTCTATACAGAGGTTTGGTCTCGACAAAAAGCACAAAAAAGGCGCAAGGAAGAAAGCCAGGCTGCAGTCGCGAGAACAAAGAACGCCGAGAGCGAGCAGCAAAGGCAGCCTCGCTCGATCTGCGATGTAAACAATACGCTGGCCAATAAACAGTGGCGAAGGGCGAGGCATTTAAAGAACACCGCCGAGGACTCACCTCCTCCAAAGACGGCGAAGCTCTCCCGGACGGCTAAGCAGAAGGGACGCGCGCACAGACACCTCTCGCGGATTAGCGACACTGGCTCCGGCTGCTGCCGTGCAGGACGAGCGACGCTGCCGATGACGCTCGAGCGCACAGCTGAGAGAAAGAAAGATTCGCACGCGCGCATCAAGTGCGAGAGAGTCAGAGAGAGCTCGC
This sequence comes from Ormyrus labotus, assembly GCA_035582975.1. Classification (NCBI taxonomy): domain Eukaryota; kingdom Metazoa; phylum Arthropoda; class Insecta; order Hymenoptera; family Ormyridae; genus Ormyrus; species Ormyrus labotus. The sequence continues at coordinate 30,824,810 of JAWWEO010000009.1, read as the reverse complement.
CCGCACACCCACTTTCCTTTCGCCAACTCTCCCTCTCTTTATGTAAGCGACGGCGAAGACGTACTCGCGCACTCGCACTCCGAGTCCGCCTGTCCGCTCTGCAAAAATCCGGAGGGCGCTTCTTGACGCCAAGCACTGCAAACACCTACACACAAAGCAACTAACCAACAAAGCTGCTGCTCGCGCTGCGTCCTCCTCTTCGGGACACTCGCGGGCGAGAGAGAGGACAACGGCACACACACTCACGGCGATCGCGGTCCCGCCTGCTGCTGCCGATACTGCTGCTACTGTTGTTGCTGCTGCTGCTGTTGCTGCTGCTGCTGCTGCTGTTCGTCGTCTTCGTCGGCAGCGATTTTCGCCACACGCTCACACACACACACCGCGCGCGCGCTCGATCTCTGTCTATCTGATATGTTGCTGCGGGAGCTCCGAGCGACTGGCTGCCCTTCCCCTCCACTTTCGTTCGGCGCAGCTGTGTCAGAGTATGCGTCCCGTGTGGCGCTGCTGCCCGCCTGCCTGCCTGCCTGCCTGGACGTCGAACCTTTCTTTTCGCCAGGCTGCGCGGCTGCTCGCGCGCTCTCTCTCCCTCTCTCTCTCTCTTGACTCGACTTGCTACCGCTGGCCAACAACCAACACCAACGCCAACACTGCTCGCTGCCCTCGCTGGCTGCACAGTCGCTGTCTCGCTCGCTCGCCTCTACCTCTACGCGAGCTCGCGAGCGACAATAACAAACATGGCGGAGGGCGCCTGCGCAGCAGCAGTCACCGATATCTACTCCCCCTTCATTGCTACAATACATATAAAATATACATACACATTATACACAAGTTGGAACAGCTACACGAGTTCGCAATCAAACCGCCAGACAGCGCAGGCAGTCGCAATTTCGACTTTTTTCAAACAATGCGCAAAGTTCCTTTCTTCTTTTTATTGTTAAAAAATTATTTCATACATTTATTGTCAAGAAAAGACCTACGGTCCCTATGGTTCTTACGCAACTTCGACTTTTTCCTTAGCGATTTTTTAATCGATCTTCAATTTAATCATGTTTGTTTTTTATTTTACAAAAATGAAATTAAAGTTAGTAACTCCTTTGGCTTCTTATCTATTCTTATTATTAATTACTTTTATCAGGCTATTTATTTATTAATTTTTCCATCATGCTTTACAAATCGATCGAAAGATATCGTGTACCTAATTTAAAAAAGTTGATTAAGAAAATGAAATTTATAGATTCAACAGTCAAATTAAAACTTATTTAATCGCGTATCAAAGGCCCATGAGATATTTGCAAAGTTAAAGCAGAAAATGATGGATAAATGATTAATTCTCGGCATAAAATTTACTTTACGGATTGTATATGTAGATGCATAACGTGTGTACAGATTATGTACTGCGAAAGAGCACGCGATGTAACACGTTGTACATTCCCACTCTTTCTGGTGTCGTTTTTCCTCCAAAGCGTCTGTGCATCATAGCCACTTCTACAACTACAAGATAAAGTAAGTAGCGCGCGCGTGTGTGTGTGTGTGCGGCGCGGAACGGAGAACGTCGGAGAAAGAGAGCGAGAGAGTGTGTTGCCACTATTGCCAGTCGGACGATCGTCAGCCCCATTGAACTCTTACCGAGTCCATCGGTTCATCTCCAGCTTTTAAGCAGCAACGAAGAATACCGCAATAATAACAAGTGGTCTGCGAGAATATTCCCCGAAGAAAAATGGTATTTTAATATTTATTTAATTCCATGCATTTAGCTAAATAACATGATCATCACGGTTTGATAATGATGGCTATAAGAACTACCGAGTGAGCGAACTGTCATTTTTTATTAATTCGAAGTTGTAAGAACGTGTGATTCATTTACTAATTTCTTGATTAATTTTTCGCATAATTCATTGTATTTTTCAATATGATGAAACATGTTTAATGTTGGGTATAAATAATTCATCTTTTTAATAAAAAATAAATGTTCAATATGAAACTTGCTAATTTTTAGGAATAATCAAAATAATTCAATATTTATTTAGAATAAAAAATTGATAAAGCAATAAATTAAACAAAAAAAAGCAAATAAAATATAATATCTGTAAAATATTAATTAACAAGATGTTCTTCTTTCAGACCTCTAATAGTATATGTGATATCAAGGATGATGTAAAAGATGCTTTAAAAGAGTTTCGATTCCGCAAAAGTGAAAAGAATTCAACTCTCTTATGTAAACTGGAAATTATTTACTTTTTTTCAAATGTGTTAAATAATAAGTACTAAAACTATGTTTTTTTTAATTTGTAGTAAAAGTTGACAGAGAAAATCAAAAGATTTGTGTAGATGAACTTATAGAGGTAAGAAATATTTTTGCTACAGAAATAGTATCATATAATTTTTAGTACACTAAAAATGTGTTTCTACTAGGATATACAAATAGAAGAGCTGCAAAATATAATTCCAGAACATGAGCCACGCTACATTGTTTATAGTTACAAAATGGAACATGCTGATGGAAGAATTTCTTACCCAATGTGTTTCATCTTTTATACTCCAAGAGATATTCAGATGGAGTTACAAGTATTGTATGCAGGCATGAAATTAGTTTTACAAAGAGAAGCAGGTCTTACTAGAGTTTATGAAGTTCGGGAATTGGAAGAACTAACAGAAGAATGGCTCAAAGAAAAATTAAGCAGGTAGAAGATGTGATTTTTTAGTAAATTTATACAATATTCGCATCTTTAAGATTTTTTGTATTTTATTGCATTTATCAATGTA
>JAWWEO010000009.1:30795921-30821288 GCA_035582975.1 Ormyrus labotus | reverse complement strand
GGATGCGACAAAATCCACGTGGATGGCACAAATATCTACGTAGATACCCAAACCAAAATCCACGTGGATGCGACAAATCCACGTGAATGGCACACAAATCCGCGTAGATACCCAGGGCAAAATCCACGCGGATACTGCAGAAATCCACGTGGATGCCATCTGCGTGAAATCCATCTCGATACGCAGATAAAATTCCACGTGGATACCAAAGAAATCCACTCGGATGGAACAAATATCCACGTAGATACCCGGACCAAAATCCACGTGGATATCCTTCTGAAAATTTTCAATAGGGAAAGTTCCAGGAAAATCCATTACCCAAATGTCACACAGTCTCTTTGTTAGTACGTAAATTTAAGTTAATAATTAACGAAGTAGTTTTAAATATTACATTTTAATCTTTATATTATATGAATTATATTACTCAACTTCAAAGTCGATTCTATAATTGATCACTATAATTGATCACTAAAGAAATGTTTCTTGATGAGAGACTTCTGTACTCATTGTTCGGAAAACTGGGAATGAAAGATTTGCAGAGTGTGGCCTCAGAGCCGGATTTAAGAGTGCTCTGCCTGGCGATTGGTGCGCCACCAAACGTTCAAAGCGTATTTTTCTAATTTATATTAAAAAGCGATAATTAGAAATTAATTACAAAGCTTTCCTCACTGTAGGCAATATCCAAGTATATTTTTAAAAAAATTTCAGAAAGAAATAATTTAAAATGAGGGCGTAATCTGGAGGAAACATTTCAAGCTGCAACAGTAGATTGGTTATGTTCGTCTGCTGTGTCTTAAAATTGTTTCCTCCAGATTACATTTTTATTTTCACTCCTTTCTTCATGAAACTTTTTTTAAAATATACTTTCATATTATCTACAAGTAGGAAAGCTTTATTTACTGGATTTAGAGTTGTCAATTAATTTTAAATTAATAAATAAAATTTCGATAGTTGAAGGAGGCGCCACAGTCAATTTGGACTTGGGCAATTTCGGCAGAGCACTCTTAAGCACTAGGCGGAGTAGGCTGCAGCCTATGGGCCCCCACCAGCTTGCCACGTGTTTTCATGTACATATCTGTAAAAATTTCGAGCCATTTTGTCAATTAGTTTTTGAGTAAAAAGCTGAAAACTGAAAAAAATGAGTTTTCTATGACCAACGATTACGGAAGTAAAAATGCTTTAATTTAATTGAAATTGTAGAAAAAGTTAGATCTTTTGTATGTTCAGAGCTGCATAGCTTTTAAGCTTATGAAACTTAGTAGTGCAAAAGATATGATGGTTTTATTATTTTTTAAAAAATTTCTTAAATATCTGTATCTTAGTGAATAATCGGTCTTTTTCAATGATCGGCCACTAATTTTTTTCGCCTTTAACTAAATTTTCAAAATTAAAAGAATTTTTAAAATTCATCTACTAGTTTTTGTTTTATAACGATTTTAAATTATATATGGTATTGCAATTATATATATAACATATTAGTCATATTATTATTATTATTATTTTATTATGATTGTTTGCATTAGTTTCAGCAATACAGTTAGGCAAAATCCAATCATCTTTTGTTTTATTCAATTCTATTTTATGTTAACTTTAATCATTTTATTGACTAATTTGAAAAAATTATTCATTTATTTTGAGTAAATGATACAGCTCTGTAATCTTTTTCTGTTCTTGAGAGTTTGTGAAACTGCGTGTTAAAGAAGTTAATTTTTTAATAGTTGTAAAAGCTAGAATGTTCAGAATTTTCAGGGCAAAGTTAGATAAGTTTTTGTGGTTGCGCGCTTTAACCCGCCAAAATATTTCTCTGGATTCATAATTTTGTACATTTTACACATTTTATATATATTATACATAGCTTACATAGAGGCAATAAACAGATTTTAAGTTTAGAAGAAAATAACTTGATGTCGCAAACTGTAGGAAACCTAAGACTTTGTTACAGTATGTTACATAGTTTACGACGTGTAGAAATGTAACCTTCTCTAGAGCCACTTATATGCGTACCCATCCCTGCATGCATGCGCTTTGAATAATACCAACCTTTCGGGTTAGCAGTGCAATACCAACAATAAAAAATATAATGAACTGCACCTGCGCAAACTACGTTTCTTAAAAATGTACAGTGCTGACCTGCCGAGCTGAGGAATGTTTTCTGCAATTCTGCAAAACAAATAACTATAGTTTAGTAGTGAAGTATTTTATCAAATGTTAAAGAAAATGAACAGTTTCCTCCAGAGAAACGTCGAAAGCGTCCGTTCGTTAATAATTCTTTAAAAGCACAAGTAAACCGTTATGTTCTTTATAATCAGGCGAACTATAAATTTACCAACATAACCTTTATTTTTTAATCGGAAACAACAATCGGTAGTTTATCTCGACTGTTAAAAATGAGGTCTTGCGGCAAGTATATTTGTAATCCCTGTAGCTGGAAGGAATTTTGCATGAGAAGAGTCTCTTTCGATGCCGTTTGCCCTTTATTCGCGGTGCCGATACTCACTGTAATCGCTGCTCAAAATTTAATTTGTCATATTCTAGTATTCGTGTTAACACCAATTATTGTTTATTATGTTTACCGGAATTTTTTGCGATTAACTCGAACAAGATTTTTTCTTATGTGGACAATTACAAGTGTCCTTATGTTGATGTTGGTTTTTGAGGAGATTGTTGTCCCACTCTTGGAGATTCTACCAGAGGAGAATTTAGTTTTTAAAATTTTTGTTGTAAGTGGACTTGTATGTGGCTATAAAACTAGAACTTATGCAGATCAGTCAATTCAGGAAAACACTTCACTGGAAGGTTTGGAGCTTGGAGAAAGCAATGAAGATCTTTGCATCGTTTGCCATAAAAAAACTCCATTTAGAGCTTACCACTGCAAATTGTGTCAGACTTGTATTTTGGGCAGAGAATACCATTGTAAATGGTAATTATAAAATATTCAAAGAAATTATGCTTCATTTGGTTTTCATTGATAATATTGATAATTATTTTATTTTTTCAGGCTTGATTGCTGTATAGGTGCTAATAATTTAAGATGGTATATGGGTTGCTTGTTCTCTTCATCTGCAGCATTTTTATATGGTTCAAATCTTACAATGACTACAGTGTGCCACCCATTTGCAATTTTTTATACGGTGCTTTTACCTGATGATTGTAGTGATGTTTATTATGAACTACAGTAAGTTTTTTAATATTTTTCTACTATTTTGATATTTGCAAATTTACAGTAAATTTATTTATTTGTTTTAGGATAGCAATTTGTTTTGTATCATCAGTTTATAGTCTTCTAATAGGATTAATTGCCATTTTTTATTTATTTTATCATCTGTGGTTGTTGTATCTTGGGACAACTACAAATGAAAGGCGCTTTCTCATTCAAAATCAGCATAATGAAGGAGTATTTAAGAAAGCAGCTCAATTGATTTGTTGTAACTCATGAGTATTCTTTAAATTAGAAAAAGTCAATTTTCAGTAGCCAAAGAACAACCACAGATTATTTAAAATGAAATGATTCATTTTTGTTTAATGATAATTAAAAAAGTAACAAACGGAGAAGTATAATTAAAACTAATGTATATCATTCATTGCAAAGTATCAAAACTAGATACAGACTTTGCTTTTTTGTAACATAGTGCATTGGTAACTATTAATTATAACTGTGATATATTAAAAAATGTAATACTATCAAAATGAAATCTAAGTAATAATGTATAAACTAAGAAAGATATCAATGGCTGTTGTACAATAGTAGCATAAAGTTTATAAAAATACGTACGAGTGTTCATTATTATACATGTACAATATCAATATTCTAAATACAAGTCTTTACATAAGTAATGTATGTACTATTTTTTACATTCATTGAATTCAAAGAAACTTTCATAGTGGACAATCCAATGTTTTAAGAATTCAAAGAAGCTTTTCTCAATTTTGGAGTATCATCAGGGATAAATTTTTTTATTAAATCTCTCCATTCAACTCTCCTCTGTTCTCTTCTCTTTATATCATCAGATATTAATCTGTACTTTCTCCAGAGATTCAAATAAATTTCCTTTATGCGTTTCTCGTAATGTTTAATAGCTTTAACTTCTTTTTCGTGCATTATGGCTCTTACTTGTTCATACAGCAAATGCCAGGCTTTCAAATACTTTCCTTGTAACTTCATGTCGAAATAATCGACGGCCGTTTGGTATTTTTGCCTCATATCTAAGGCGAAGCACTTCCAGTCGTCAAAGGCATACCACATTAGATTATGTCGGTATACTTTGTCGGCTAATTTTATTTTGTTCATTTGCTGATCATGCCATTCATTTTTCCAAGCGGTGAAAACCTTATATAATAAAGTTTCTCTATAATGATGATCAGCTTTTTCTAAACGTTTATGCTTTTCTTCTACAATACTATTCAGAGGTTCTAAAATATACCGACGAAACAAGTACCTATTGTAACAAAGGTCCGCCAGATATTCTAGTTTTTGTTTTTTTTCAATTTCTTTTATGCGTCGAATTTCCTGCTCTCGTCGAAGTCTTTGACTTTCCTTTATTGCCTTTGATCAAGTAAAAAATGAACATTATTGATAAAAAGGAATGAATTAAAAAAAGGCTCGTTCGGTAAAAGTACCTACTTGAATCTGTTGTTGCCGAAGTTGCTCTTCAGCCTCTTTTCGGCTAAATTCTTCTCTTCTTTTTTGCTCCTCCCGCTGCCGCTGCCGAAGCTCATTTACCTCCTTTATTCTCTGTTTCCTCGCTTCGGCGCGAGCTTCCATTCTTGCTAAAAATCGCGGTGGGCTCGGCATTTGCGGAATCTCAGTTATCGTCTTATCCCTTAAGAAAAGCACTTTGCTTATTCTATTCTGAAGCAAAATTTTTGAAAAATGAAAAACACTCAAACCTGTAGCCCTGCTCCCTCATTAAGTGAATAAGACTCCTTCTCGTTTGATGATCACATTTGTTGAAAGCCTGCTTGACAACCTCTACTGTCTGCTTGGCAGTCTCCTTAGTTTCCTTGTCGATTTCCTTCAGCTTCATTTCTTCGATCTTCTTATTTTGCTCGGCAAGCTTTGCTTTCTGCTCTTGAATAATCATCTTCTGCGCTTCGAGTCTACTCTGTGTGCAAGTCGTGGCTACGGGCTTAGTTTTCCGCAGCGACTGCTGTTTTTTAGCTGGAGTCTGAGTCGGAGTCTGAGCTTTGGTGCGCTTTGGAATGCCACTGCTCTCGACGGGAGTGATAGATTTTTCACGCTGCCTCTCTGCGATTGCACTGACGAGCAGCTCGATTTTCCGCTCCTTGGACACCTGTGTCTCAATTCGTGTGTACTCGGCGAGTTTCTTCATTGTTACCGTGCGTTTGTGCCAGGTGTCAAAATAGTGCTTGAGCCTTCTCCTCGAGTTTCTCTCATTGATTTCGTCTCTCAACTTCCGTATTCGGTGCTCCTGTTGAGCGTACTGTTTCAAAGCGTTGAAAGCTTTTCTCAAGCTCTCTTCATCCGTATCTTCTTTTTGCAAGCCCGGCTTGTCCGTAATTGTCACTTTGATCACGTCAAGTTGAAAATTTTGTACCATTTTTCCTCAGAGCGCTCAGACTTGTGTACGAATGTTTGCTCGTGCCCGTCTGTCGTTATGGTAAAGTTGGAGGGGAGGAAAACACTCAACTTCAACGAATCAATCTTTACTTATTATAATAATACAGACCACTTTAAATTGATAAAGAACCTATCGAGTATATTTTACGATTGAGCGCATTTTAAAAATTCAAATTTTTACGAGTCGCGAGCATGAGATTCTCGTTTCCTCGTTCCTATACCTATACCTATGCGATTGTCTTTGTCCAAAACGCGCGCGAGGGCTACATCAGTTGGGAGTTTGGGGCCTGCTGCCAGAGACGAAGCAACGGGGTTATTTACAAGATCTAACCTGTCTATACAACGTAGTTGGAGGCGCTATTTTTTATTAAATAAGTCGAGGACATCGTTACGCAAAAACCTAATTCCATTAACGATTTTGAAGCAGAATTCAGCGCAAGAAAACGTCAACGAAGCAAATAAGCGTTGCTGTCTTCATAATAAAGCGAAAGGTAAAAAAACACTATCCCTGCCGTTCTTTATTTTTGAGCGAAAATTTTTACTTGCATACCTAAATAAATAAGTGATGTACCTCGATAAACGGGAGAGCCTCTGGTCAGTATTTTCCGCGGGATTCACTTCTTGTCATAGGTAGTCAAACTGAATTACTGTTGAAAACTCGATCTGGCACGGTGAGACGTTATGATGTATTTACGTGCGTACAGACAAACACATGCACGGGGCGCTATACGCGGACGTAAGGTAACTTCACGAATGCGAAACGAACTTCGCTACAGTGACATCTTGTAAGTGTGTGGGGGGAGGGGGGTCTCGTCTCTCGTGCATGCACTGTTCGTTATTGTCCGATTCTCGCTTTCTGTTTCTGCTTTTCTACATGTTTTCGCTCGCTCTTCTGTCATTATATAGCGCAATTCCAACATTTTCTGACTGTTTTTTTTTTCGCACTCCGCTAAACAATTTGAGGTAACGGACCTTTGTGGTACATGGCTGCGGGAAAGCAAATGACAGTTTCTCTGTCTTTTCGAAATGTTGTTTACGTGCGTAATGTTTGCGTTTCAGTTTCAGATCATGTAATCTGCAATAGTTTATTGCTGCGTATGTAACTAGATAAAAATTTTAAACATAACACTATGGCTGACTCTTGTGGAAAAAAGGAGCAAAACGATATCGAAGAAAAACTCGTTGATAAAGCAATTACCGAAGAGGTATCATTGACTTTGCAAGAGGAAAGTTTGGTGGAGCAAAACAAGAGTACAACTTCACTGGACACTAGTTTGAATGAATGTCAGAAAAGACAAGAGGAAGAGGATGTTGATGAACCTATGGAAGAAGCAACTTTAGAAAGTATGGAGGCTACATCTTCAACCGTCCATGAAAGTAAACCATCTAATTCTGCAGAATGCTTAGCTAAAAGATCCAAGTCTAAAGGTATAGTATACATCATACATTTTATTCTGTATTAATTATTGTTTAGATTTTATGTTAACAAATTTTTTGTAGATCATATTGATAATACAAAAGATTCCTGCAATGATTCTGATAGTGATTCATGTGAAGATTCTAGTAAAAGACAAAAATTAAATGAGCAACAGCCTAATACTTCAACGAGTGACACCAGAAGCGATACTCAAGATGTTGCTAACTTTAAATATAGGTTAAAAAAACCTAAGGATCGCAATTATCGCAATCAAAATGATTCTAGTGATCTGCGAGAAGATTCTAGCGAACATGATAGTGCACCCGAAGTATCATCCAGTAGTAACTCAACAATGTCTTGGGGTTTCTATGAGGGATCAAATGATACTGTAGGAACTTCTGATACTGGAAGTGAACCTTTGCAAGGCATAACAATTTTTTATATAATATTTAATTTGTATATAATTATTAAAAAAGTATTTTTTTAAAAATAGTAATAAAAAATATTGTTTTGAAAATATTTATTTCGAAAATGGATTTATGATATAATACTTTGTAGATAATAATGATTCCAACGATTGGACAACAGCAAGTGAAAATGATACTGATGGCATACTAAAAGTCTTGCAAAAAGAACCATCAAAGTCAAATTGGTCTATTGTAAAAGATGTAGTTGATAGACAAATGGGATTTAATAATTCTATCCCATGTCGATTTTATGGTTCACTTCATGCAGTTCAACGACTTGAACTTATGTACAAGCTTGAAGATCATATTGTAAATTAATTTATCATCGTTTTTTCATGTCAAAAACTTAATGTACAAATTATTAATTACTTATTCTATATTTTAGGGTTGCGTGAATGCTTTAGGCTTTAATCAAAAAGGAAATCTACTTGCAAGTGCCTCAGATGATTTAAAAGTAACCATATGGGATTGGGCAATTGGAAAAAAACGCATAGCTTTTCATAGTGGTCATCGAAGTAATGTCTTTCAATCAAAATGGTTACCGCTTGATGTAGAAAACACGGTAATAACGTGTGCGCGAGATGGACAAATTCGTTTAATCGATATTCAATCTAAAGTTACTCGTAAACTAGCTCAGCATCGAGCACCCTGTCATAAATTGAGTACTCATTTAGATTTACCGCATATCGTACTTTCTGCTGGAGAAGATTCTAAAGTTTTACTAATTGACACACGAGAAAGTAAAGCAACAAAGTAAAATGCTTTCAGTTTCTATATATAAATAATAACTACACTTTTAATTGCTTTGATACTTAAAACGTTTATTTTTTAGACTGCTGTCAGTTAAAGATAATGATCGTGAAATGGAGCTTTACAGTATCCATTCAAATCCACTAAATAATTTTGAGTTCTGTGTAGCTGGTCTATCAAATTTTGTTAAAATATATGATCGAAGGAAACTTAGTGATCCATTACATCAATTATGTCCAGAGGGTCTAGTAAGTAATTTTAAATAGATGTAAAGTCATGTATGTAGCATTAGATTTTATTTTATTTCTGTTCAAATTTTATTTAGTTATCTAATGATCGGGCGCAAATAACGTGTGCCGTTTATAATCACAATGGAACTGAAATTATTGCTTCGTACAATAATGACGATATTTACTTGTTTGATGTTGCATCGTCATATAAATGTGGTGACTTTGCTCACATTTACGAAGGCCATCGCAATACTGCAACTAGTAAGTTTATAGAATATTTTTTTATATATAATTCAATTAAATAATTCCTAGATTACAAAAATTTACTTTTTTCCAGTCAAGGGTGTTAATTTCTTTGGACCAAATAGTGAATTTATTCTGTCTGGTTCTGATTGTGGAAACATATTTATATGGGATAAAAAATCAGAAGCAATTGTTCAGTGGATGCCTGGTGATGAACAAGGAGTTGTAAGGACTTTTTATTGTTTTTTGCTAAATACTATCAGAACATTTAATTAATAAAAGCGTTAATTTTTAGGTCAATGCTTTAGAACCTCATCCTCACATTCCAATTTTAGCCACAAGTGGTCTTGATTATGATGTAAAAATTTGGATACCATCTCGCGAAGAAACGCCTAATATTAAGCAAAAGTTACAATCCGTAAGTATTTAAGACATTTATTAGTAACAGAAGAATTTAATAACGTAATGGTATTGATTTAAGTATTATTGACTAGTGTATAAAGAAGAATATGTCAGCCAGAACAAAGAACGCGGTAGAAGAAGAAATTATTTTTGACGGAAACGCTGTATTATCAAGTTTTTTGATTATGTTACGTCATGCTGAGGAATCAAGGGTAAAGCAATTTTTATTTTTTACTATACTAGAATCATATTGCATTTAAAGTTAATTAAAAATTAAATTTTTAAATAATTTTAATTAATTTTGTATGTTTGTAATTATCTGAAATTAATCTTATTTTAAAAACATTTTTATCGATTTTCCATTATTCTTAGGTAGATGGATACATTTTTAAATAGATTCACCTATTGATAAGTCTCTATCTATTTACTTTTGCTTAGTAATTTAAATCTGATTTCTTTATATTATCGATTTTAAATTATGAATGATAGAAAACTGTTAAACTATAAAATTAAAAAAAATTTAAGATCATTAAGGCATGCCCTGGAGCTGAAGTAAACCGTTAAAAAATTTAAACAATTTGATTGATTTGAAAGCAGCACCAAAAGAACTAATACAAATATATATTGTAGTTTAAAATTGGCGTTCTGCAGAAAAAAGGAATAATTTAACCAATATTTTTCTTCTTTTTTTTGGAAATTAATAATCTTTTTTTTTTTTTTTATTTAGCATCTAGATAGAAGAAGCCTTGGAAATCATGTTTATTATGAAGGAGAAGTTGGTATTGATGACGATAGTTCTTCCAATTCAAATTATAGTTCTAGTGTACATGATAGTAGCTCGGAGAGTTCAGATTGTTGAAAAGTGTCACTACTTAAAAAAACCTTCATTTTTAATTGCATTAAATTAAATATTGGATTTGTTAAAAGTTAAAGCTTAAAAATTGTTACTGGTAATTTTTGAAATTTAAAATTTTATTTTTTTTATACATCAAATAAAATGAATTATTTTTTATTGATTTCCGAGATTCATTAGATTTTATTTTTAATATACACCAGTAACATTTTTATTTTCTAATATTAATAATATCATAAAAGCATGTAAATAAGCTAAAAATTAATAACATAAATAATTTATTAATTACAATTCTTCATCAGTTGTGATTTTAAAGTTGCAAAGACTGAATTATTTATATCTATTAGATGCATACAAATTTAAAGTGTAAAGCTTAATCAAGCAATTTAAAATTAAAATCTTTGAGATGTAATTTTTAGAAAATGTACAGTTTAATAAAAAATTATTCATGAAGTATTGTACAATAATTTTTTTTTTATTTTTATTACACCTTTAGTAAAGTAAGAGATTAAAAAGAAGTTAATAGTAATAATGTTTTTTATTAATATTTTTAGTATAAAACTTTTGCACCAGAACGTGATACAATTGATATTTTTTGAACATTTAAAAAATTCCAATAGAGTAAGCAAGGGCTGCATATATGTATAAAGTCAATGATCCCATTACAGTTGCACTAATGGCTTTAATAAACAATGTTGTCCAAGGTCCAATCATAAAAGTACTTACTAAAAAGTCTGATATGAGTGGCCTGTACACTGCAAGTAATAGCATACTTACAACAATAGGAACTAAACTTTGTTTTAAATCATGCCTTGACCAAAGCCAAACTAATGTTGCTGTTGTAATGTGCTGAACCTACAAATAAATAAAAATTCCAAATTCAAATTTCTTTAATACTTTAAATAAATGAATGTATTATACAGATATATTCCTCACCAAGCAAATATTTGATTCCAAACTTTTTTGAATATATTTCCAATCAAACTCTGCTCCTCTAGCACCAACCCATAGCAAAAGAAATCTAGTTAAAATAACTTCAGCTCCAGCCCATCCAATTCCTGCCGTTAAAACTTTGGCATGTCCTTTACCTGGGATTCCATTTAAAACTAGATAAATTCCAACTAAATCTGCTAAATCAATAGATGACTTCAAAAATTCCTTAAAACACAAATTATTAAATTAAATAAAAATTTATTATTTAAAAAAAAAATGATCTAATAAATTCTTACACCAAAAAAATCAAAGCCCTTATATCCTATGCTATCAGCTGTAGGGAAGAAAGTAGCTAAAGCAAGCATTTTTATAAGCTGTGTGAAAACATAAATTCCACCTGCTTGAATGCATTTCCAGAAGGCTCCATATTCAGATCTAATAAAATAACAAATAATTTTATGTTTGATTTCATCAATTATTTATTATTTATGTTATAAATTATCAAACTTACAGTCCTGAATATTTGTAGGTTAAGTAGTAAGGAACGTACACTAAAGCTAGACAATTTCCAAAATGATACAACGTCATGTTTTTATTTTTTTCTATTTTCTACTAATAAATAATAAATCTAGTTCAAAAATTTTACAATGCATATATACACTAAGTAATTCTAAATTTACGTTACTTCATTATATACACAAATGAATATGTTTCATATATATAGTCGTTCGAAGAAATGTACGAAGAGATGTGTTCCTTGACCAATCACATGATGACATTCGCCGGTCGTCGTCAGTGACGTCATTCATTAAAAGGCTTCTTTCTATGCGACACCATGTTGACGACTAAATATATATATTTTTACACGATTGTGAATTAAGTATGTTCTAACAAAAAATTGTTTGAAATTATTCTTAAAGAAAAATAAGTTTAGTCTTTTTGTTGCAAATTAAGATATTTATGTTACGTTAAATTATTATTGACAGAATTTTTAATTTCATTATAATCAATAAAGACAATTTCTTCTATAATTTGAACATTATTACTGATTGTTTTTAATTCTGCATTGACTTCCTTTTTTTGCTCTGCTTGGGCGGTCTTTTCTACAGATTTCGTAAAACTAATAAAAAAATTATTTTAAACTTATTTTATGTTTATGTATTAAAAATAATGAAAGATATAGATACTTACGTCTTATCGCCACCTTTTTTTAATACATTTGGTATAAACCTCGATTTCTTTTTCATCATCAAAAGGGAAGGTACCGCAATTTTTTTTAATCGTCTTCTTTCATAATTTCGTGCTGAAAAGAATCATCAGATTAAAGAAAAATATTATTGGCCTAAGTAAAACGTACCAAATTTATTAACTTACTAGGCAAGTAATCTTCTTTCGTAAAATGCGTACTACAAATGAAAGTATTCTTTCTAACTTTGGTTAGGTTGCATTTTTCAATCCATTGTTCACGAATGTGTTGAACAATCGGTAATCTATGAAAAATAATCCCAGCTTCAGAAGATATCCTTTGGCATCCTTCAACACTGCATTTATACGCTTTTTTAACACTCTGTGAATTCATGACTTCTCTAAAAGTAAAATTCAATAATTTTTTAAACAGTTCACTTAGATACTGTTTTGACTTGATCGAGTCCGTAGAACGGCGCCACTCGTCGATGTCCAAAATTGAAACTTGTTTAAAAATGCACGGACTGACAGGTGACAGACTGCCACTTTTTACTTTACGCTTTTAGTTTGTTGTGTGTACTAGAAAGTTGCTTTCGTTCTGTTTACGTCAAAGAATGAGCGAGAGAATGTCAAGGAAAATAAACAAGGACAGTTGCATTCAGAGAAATAGGTTAGACAAAGACTAATTTATATAGTCATTATTGTAGACAACGCGAAAAATCTCCCACTAGTCCGCAACTCGAGTGTCAATCTGTCGCCAGTGTCGCCAACGCGTTCAGCTTGTACTACGCACTTAATCAAACGCGCGTCTTAACGTAGACGATACACAATGTATACATAATACTTATGCATTTCGTGCGAAATTTTACTTAAACTACTGACTACTGAGTAGTTTCGTAGTGATCAAGTACAAATTTTTTTATTTTACGTATTTTAACGAGTTGAAAGATAACAAGCGATGCTGCAGATGGTAGCTGGGACGCTCGTTTTTGAAAGTGTTCAATTTCTTTAGTAAAAAGTCGTTTCCGTGAAGCAAATCGAATATATTTGTATATTCTGTAAATAGTTTGTCTCAGAACTACTTTTATCTGCGATTTTTATGGAGTTTAATACACATATTAGTTGTAAGTAAGTTAAATAGAAAAAGTGCTTTGTTTTCAGCAAAAATTTAATTGTGTTTGTTTCATATTCATCTAGCCAGATTACTAGATTAACAAGAAAGATGCACCCACAGTTATCAATGACACCAAGAAAGTTACCAATCTTTGTTTTTCCTCAAAGTCTCAACTTTTATGTTGATGACCAAACCACACATAAACTAATTTTAACTTTATATAATCCTTATGATTTCCCAGTTAAATTCAAAGGTACATAGTATACTTAGATTTTCATACAGTTTTGTTTTTTTTCCAATTCTGCAATATAATTCACTATAATTATTTTATTTATAGTCTATGGTACTTCACCCAATAAGTACGTTGTACTTGATCCGGAAGGAACAATCAAATCAAAGTGTTGTATAGATATTGTCATTCGACATGCAGCAATATCAATATCTAATTGTTCTGTTGACAAATTTAGAATACAAATGCAAGAGTATCCTACAAAACAAGTAAGTTCATAATAAAATAAATTAGATATTTTTTATTGTTATTATTTTCTTTAATGAAACAATTCTTTAAATAATATTAATAATAGTAGCATTTAAATCTTATGTAATAGTTAATGATATCTAATTTTATTCTATGAATTACATTTTATTAATGTACAATATTTTGCAGGTCATAGGGAAAAGGGATATTGAAGCTAGGCTTTTGCCAGGTGTTCCAGATTCTTCAGAGAGGATTACTCCTGACCCAGAAGTATTCCAACAACTTCCAACAAATAACAGTGGACAAAATTCACAGTCTTATGCTGTAATTAATAATAGGGATAGTGCTAGAAGTTAGTATATTTTCTGAAAAATCTTTAATTAAATTTAATTTGTATTTCTTTTTCTATATTTCTTTGGTAAAAAGTCAAGCAATTTTTATTTAAGTAGTTGAAACTTAATGAATTAAACAAAAAACTTGCTAGGTATTAGATCGCTTAGCATAAAATTAAAAATTTTATAATTAACATAGTTAATATGTATTGTATTGTATTGTTTTATTTATATATACTTTTATTTATTTTCCAGGAGGAGGAGAAATAAACTGGGTCATAATTGTAATTGGAATCATTTGCATTACAGGACTTGTATTACCTACAAAAGGTGACGAATATAATTACGTACCAGACTGTTTTCATTTAACGTTGAACGCTAAATTGGTTTTGACCTTTGTTCTAGGTAAACAATATATAAAAAACATTTTAATTAACTTACTTAAATTTATTTATTTCAAAATTTTTATTGATACTCATAAGTATATTTATTTTCAGGTATGGTCACAAGCAAATTATTGAGGATTCAATAGTTTTTTTTTAATTTTTTATGAACTTAAAGCTTAAGAAAATATCAAGTCTGATTTATTATCAGACTTATATATTTGTCTTATAGATTACGCACACAAATGAAATGATTAGCTTAATTATGTTTTCCCATGTGTGTTATAAATTAATTTTTAATATTACGTAATTTTAAAGTTAGTATCAATAGTGGTGTATTCATTGCTATTTTCATAAATTTGATGAGGGATGCTTCTATAATGAAATTTGTAAGAATGTGCACAAGTGTTGTCATTTTTTATAATATTTATAATTTATAAATTTCTTATACTTGTTGTTCCTCATCTTGATGCTAGTCTGTAAGTTTTACCTATTGGAATAAGATTGAGCAATATTTTTATACACGTGTGAAAGATAAAGTTTTGACATTTTTTACCAGTCATAAAATTATAAAGAATGTTTTATTTTATTTATATACTGTTTGTCATTTTCTATACCACAACTATTTTATAAGAATTTGAGTTTGAGATACAAATAAAGTACTCAACTAAACACAAAAAAAAAAAAAATAGTAAAAATATTTATTTATTAGTTTTAAATTCTTAGTAACTAAAAGAGAAATTTGACAAAGTAATGACTTTTACTATAATAATAGAGGGCAAAATCAAGTTATTGTTCTATACTTTATTTCTATATCCATTATTTACAGCGTTATTTACAAAATGTCGAAATTTCAATGCAATGCATTGGGACCTGCTGTACATTCACACAAGATTACTGATGAAACTATAAATGTCTGTTAAAAAATTAATTTTATTAATACCTCTTTTTGGAGTATGAATGTCATTTTGGTATATTGTACTCTTGTGTATAAAGTCAATAGTATAAGTACATTCTTAATTTCTCAAGAAGTTCACTGATTCCCAGTTTTTACTTTGCTCTAAAAAAAATTGAATAAAAATGTTACTATTAATAAGAAAAAAAATATCTTTCATTAAAAAAGTAAAACTTTATAGTACCTTCAATTTAAATTACTTTTTTTTTTAAACTTCACGATCTTGTAACATTTTTAAGACTGTCATTATGTGTTTTATATTCCATTGAAGCACTGGGAGGAAGGTGCAATACACGTCTCAAAGTATCTCTAATTCTAGCAGTTGTTGCTACATCAGAGGCTGTTTTATTCCACACACAAATAATGTCTTCCTAAAAAATAATATTTTTCATATAAAAATAAAAATGTATACCTAAAAATAGCAAATAATTTACATTAATATGGAAATATGTAAAAAAACTAACTTGAAATCGTATAGAAACTACAGCCCCACATATTTCTTCACCAACCATAAATTGTTCTCCTAACATGGCTAAAATTAAATTTTCCCAACAACGTGAGACTAAACCCTTTCGTAATCGTACAATCCATTTACCACCTCTTTGATTTGCCTCATCCTAAAAGAATTATTTTATCTTAATAAAAGTCAAAGTTTTTTAATAAAACTCAAAATACTTACTTCCCACATCGGTTTAATGCCAATTTTGAAAAGGTGAAAATCTGTGTGAGTGGTTAATTCTGAAGGCCTAGTCAAGTGACTATATAATCCCCAAAATTGCTCTACACTAGCAAATCGACCTACTAGCTTCAAATTTTGATCATAACTTTGAATATTGTTTTGTTTACCTGGATTTCGTCGACTGTACCATAATGCATATGCATATTGTAATTTATGTTCATTTGGATTGATTTCTGGAGCAACCTAAGAAATAAAACAAATTGTTTTATAAATTCTTTGAGGAAAAAAAAGGTACTTCTAAAAAATCTATTACTAACTAGCTCTTCCTTATCTATTTTATCTATTTTTTGACTACTTTTTGCTTGAATCTCCTCATCACCACTTTCATCACTTGTTTTAAGCCTAAAAACAGCAGAAGGAATTATATTAAGTTATAAAAAGCAACAATTAAATACGAAATATCAATAATTTCTCTATTAAAACTATCCACGTTTAAAATTATATTTTTTATACAATTTAATTTTCAATGCATCTAATTTTTCATTTTAAGGCATGCAGTGAAAGAAGAAAAATATGATATGAAAACCAATATCTGAAGAGCTTGAAATAAATAGCATAAAGCAGGCTACTTTTTTACAATAAGAAAATCTAATAAGTGTTAATTATCAAATTTAATTATAATAAAAAAAGCTTTTGAAACTTTTATTATGATGTTAAATTAATTAGAAGAAACATGTTTAAGAAACCTAACCTACAAATTATAGGGAAAATAGTGAATAAATTGTATTAATCGAATGCAACACTTACGCGTCAAATTTGTTAGACATTGTGCACTAGTATAAGCTCGTTACCGTTTTCCGTATAAAACTTTAATTGAACTGCCGGAGTTCTATATTGTACTCAAAGCGCGTCTTTTCTCTACATATATATATACACGCGTGCATTCACTTGTATCACTGTATACAATGTCTAGTACCATATAAATATGCGTGATAGGTAACTATACATATATCGCGGATTTATGGGTTTTAAAAAAATTTTTTTTGTTCTTGTACTTTTTACTCATAGTGAAGCTATTATTATACTTATTAACATAAAATTTTTGAAATATTATGTTTATTATAAGTACTTGATAAATAATTAATACATGATAAACAACGTCTAACAATACTGCTACCAGTGAGTAATTAATGTTTTGTTTATCTTATACTAAATCAGTGCTTACAAGGATGAAATTTTTGCAAATCATTAATTTTGTAGATTAGTTGGTAGTAAAAATTTATTTATTAATTTATTAAGCCAGTCATTTACAATGTAAACTTACGTAAGTAAATCAATTAACTGAGCGTAGGGTTGGTGTATATAATAATTTTTTGATGCTCCGTGTGCAAAACTCAATTTCACGCTTAAATAAAAATGCACGCGCTAAATCAAGTTTTGTACACGTCGTATAAAAAAATACTATTCGTTACGCGAGCAAGGTGATTTTAATCTCGAGTTAGCTTTTCACGCTTCGCTCGGATGCAAACGTTTACACGAGGGTAAAATCACTTTCTTGCACTAGTATCGAAATTTACTATTCTAGAAATTAAGATTACCAACTTTGTTTGTGTACATAGTACAAAAGTGAGAATAAAATATTTAAAACAGTAGTATAAAAATAATTTTTATTTTATATTAAATATTTATCAAAATTAAAATTAGAATAACACCAAAATTCATTTGCTAAATTATTTTTGTGATGAGGTAAAAAATTACATTTTTTAACTCCTAATAATCTTTCTGCTAAATCATTCATTATAGCTCCTGAAAATATTAAAAATATTAAAATCAATGATTTATTTTTTAAATGGAATAAATTGTAAATTACCAACCTGTGCAGAGAATAATATTTTTTTTAGTTAAAAGTTTTACAGTAATAGCTGTTTTTGTTAAACATTCTTCAGACAAAAAAGGTGGATCACAAATAACTAGATCAAAGGTTTTAATAAGGTCCTTTGAAATATTTTGTGGTTTATTATAGTCATAAAAAATAAAATCTGAACCAAAGGCAGAAAAACGCTTATCAAATTCAAAAATTTTAACTGCAAATTCACAAAGATATTAAAATTCATTTTAAATAAAAACAAGAATTGTAATAGACGTAAATTATTTAATAATAATAACCTTGCCTTTCTCCTGCAATATTAACTAACTGCTTGTACAATGTTGGACAAGAAATCAAAGCAATCTTTGCCTTATCATCTGTAAACTTAATGGCTCCTTTTGAAAGGGTTGAGATTGTATTTTCATCATACCAAAATTGGCTTAATTGCTGTTAAAAAATAAAAAAATTTTAGATTATATTTTTATTGAATTTGTTTTTTCAAATTTAAATGTCTAACCCAATCTTCCTCAAACTGAATATCCAAATTTTGCTTTTCACTTTGTTCTAAAGCAACTTTAAATTTATTTTCACGATCTTCTCTTTCTTGATAAAATTGAGTCAAAGCAGCCAAAGTATCTGGATGCAATTGAGGAGCATCATCATCTTCTGATTCACTCATTGCTTATTTAATGTAAGTGAAAAAATCTTAATACTTCAAATGAACTCTTAAATTTTTTAATTGGCTTTTAAACAATCAACTTTTAATACAAAATTGTCATGAGAATACATTCTAAATATTTTCCTCTCTTCTATCAATATTACATTTATCTATTTACAGTAAAAGGTTATGTATTAAATGCACATTTTATAACCACGTGGCTCAAAATTGTAATTGTAATCAAAAACCAATTGTTATTTAAGTTTTTCTACAATCCTTTACAAACGATCATCCACACGCGCATGTTAAATGGTTGTCCATATTGAGCACGGAATTGTAGGTGACGCTGAATGCGCAGTACGAGAAGTGAGCCGAATGAGCACGAATAAATTTCTTTACGAGCGGCAGGATGGCGGATGTGTAAGTAATTTCTGAAAATAGGAAGAAAATCCATTCACATCGTCATTTTTATAGCGATATATATATCTTAAATGGTTAAAAAATAATCCTAGATGCTGTATTTTAAATAATTCATACGTAGTTTTTGAAATAATTTTATAAATAAATAAAAAAGCGTTCTTTAAGAAAGACTTAACCTCATACTGTCATGCCCATTTAGCTCGTGCTTCTTGGGAGTTCTGTAAACGTGCAATATTTTATTTTAGCAAAAATTTTATTAGCAATAACTGTACTTGAAGTGAAATTAAATTGAATTAAAATCAACGTTTTCAAATTTTCAATGGAAAATTAATTTGAATGTTTTTGTTTTTATTTGTTGATCTCGAGTACAGTAGTTTCTTAAGAAATAAGAACATCGACTTCTGTTTTTAATTTACACTGCTATTATTTTTTATAGTAAGAAATCGGAAGCAAAACCAAAGGCGGAAGCCTCTAAAAAATTGCCTGCAGTACCAGAGTCTGTACTCAAGAGAAGAAAGCGCCGCGAGACTGCAAAGGCAGCTCGTCTTCAAACCTCTATCAAGGTATAAAAAAAATTGTTTTATTTTATAAAAGTGTTACTGAAAAACTATTCCAATTAAATTTAAATACTTCTAATCTCTTTATGTTTGGCTATAAAAAATATTACACATTATTTTCAAATTTCAGAGGAAAGCAGATTATTTCAAGAAAAAGAAGGAGATCTTTAAGAGAGCTGAACAATATGTGAAAGAGTACAGAATTAAGGAAAGAGATGAAATCAGATTGGTGAGGCAAGCAAAGAAGCAGGGAAATTATTACATTCCTGGTGAGGCCAGACTTGCTTTTGTTATTCGTATTCGAGGGTAAATTTCTTGTTATATTATCATATTTCATCATATAAACATTTAAATACATAAATTAAATTAAATTTCAGTGTGAACCAAGTAGCACCAAAAGTACGTAAAGTTCTTCAACTTTTCCGTCTGAAACAGATTAATAATGGAGTGTTCATTAAATTGAACAAGGCTACAATCAATATGCTTCGTATTATTGAGCCTTACATCACATGGGGTTACCCTAATCTTAAGTCTGTCAGGGAATTGATCTATAAGAGAGGTTTTGCTAAGATCAACAGGCAAAGGATTCCGATCACAAGCAATGCTATCATTGAAAAAGCTTTAGGTAATTAGTATTTTATCTTACAAAGAAACTTAGTTTTTTTGATTGAACTATTTATAATAGTTATTTATGTACTTGTAAAATTACTGTTTAGGTGGCTAAAGAAATGTAAAAATTTATCATTACCTGAATAATCTCTTATTAATGACGATTCCATGAGTATTTAAATATAACTTTTAACTTGCTCTTCCATATCGTCAAAAATTAATTGAACACATAAAACTTTAAATTGCTAAATATGCTTTTGGCTATTTAAAATACAAATATTCATACAATATTTGAAATTTAAACAATATATCCAATAAATAATGTTCTTCAAAGTAAGTATACGTTTTCTAATTAAACTAAATTTGTTTTAGGTCGTAAAAACATCATTTGTACAGAAGATTTAATCCATGAAATTTTCACTGTTGGCCAAAAGTTCAAGTATGCCAGTAATTTCCTCTGGCCATTTAAGGTAATGTTATGTAGTTTTATTTTTTTATTTATTATATGAATTGATAATGTTTTTATTAATATGTATTATACTAAGCATTTTTGACATAGGCATAGTGGTAAGAATATATATTTTTATCACTTCCTACTATGTCAAAAAGAAATATGAGAATCCATTACTTTGCTATGTTCCTTTATTTGTAAAGTAAGTTGTTCTCGCACAGTTTTATCAATAGAAGAAAACATTACAGTTTTAAGATGAGCTTGAAATGAATGTTAAAATAAATATTTTATTTTTTAGTTGAACACACCTACTGGAGGATGGCGTAAGAAGACAAATCATTATGTTGAGGGTGGTGACTTTGGAAACCGTGAAGATAAGATTAATGAACTCCTTAGGCGCATGGTTTAAACATAAATTGCGCTTTATTATAAAAAAATTAATAAATTTATAAAAAATTAAAAATTATTTGTCTTTCCATGTCTATACCTTTATATAAAAATTCCTATTCAACAATATCGTTTACTTAATTCAATAATAAAAAATATGTTTATATAGCTGTTACATTCAACAAAATCTATATTTTATTTATTAATTATTAAGCAGTAAAATTTGAGTTTATGAAATTCATAGAGGTAATAATATTATCTTTACATAGCTCTGGTATAAGAAAAAAGAAAATCTTTAAAACCATGTACTATAATTATAATTGAAAACGAATCCTCTATACTACGTGTGTATATATATATAATAGAGATCAAGTGAGAGAACTTGAATGAAAGTAGCTACAAGGAACTAAAGGGTTCGTTTTCAATTGTTCCTCAGTAAAAGCGCGGTATATATATATATATATTATATAATAGAAGATATATAAAGCTAAGTAATAAAGTCGTATGGTTACATTTTCATTTCGGGGAGGTGAATACCGTGGCGTTGTGACGGCGAAGGTTTCGTCTGCAGCGACCCAGCGACTGCAGCTACGAAGTTGCCAAGAATCAGAGTGTCATGCAAATTTAAAGTCCGTGACCTTAAGATCTCGTTTCCTTACCTTTACTTCCTAAGGCCATTTTTTCAAGTTCAAGCGTTGCTATAGATACCTGGGTAAGTTTTTGTTAATTTTTATCGTTGATCTACACATGTGTAATATCATTAGCTGACACTTGAAAACGTTTTAGTTTAAATCGTGTTCTTTTAAAAGTATTTGTGAGTTTGGTTCTTAGGACATAAAATTTAGAGGTAACCACCATTTTCAAATTAAAATCTCACACTAAAGAATAATAATAATAGTAATAAAAACTTGTGATAATAATGCCAATAAAAATTTTTGAAGTAAAATATTGTTTGAAGATTGTGCAGTTATAAGAAAAGTTACAAAAATTTTCAAGTAATTTTTTGATTTATTGTGATATAACCAATAATTTTTTAATATTCAATAGTTTTTAAGTGAATATAATATAATACTTAAGGTTACATTGCGACACAATGTGTAAGAAGTTTGAGGAAAAGAACTCGATGATGCAATGCTTAATTAGGTGACTAAAATAATGCATTAGAAATAAATATTCTTAAAAATTAGAAATATTTGATAAGTTAATATTATTAACTACAATAATATTGTTCTCTAATATAATTCTTGTTTTGTTAAATCAATTAAAATTTATTTTATTTTCAGAATAGCAATAACTTAATTTAAAAATGGATAAAGTACCACCAACAGAATTTATAAGTACTTATGAAGAAGAAGAATCTTTTGTATCTTCTTTTGTTCGAGTCCTTACACACAAACCTACTGTTACACTCGGTATGATTTTATTATTTAATTTTAAACATTTAAAATATTCAAGTTTTATTTATCAATCATTTTTCTCAAGGTCTCACTGGTATGGCTGGAGCCCTAGGCTATGGGTACTGGAGATACAAAACTAAAGGAGTTTTGATTTCTCCTTCTTTGTTTCTTATGCAACTTCGAGTTGGCGCACAATCCACTGTAATCGGTGTTATAATGATTGGAATGCTTTATAATTTATATGATAAGCAATTCGCAAAGAAGAAGACAGAAAATTAATTTTAAAATTAACAGACTTTAGGTGATTTA
This sequence comes from Ormyrus labotus, assembly GCA_035582975.1. NCBI lineage: Eukaryota > Metazoa > Arthropoda > Insecta > Hymenoptera > Ormyridae > Ormyrus > Ormyrus labotus. The sequence goes on along the minus strand of JAWWEO010000009.1, from coordinate 30,798,634 downwards.
TTAGTTTATATTATCTACTATTTTAAAAGTAATGAATTGCAAATTTTTTTATCCTTCCTGTGATATATTGATTAACTAAAATTCAAAAAATATCAAATTATGTCTTAGTGAATTTTTAAAATCAATATATTACAGACACATGAAGAGATTTACAGCAAAATCAGTGCATTAGACAAATATTACATTTAAAAAGTAACAATTACTTTTTACGAAGTTGTGTGTCTTAAGTTAAAAAATTTCTCAAGAATAATTCTTATTTATATTGATATTATTGTTATTTATAAAGAAAATCTATTTTTGACTATACTTAAAAAGTGCAGTATGCTGGAAATATTGCACAAAAAATTCAAAGCAATAAACAAATGATAATTCAGAACACTAATTCAATTATTCATTTATCCTTACTGTTAGGTGAGAATTTTTGACAAATCCTTCATAATTAAGAGTAATCAATTCCTATTGTTTAACAAATACATTATTACCATCTGTAACCTCAATGATTATTAAATAGTTTTCTGATCGTTACTTTACATCCTTACCGCTCTACGTCTTATACAGAAATTGTTTACCCTATTAGTGGAATTTTGAATTTCTCGCGCGCCACGGCAGCTTTGATTCACGTCCCGTACGTAAATATATATATATATATATCGTACTCCCGTCCGTAAATGTAAGTGAAGCCTTCGATTTTCGACACGGTGGGGTGTGCTACTATTGAGTACGACCGTGGTTGCAATCACGGTCGTTATCGACCGTGGTTTTAACTATATGCTGCAGTCCTGCAGAGCCTCGGGCTCGCAAAGCAGCTGTTTCACAGATAGTGCAACACACATGCGCAGAAGCGTGCATTAAAAGTGCAGTTTGGCAGCAGCGACCTGTCAATAGTTTGTGTGGCGTTGGACGCGTCAATAAGCTCTGTCTTTCTACGTTAAACACAGAGGCAGTAACAACATCGTCGAGGACGCGCTGAGCACAAATGCCCAGATACAAATCATTTTGACACAAAGAGCCCGTTGATTCGGATAGAGAGCATCAATAATTCGCAGAGATGTTGACCTCGTGTGACGAGGCCGAGCGCGAACTCATGCCCATCAAGCAACGCAGACGCAAGGGCCTCACCGAAAATGAGTCCGTCGAATTTATTGATCAGTTCGTTTATAAAATTGAGGATTTCAGTTCTCAGTATGGGAGAAGCAGTAGCATCTCCTACACGGCTTATAATATTGCGGGCATTCCTAGAAAATTCCCCAATTATGGAGATTTTCCTGAAGCTTTTGTAATGGTGACTTTATCTTTATCGGCTAAAGCCGGCTAAAATAATTTTACAATTTTTATTTTCTGAGAAACTTTTTTAAAAAATTCAATAAAAAATTTTACTTTTATTTTACTTTCGAATCGGCAATGATTCTATTATTATTCTTTTATTAAATTATAATTTTTTATTGGTTCATCAAATTGGAAATAATTTTATTGAATTTTTTTATCTTGTTTATTAGTTAAAAAAAAAGATCCAGAGAAAATTCCATATTAAATTTTTAATAAAATATGTGTGTTTACAGCGAACCTATGGCAGATGGTGGGATGAAGCACCTTCAAGATCTCAAGACTATATGCCTCAAAATAATGGTCCAGTAGTTAGTCATGATTTCATAGGTAAATGTTTTTAAATGAAATTTGTTTATGATTGTATCTACTTGATACAACACAATAGATTTATAAAATAAATTAATCATTAACAATTAATCATTCATCATTTAACAACATGCTTTGCACGAAAATTGCTTTATTTTACAGAGTTAAAGTATAAGAAGGAAGTGTATCCTGTGCAAGTATCTATTTATGAAGTATATAATCCAGGTACTGTAGTTTCAATCTGGGCTAGAGATGAGATTGGTCAATGGATACGTCTTTGGAGTGGACCTCCGCAAATTGTGCCACACAGACCTCGTGTTTTTTCACCTCCATTGCTACTCAGTAATTTTAAGACAAAAATATTAAGAATAGAATTTAATCATAGCCAGCTTGAATATTATTCTCAGTTGGATGCTGTGCAACTTATTGGTACCTCTGAACCAATTAATTTAGAATCGCGATCACAGAATTTAAGTAGTATGTTAAGAAAACTGGGAAGTACAGGAAACAATAGTGATGATTGTCATAATTTGACACCAGACTATTTGAAAGTCAAACATGATTTAAGGATGCTGATGAGCACAGTACATAAAGAACTTGTGCTGTTCAAACTGTACGTTAAAATTCATAGGTTTTAAATATGTATTAAAAATTGAAAATATCAATTATTGTAGCTTTTTTTATTTATTTGAGATTATTTTTTCCATTTAGTAAAAAAGAAGTTCCTAAAACAAAATCAACAGCAAATGATTTGGACAGTCACCTTATTTCACCGATTGAAGAAGCAGTTAATAGTTTAAACAAATTTTTACAAGAAGATTTTCCCAAATTAATAGGAGATATAAATATTTCTTCCACTGCAGATTTAAGCAAAGCAGATTCACACACTAATAGGACAAGTGGCAGATATATATGTGGGAGTTTTTCTGCACTACCTGTAAGTATAATAGTATATATTTTATGATTATATATATTTTATTAATATATTTTATTATATTTAAAACTTTCTTACAGGATGAAACCGTGTTAAAAATTTTTAAACATTTAGACTTAAAGTCTTTAAGTCGGTGTAGTCAAGTTA
>JAWWEO010000009.1:30773598-30795821 GCA_035582975.1 Ormyrus labotus | reverse complement strand
TTACTAGGATTGAGTAATAATTTTTACCGTGCTGTCACGTTAAAATTTAATCTGATTTCAAATAATTTTTTTGATAAGAGAGTCCTGCCCCACGATTATCGTGGTTTTCATGGTAATTTTGAATAGAAAATTTTCTCTGTGTACTACAATAGAGACTTTTACTCAATAACCCAAAAAGAAATGTAAGAATCAGTTCGTTGAGTTAACAAGTAAAAATCACTCTTTAAAGAGAATAAATCAGAAATCCCCTCGAATCAGACGTATTTAATAAAGATCTCAGAACGAAATGCATTCATTACAATAATTTTACTCAAATCCTATTTAAACGAATTCAGAATTCTCATTGCATAACGAATACGTCATCAAATGCTCCTCGAAACGCATAAATTCCTCCGCCGAAACGTTTCTCATATAAATTACAGAAATGCCTCGATCCCCCCGCCGCCGTCCGCCTTTAAAAACTTTACAATTGAAAGCTCCTTTATCCGCTCCATCTTAACGAGCCCAGGCGCAATTACACCCGATTTCCGAAGGACGCGCGAGCACAACCTCTTTTGCGCAAGTCGCGACGGCTTTTATCTCCGCATCGGAGCAACAAAATGTCCTAAGTAGAGCCGAAGACAAGAGAAAGAAAAAATTCGCGCACGTCAGAGAGAGCCGCAATAAAGGGCCACCCGGCGATGACGCATTCGCTCGCCATTGAAACGCAGGAAAAGGGACGCCAGACAAGTACATACGTCATCTCGCGGACGCGGGGAATCGATGAATGCGAGTGACGCGAGTTAACTTGCCGCGGCGATGCAAGATCAAGGTCTAACCGTCGATTGCGATCCAGAAGGGAAAGTCGCGCGGTCCGCACGTAGGCGCACCTTTGTTCCCGGAACTTAGAGAGAGAGAGAGAGACCTTTGCGCGAAACGCATCGACGTTGACATCCTTCTGCTGCTGAGTGTGAGGCTTTTGAGGCGCCTTTTTTTTCCTCTCGGGAGAGCTTTCGTAATGTGTAATAAGCCGCGCGGGTCCCGCAGCGGTTTCAGCGCGGATGGATCGTTCTTTTTTTCTTCTCTTTTTTTTTTTTTTTTTTTGTCGCGCGGGATAATTGAGAGTTTAAATAATACCGTATGCAATGAATCGTAAAAATGCTATAAATCATTAGCTTTGGATTTCACATTGCATTAAACGCGATATCCACGTTAATTCCATTGACTCACTCGGGGAACGAGAACTTTGAACGGAGGGGAACGGAGATTTTTTTTTTCTTCTTCTTCGTTCTCCTGCCGAGAGGAGGTTTAATAAGTTTTGTATGTTTAACAATCGGCCCGTTGCGTAAGTGAAATTAATTAGGTACGTGTCGTTAACGATCTTGTCGAGATTCTGAAGATTGAGAATATTTTAATCGGCATTAATTAGCGGGCAACGAAGGCTTTTCTTTGTCTTCGCTAAATTAAATATAAGATGGTTTTTCAATCGAAAGAAAAAAGAAGAAGAGGATATTTTTTTTTTCTTTCTCATTTGCATCGGATCGAATTATTTTGAAACGACGTAACGTTGCAAAATAAATAAAGGCTTAATTACTATAGTTATATATTCGTAAAACTATTAATTACGGTAAATAATTACCTGCATACTTTGCGCGCGCGGATTCCTTAACCCACATCCACGAAATTGACCGCGACTCGGTTTTGTAGCAGTTGCCTCTTCGTGTATATATTTAAAGCGCCGTCCAATTTTCCAGCCGTGTATTATGCCTAAAGTGCACACAATTTAATGCTCGTAAATGAATGCTTGAATTTTCCAAAATTCAAGAGAACTCGCGAGATGGTTTTTTTAAAGTAATTTATTTAAATAAATTATTTCCTCTCGCGTTCCATTGCTTTCGAAACACAAACTGTAATCCTACATATTAAGTCTAATACAATTCCAAAACCAGACCTCTCCACGAGCTCTTAAAAAAAAAAAAAACCCGTAAATTTTACCTCAAAATATAATTACCTCGTCTCAAAATCGAAGCCGATACCTCCAATCCCCAACGCACCACAAACCAAACCAAACAAAAAAAACCAGAAGTCAGCAGCAGCTCTCCTCGAGATTATCCGACAGGCCCAGTTCCGCTCGTATTCCGCGACTGATTATACGGGCCCCGAAAATAAAAGCAAACCTCTCTCGGTGCCCGCCACTTGCTGCTGGTGGGGGGGGGGGCCGTATCGTCGGACGCGAGAAACGGCATAATGTAACACGCGCGCGAGCGAGCGAGCGAGTGTCGGCGGCGGCGGCCGGGGCCTCGAGAAATCAAAGGTGAATCGGAGTCGCGGAACGCGCCGTTAGCCCCGATGGTTATGGGCCCCTGGCAACCTTGTCCCAGTGCGCCGAGTCCCATCCGCTCGCGACTCGCGGACAGTAGGTGAAAATTAAGTGCGCGCGCGCGTCGCGGCGCGGCGAACGAGCTCCTCTTTTTCTTTCTTATTCTTTTTTTTTTCCAGGAGGAACAATGGATTATTCAATCGGATCGCGTATGACTGGCGAGGATGGTTTTAGCGCGATGGAAGCGGTTCTCCTTCTCTTTGGTAGTATTGATAGTGCGGTAATGTTATATTTAGAAGAAAATTTAAATGGTTCGTTAAAAAATTTAATAGTTATTGTGCTAGCAATTGATTGAATCGTCTAGAAGCAGGATCGGGAGACCTTTGATTGTTTACCACGGTTTATTAATAGTACGAATTTTATTCGCCTTCGAATATCGAAGGAGTTACCGCCTCGTAATTGCCGAAGCAAATGCATAGAGAACAACGCGACGAGAGAAGCCGGCCGCGCGAGCGCTCGTAAATTAAAAATTACATTATTTTTAAAACACAAAGGCGCCTGCCTCGTCTCTCGCGCGCAAAAGCGTGCAATTTACACTTCTCAAAGTCGCGCGGCGAAAAGTTTAAATTTACAATTCGAGAATCAGCGCCGTTTACATTCAGATCATTGATTTGCAAACTTCTCGTGCCTCTTATCGCGCGAAGCCATCGTTCGCTTTGCATAACCTAATCGTTCCTCCGCGAGGGAGCATTAATTTCGGTGTCAAACTCCATTCCACGGCGAAAAGGCCAATCTCTCTCTCCCGCGGCGTGCAAAGTGCAAATCGCTGAAATAAAAAAAAAAAAAGCAAAACAACGAGAAGGGGGGAAACACCTACGAGCCAGGCCAGGATTGTTTCGCAAGCGAAACGAGCTCATTATGCGCGAGAGACCACAGCGGAGAGAGAGAGAGAGAGACACCGCCGCGCGAAAACTGCACGCGCGCCGCGAAAAGCTGCAAAAAAGGTGCCAGGATTTTTCGTTTTTTCGAAAGCGCGATGCGATGGAAAAGCCAAAGCCGCGCGACACGCTGGAACGCCGACGCTCCGCGGCTGCCTACCTGCTACTTAGCCGGCTTCTTAAGGACGCGTAAATTATTATGAGCGGAGATGCCGCGCGAGCTTCTCTCTCTCTCGCCTGGCTGTGAAAATTACAGGCATTAATTGTACGTTTTCAAGGTAATACGATTCATTGTCGTTATTATCCTTCGCCACGGCAAACATTGCGTTATATCCCCCCCCCCTCTCTTCCCGAGAGGAGGCTTCGACCTCAGGTGGTCTACGTTCTGTATTATTTTTTTCCTCTATTTTTCCTCCTGAAATTTGAAGGAATGCAGTGCAGCGCGGTCGCGCGGTTACGCAAGGGACGAAGAGTCCGATGACACCGACGAGCGAGCTCGTACGTATACGTACATCCGAAAAAAAAAAAATAGAGGAGCGTGACCCAGCAAAGTAATGAGAAGGTGTGACATTGGATCGGGGCACATCACTGACACTTTTCCGTATGGGCGAGATCGCCTCAATGCTGAATCGACGAATGAAATTCGTTTTTTTTTTTTTTTTATGGCAAAGTAAACTTTGGAGTTTCGTTAGAGGAAGGTGGAACGAAGATTGAGCCCGTCCGACTGTCAAAGTCAAGGAGACGTTTTGTAACTCATCTGAATTTTCTTGTTTGCGTTGATACGCGGTAGATTCGAAAATTTGCCGTCTAAAATTAGTATTAGAATATTACGTTTGAATTCGATTATTCCATTTTTAGAATAACTCGCTGACTTTTCCTGCTCGTCAACGTGACGCTGCACTTCTTCCAACCACCGAAATTTCTCAATTCTCCTAAAATCTTCCAAAAAAAAATCGCGCCGTGAACAAACGATCCTTATAATCTCGCTTTCGAAACCTTCTAATTTTTCCAAGATCGCCATTGTACCCGCAAGCCTATATCCGCCCTTGCCCTCGTCAAATTGCCGCGATTATCGATTCATTATTCGCCATCGCGACGTTTTGCCGCCGTAAAAGCCGATCCGTCCGACAGCTCGGTGAAGGCCTTGGCTCTAACGCCTGTATGACTTTTTTTTTCCCCGTCTCGCTTTTCGAGCGACGGCCTAATAAGATCGCGTACGAGATCTCGCGCGAGAGGCACTTCTGCCGAACGGCCGCCCTTTATATTTGTACTAAGGATTAACCGAGTTCTAAAAATAACAAGGCACTCGGGGCCGAGGATGATGTTTTTTTTTTTTTTTTTTCGAGTGTTGGGTAAATGTTGTGACGTGAATAATTGTTTCGTTCAAATTTTCCAACCTCGAGTATGTCTTTCGCCCCGATCGAACCTAAGGAAGCGACGAGAAATTTTCGGTAAACGACATATCGTAATATACGGAAGGAAGTATATAGGATAACCAAGCTGAACTTGGCAGCTATCGCGGCGCACTTCTGATTACCTCCCGAGCTCGTACAGATACAATAGCGAACTCAAGCACAGCCTTGTAACATATACGTGAATAATCAAATAAATCTCGGCATTAAGGATATATATTCCCTTGCCTCCGTTCCTCGAAGTGCGCGGTGCCAGCTCATCTCGCGCGCCCTATAAACTCTGTACTTTGGACTCGGCGCGAGAAGAGGCGCGCGAACGATAATTATTATAATATAAAAAAAAAGGCAGAACGGTCGCCGCGCTCGTTAACGCGCGTTTCTAAAAATAGCAGACGGCTACGTTTAGAATATAATTTATACGGGGAATGATTAATATGTACGCCGGCGCGTCCGAGGCGTGCACGCATTATAATAACTCGTAGAAAAACAGAGGAGGCGCTCTTTAAGTAATGGCAATTACACATTGTTTGGACGCGTGTACCTACTGACACTGTTGTCGGGGAGGTGTTTTTGTCGTCGCGGAGGCTTGAATTTCGTTCGAGACGTTTGAGAACGTAAGACTATCCGGGGGGAACAGGCTGAATTTAGTGGATGATTGATAATCCATTAGTTGTTTTTGCGAAATCTTCTACGTTCGATCGCTTCTGCCGAGTGACATTTAGAATGGAGGACAGATTTAAATCACAATTACAAATCGCTAAGGAGTTGTCAGCGATTTAAAAACATCTTATTTATCCCGCCAATAACCCGAGCTCCTCGTCGGATACTACACCTCTACCTCTTGTAGAAGCATCCTACTTTTATCAATTCCTATTTAACTACAAAAAAAAAAGCGAAAGTTTTTCGGCATCCTCCGAAAACTTATCAAACCGAAACGTCCTCAAAGCCCGCGGACAACATCACCGCGCGAGCTCGTTCGTTCTCCCCGAGCATATTCTCCCAATTAACGTCGCCGCGGTACTTACGATTAGCCGAGCCCCCGCTGCAGGCAGGCCTTATTAAAGCGCGCGAATTCGAGCCTCTCGACTCTCTACGCCGGTGAGCAGCTCGCCGCTGCTTAGAAGGTGGAGAGGGGGGGGGGGGCAAGAAGAACGCGAGGACACGAGATGGCGCGGGTGGAGAAGGGGGGGACAGGCGGGGCAGAGCCAGGAAGCAAGGTCGTTCTTTGACCTGACTTCTTCGCGGTTATATGCGCGGCACTTCGCGCGAAACCTCCCGAAATTCCTGAAATCGACGAAAGCCCGAGAGAGAGAGAGAGAGGTGGACGAGCGCGCGCGCGAGAGGCGGCACGTCTTTTTTTTTGTCTCTATCTCTCTCTCTCTCTCTCTCTCTCGTTGTATTAATTGCCGCCCTTGCCGAGAGAGGTGAGAAGCAGGTTGATGATGGAAAGCGAGGCGCTCGGTTTCGGGCGAGGTGATTTATTTTTTTTTGACGGGAGATGATGATGCCAGTGGAGGTGAGAATTTTTGGCGGGGAACCGGCGGATTTCGAGAAGGTTCGCGAGTTGATTAAACGGCTGCGCTGGGAGAAGGATTGAATTAATTGAGGGGGTTTTTTCGTTTGATAAAGCGTCGGGTAAAATGCTCGATAAACGTAAGATAGAGGGAAAAGTTTTAGAATTTTATGAGACGAAATATATTTAGAATAAAGTTATAATAATTTGTACAGACAATTTTTAATACAGAGCGCTTCCTTCAGAGGTAATCGTTTTCCGCGATCGTATTCCGCGCTTTATCTCTGTACAGTTAATCATTGTTAAAACTAACTACTAAAACTAATACTTTAAAATTAATTACTTATTGTTGTATACGTACTTTTAATTTAATAAAATAATACTGATCTAACTTTAGTAATTTTTTCACAAAATTTACACGCTTCATTTTACTGTCTCCAATAAATTCTCTTTTCCAGCCTAGAAAGGGGGTAAAAAAAGCGTAACAGCGCGACATCTTTTCCGGCCGCGTTCCTCGCTTCCGATACGCCATCCAGCTCGATATCGCGAAATCGCCAAACTTTACAGTTAAGCCCGCCTCATTGTACCCCCAAGAGTGCAAATCACTCCGAATTCGCGCAACAAAAATCCCCGCTAATGCAACCGCCGCGCGATTACATTTCGGCGGGTCCGTCCTCTCGGCGGCGGAAATGTACGCTGAGAGGTGGGAGAGAGAGAGAGAGAGGACCTTTTGACGTGAGAGCGAGCACGAAGCCGCCGCCGAGAAAAAGAGAGCGTGTGACTCACGCGGTATATTGCTCATGAGACGCGTAATCGATTGCGATTTTCGGATCGTCCTGGGGTCGTTACGTGACGTCTGGCATTCCGGGAATTCGGATCGCCCGCGCGCGGCGCTCTTGGCTGATTGTCTCGATACTTTGGCGATTGGATGATAAAGCATATATCCTTCGGAGGATGAGTCCGCGGTTAATAATAGGCTTCTGGTATAAAGTTGAGGTTTTTCGTTGGCGATTGGGGGATTCGGCGAGCGGCAAAAGTTCGCGTAAGTGGTGGAAAATGAAACAAAATGATAGGCACCTGCTTTTTTTTATATAATTGGAAGCGAGTTTTCGACAATCTCGAGATTGAAAAATATTGTGGAGTAATAAATTTTTAAAATTGCAAACTTGAAAGTTCAAAGCAGTTAAAAGACAAAATTTTCTTTCATCGCATCGGGCAAAGTGGCGACGATTTTTTTTAAAATTAAACCAATTTTCGTAAAAATTACTATCATAATCTTACTCAATATTTAAATTCCAACCATTCAAAACGATTCTTATCGCCGATCCAAGAGACCAGCCGTAAAAAATCTTAACGCATCAAAAATCCTCAAAATCCATCCAATTAAGACCCATTGCCCCACCGTGGCAAAAAAACAACCACACCAAAAGATCCACGGTTCGCTAAACACCCGCGAGTACTGGCCAAAAGCAGCCTCGAGTCCCAGCTGATAAACGGGGGCGGCCGATAGATATCAGGCAAAAGGCACGGAGGAAGAGAGAAAGACATTAAGCGATGTAGCCATGATCCGTTTCCACGCACCGGTGCCTTCCACATGGTCTCTCTTCATCTATGAGGGCACACGCCGACGCCGCGCGGACGCGGCGGCTTTGTATGCCGGCGAGGCGTTTCGCCGAGGGTCGACGAACAAAACCCGAACAATCGAGTTGTGAAATTTTTTTTTTTTTTTTTTTTCAAGAAAATGCCGCGGTTTGTTTGCTTTTCGGAGGGATTACTTGGGAAGTATATAATTTATAGGTTTTTTTCGCAAAACGGAACGATTGTAAGAGGTTTTTTTTCAAGTTTTCAATGATCGCTTTTGGAAGAACATTTTTCTAAGTAGATTCTTGCCAGTCTGAATAGTCTCTTCCACTTTGGTAGTGTAAATAAAATCGTTAGGCCTGAGTCAGATTAAGTACATTTCCTTTCAACATAAATTAAAAAAAGCTAAAAAGCAATACTACATTTAAAACAAGTAAATTCTCTCGTGGAAAGAAGATGCATCCTCTGCTCGAAACTAAACATAAACTTTGTGCCACGTAGCTGGAAAAAAAAGAGTCAAAGAACTGATTAACTCGGTGCACGAGTAAACCGAGGATCGAACTGGAAAGATGAGATACAAAAGGCTCTCTTGTCTTAGCTTACATCCTGTGCTGTTTTTATAAGTAACCATACCTAATAACTATTCACGTGGCTCAAATGAACGGAGGTCAATGAGAATTGGAGCGCAAAGCAATCGATTGCGGTCACCTCGTTCAAATCCACTTGTATTCGCAGCTGCACCTTTCCTTTATTATGCACCACTGATTAAAGCCTGGCTAAAAGTAACCAATTAAAAGCGAAAGTGATCCTATCGAATTTGCTTTCAAAGGGGATATGGATAAACCTTAATAAACGCATATTTTATACTTAGAAATTTATTGCAAACAATGCTGGAATGCCTGCTGGGATTCTTGTAATGAAAGATTACTTTGCGTGTAATATGAATAATTACAATTTTTCAATGGTCATTTGAATAATGTATGATTTTGTTTACAGCTTAGAGTACCACTGAAGGTGAACTTCACCGTCAGACCAAAAGACGTTCAAGTTTCAATTACCAAGAAACATTTGAAATGTGGTGTGAAAGGTCAACCTCCCATCATAGACGGTGAATTCCCGTCTGAAGTTAAACTCGAGGAGTCTACTTGGGTTATTGAGGATGGAAAAGTTTTGCTAATTAACTTGGAGAAGGTAAACAATTATTTCACCAACATTTATATATGTGTTTAAATTTGCTTATTAAATTTATACTAATTTTATTTTTGAAAATATTTCTATGAATTTTAAAATCATTTAAAACAAGAACTTTCTAAATCAACCTATGTTTTACACAATATTCAAGCTCTTGGGTACTATATTTATAAATTTTGCAAGAATTTTATTTAAAGCAATTGATGAACTATTGCAGGTGAACAAAATGCAATGGTGGGCTCATGTCGTAACGAGTGATCCTGAAATCAGTACGAAAAAAGTTAATCCAGAACCGAGCAAACTGTCCGATCTCGATGGTGAAACGCGAGGACTCGTCGAAAAAATGATGTACGATCAACGTCAAAAAGAGCTTGGTTTACCAACATCTGACGAGCAGAAAAAGCAGGACGTCATTAAAAAGTAAATGATTGTTTAAATTCTTGGAATTCATTTATATTAATTGAACATTTTTAATTTACTAACGAAACGCAAATTAAAATATTCTCTAAAATTTGTTTTTTGTACTTTTAGATTCATGGAGCAGCATCCGGAAATGGACTTTTCAAAGTGCAAATTTAATTGAGAAGAATATTTCAAAAGATTTATAAATGTTACGCATGTAGGCCTTATTGGAGCCTAAAAATGGACGAGTTGACTTTATTCATATCATTTCTTCGTTATTTTCGACAATTGATTTAAGCTCTATTATAGTTGAATCAACTTCTTATAATGAACGAGTTAAAAACCCGTTATAGAGTTTATATCATCTCATGTAGATGGCAGCAGCTTACAGCACAACATCGACGAAACAGATTTTTTTTTACATTCAAAGGTTTTTCAAGTAAAATTTGTTTAATTAATTTTTTACCCTTATATTGTTACACTTAACTATAAGTTTTACGTAAATGTAAATGATATTCTTAATGAAATAATTAAAAGACTTAATATTAAAAAAAACATCTATTTAGTGGAAATAATAACACCTCTATTGATTATTTTTGAAGTTATTATATTTCTGAAAAATTGCATACAAAAAATAGTTGACATTCAAGTTCCTTGTACATGTTAGGAAGATTTCCATTATTTTGGCTTCATATGTTAATTGGTCCAGCACAGATCATTAAAATTCACAAAAATTATTCACAAAGCAATTTTCGAATCCTAACTAGACTAAGCTATTCTTGATAATATTAAACACTATTTATTCTTAATAAATAAATTAATATTTATAAAGTATCAACATTTCGTTGAATATTCTATCTACTGAAATAATTATCAAACAAATTCAAAGTTCCTTAAAAAAGATTTAAACTGTATAAGCATCCGTTTGCTTAATAACTTTAGCTATCCAATGGACGTAATTAGATAAACGTGCGTAAATTCCGTATTTTCCACGTTTTCCACAGCCTTCACCAAAACTAGTAATTCCAAAAATTGTCCATGGGTGGTCACTTTTTTTAGGATCCCTACATAGCAATGGACCTCCGCTGTCTCCAGCGCACGAGTCCATTCTGCCTCGACGGTAGCCGGCGCAAAACATATTGTTAGTAATTTTGTAATCAACATAGACTCTTCGGCACATATCGTCAGAAACTATCGGTATCTGTAATTAAAATAGTATTTTATTACAAATCATTTTTTATTAAATTACAATCAAAGTATTAATTTTAGAACCTATAATTTTTGAATGAATAACTAAAACTTTCAAGAATCAGAATTATTAATATACACACCCTTGCTTCATGAAGAACATCTGTTCCAAATTCATGGGAAGCATTAGCCTTGCCCCATCCAATAATAGTGCACAACTGATCAGAAGGTAATTCTTGCCAAGGTGCAGGCAAACAAGCTATCCCTCTTGAATTTGAAGGGGTCAAAGTAATAGGTAGCCGTAACAAAGCAATATCATTATCAACTGTATGAGCATTATACTTCGGATGAGTTATTGAATGATCTACCTGTTAAATACAAACAAATAATTTATAATATTTACTTATATTTACGCTTTCATACATTTGTATTTTATTAATTTGCTGTACTAACCCTCAACTCAAGCTCCGAACCTTCCTTAATTAAAAGATTATATTCACCGATACGAACGGAAAGCCTTTTTCGAACGCAATGAGCAGCCGTAAGTACCCAACGTGGAGAAACTAAAGTACCGCCACAAAAAGCTTCCTGAAAAGAATTTACCATTTAATTATGTCTTCAATATATGCATTTAATTTAAAAATGACAGAATCTAATGAAATATTAAAATTTCATTATCCGATTTTAGCTTTAAAATTGTTTATTGTTAAAATAGTTATGATTTTGATATATTGTACTACAGATTAGAAAATAAAAAAAAAAACATTTGAAGTTTTTTAAATAGCTAGTGTCTGAAAATTTTAAAATCTTTTTTTCTAGTATTATTTAAAATAAATTTGTAACTAACATTATGTAAGTAAATCCGATTATCGTTTTACAATATATAACCAAGTTTTTATAATTTTTTATCAATTGCTCGACTATCTGAGCAATAAAAATCATGATAACTTATCTATCAATTTCGACGAATGCTGAGAAATTTTATTTACTTACACCATATCTATTTAAAACGGCAACTTGCCAGGGCCAATTTCCGGGAGTGGCTGGACGACCACCGATAATTCTCATAAAATAAGACAGTCTTGAACTCTTCTTTGCTACTCCACATTTCCAATTGTCGTCTTCGTTGGCCGTTGAGTTCTCAATACCGTTTATATTGAGGTCATACTTATCTACTATTAAATCTAGATATAAATAAAAACTTTTAAGCAACCTACGCATTTAAAAGTTTATCAATTCTTTAATTTTATCGCAAGTCAATTTCAACTGGTGAAATTTACTCAAATAAAATAAAAAATTGCTTTTAAAATTTTTACAAAAATTTTGAAAACTTACTACTACTAAAATCTTCATTATCGCGAAGTTTCCGTCGAATCCACCTTTGACAGTAGCTTCCTTCGACGTAACAATAGGCACTTTGACGAATGACGTCTTTCCAACAAAGACCTTGTATTCTGCACCATCTGTTAAATAAAAGAAGCCAATTATTCGAATTATCGCATTAAAATAACAACCGCACAAAAACGCAAAAGTTAACGACACCAACCTGTGACGCTGCGTCGTGCACGATCTCGTACAAGAAGACCACTTGCTCCATTTCCCGTAATGGCCAGTGAACCACTCATCCTTTTCCTCCTTGTTCTTTCCATGACGGGGTTTCGCCTCCTCAGGTATCTACAGAAGCACGCGACATTCGGTCGTTATTAGATTTCCTATAAAATTATCACGGCAACATTTTCGAAAAATATCAACCTGAACAACCCTGAAGAGTCGGCCTTTCCGCCGCGCGGCTCTTTGCTGATGCAATTTGCACCTCAGCCGCGATCGTCCTGCGCCTTCGTGAGTGCAGACTCTTTCTTCCTAAAAGTGATTGCAGTTTCGTTAGAATTTGTGCAACGGAGTGACTCGCTCTTGATTTTGATTACTCACTCGTACGATTGTGTTGCCGCATTTCTTTTTCATGCGACACTTCTTGATCCGATTTTGGGAGCAGTATCTGTCGCAAACCGACCAGTCGCTCCAGCTGGTGAATTCAGGTAGCGATGATGAATCTGAAAAACGGGCAATGCGTAGGTTGTGTTAGAAACGTTGCAGGTTTGAAATTACGTGTGATGCTGCATTTTAAAAACAAAGTTTTCAAACACTTTTAATTACATGCAAATTATTCACGAAAAAATCTATTTTGAATTTTTTCATTCGAAAATCTACATCATCAATATTTTCTAATTTTACGCGTAAAACGTACAATCGAAGAATTCAAAGTATTTTTTTTTTAACTTCATTGCAACTGCCGAGCCTAATTAATTGCGTCTTTTTTTTCGTATTCAGGCTGTTTACAAACACACGCGATAACTATAAAGTAGATGCTTACCGTTTTTTAACAAATTGTTATGCGCGCTTTGCTTCTGATGCTTCGTGGGCTCTTGCGGCACTTTTTGCCCCAGAACTAGTTCTTTATCAGGATTCTACAAATAGAAAAAGGAGGATAATTGCTAATTAATTTGCGTCTTACGATCCACTAATGCAAAACGTGCATTTTCTCAATACATTAATGCTCGTGTAAGCGCTTTTTAATCTGAAACGACACCATTTATTTCGAGATTTGCAATTTTTAGAGAAAATTTACAAGATATGACCAAAGTTAGAGTTGCTTTTTTAGTCTTGTAAGAAAGAAAAAAAAACGATTTTTTTTTGGTAAATCTTGAACGTCATTACTTGTCGCGCAATTGCGCGTGGAATATCTGCCAATAACGTCATGCGTGAAAAAGTATGTAAATGAAACATTAATCGCTTGGCGGAGAGAATCAATTCGCCAGGTAATAAAACTACCTGAAAAAGGGAAAATAGCTGAATCGTTAATGGCCGCTGAGCGCGCGTGCAAGATTTTCAGAATTTTAGCGAACTTCGTAGAATATCGAAGGAGGGAGTTATTTTGAGCGCGCGCAAATTTCAAATATTTGCTTGTTGTCCGGATGTAAACATTAACATCGATAAAACGAATCGATCGAGTGTAAACGGACATTGAATCATTTTGCTGAAAAACTTATTTTTGGAAATCGTAACTTAAATTTTTTGATAAAATAACCGCTTTAAAACAATTGCAATAATTAAATTAGCTTCTTTTAAACGTAAGAAAGTACAATAGTAAATGTATCTTAGGACAAACATTAGGTAATCCTCGAGGTAATGTGTAATTGGCAGAATAAACTCAGTAACCAGTTTACCGAGCGCATATAAACATCCTTAAGACGTGTTAATGATAAGTTAATCAAACGTTAAGTAACTATAAGAAGCTCATTTAGCCGCGTAATAATCTGAAATGGTTAACTTTAAAAAAAAAAAAAAATCGTCCATCTTGAAAATCTTTTTTGCTTTATTAAATTTTTTTTTAGCGCGATTTTGCAATATTTTCTGATTCGGGTCGCGAAGCGAAAATAACTCGTTAAAGTTAAAAGTAATAAAAGGGGCTTTTATACGCATTGTTTGCCGTACGTGCAATTTAGCTTCGTTAAACACTTATTTTAAAACACACTTCTCTCATTACTTTGAAGTTAAAAGCACACGCGAATATGAAATTGTGTCAAATGTTATATTATGCTCGCTGCTTTTGAATAGGCGGCTCCAAATTATATGGACCACTTAAAATACTGTGCTCCGAATACTAAGATTTCCTGATGTATTAACCTCCCGCATTCCTACTTAAATTTCAAATCGTTTAATTAAAATTGCGAGATGGAAAGAGAAATTGAAATTATTAGAAATTAAAAGAGAAATGATTTTTCGTGAAATCAGAATTCTTAAATAAAAATTTTAAAAGTGTTCGAAACAAAGAGGAACGAAAAATCGGTTGTTGCTGGTTCGAAAAAAAAAAGAATTCCAGACCTTCAATTTTTAACGCGTTTAAATAATGAACCACTTGCTTTTTACGAAACAAAAACGAATCGGCGTTTTCTTCCGTTGGAAAATCAATTCTCGCGGACCTTGGCCTTCGATTGTCATCTAATAATTGGACACCGAGCGCGTTTTAGATTCGACTTCCAAGATAGAAACCCGAGTTAAGATAAACACACACGGCAGAAGAAACTCCTTTACATCTCCGCATTCAAAGAGGCCAAATTGAAAAAGGCCAACAAAAGCAATCGATCCCACCGAAACGAGAGGCTCTTTGTGCACGGCTCGAAATTCAATTAAGATTTGGGCCGCTGGCGATGAAGGAAGGAAGTACGGCGGCAGAGCCGAAGAAAAGGGAGTGCTCCCGAGAGGGGGGAATGCCTAAGCGAGCACACGCTTCAGTCTCGGAATTCGAAGCTCCGTGTCGCATCCGACTCGCAACAATACCCCAAAGCGAGCAACTCGAGCAAAAGCCCTCCACCGCTTACACGCTTAAGCCTTAAATTACGTAAAGAAGCTCTTCTGGAAAGTAAACTAAAAAAGAAAACAAAACAAAACAAAAAAAAAGCAGAAAGGAGGGAAAAGGCGATACTCACCGCTCTGGGGAACTTGGGACGGCTGCACTCGGCAAGGGCGAGGACGGAGGCGACGAGGAGCAGGACGCCGACCATCATCCTCGCTCTTGGGGCCCTCCGCTCGAGCGCCGATGCGTCCATCGCCTCATGATGCCGCGCCGCGCGCCGAGATGCGAGCAGCCACTCCGCCGCGCGCCAACTGAGGGATCGCTACGTGCGCGCCGCCACCGCCAGCCGTCTATAAATATTCGCGATCGCGACACACGCCGAATGCCGAACAATTACCCAGAACCTCTCCGGCTGCTTCTTCCCTGGCCTGTGCTGCGTCTTCGCGCTCCGCGGCAAGGGCCGCGTTTGCTGTTTTGACAGGACGACGAAGGATCGCCCCCGAGCTCGTATTCGGAGGCAGAGAGAGAGAGAGAGAGAGAGAGAGAGAGACAGAGATAGAGACAGACGGGCGGAGAGAGAGTTTTTCGGATGAATGGGAGGTCTGTGCACGGCGCGCGCTTTGCGGATGTGCGCCGACAGGGCTGGGGGACTGATTTTAAAATTAAATTTCCAGGAGCCGAGAGAGCGCTCACGTGACGCCGCTGCTTTGGAAGCTGCTGCACGCGAGGGCTTTGATCGTGCAAACTTCATTATCACGGCGTTTTGCCGGATTTTCGGGTTTGTTTATTCTTGCTTTGCCAGGCCCTATTTTTACTGTTGGACGTGACGGATGAGGTTTGGACGGGTCTGGATGTAGAAGTATAATTATTTGTAATGTGAATGTTGCGAGGTATATAATGTTTGTTAATTGTTAAAGATGCTTGTATTAATTGTTGAATGGATAAAGAAATTTTTAAACAGTTACCGATTCAAGCACTGATCATTGAGAAAAATCGCAGTTCTTTAAGCTAATTAAATTTTTACTTGCAAATTTTATTCGCATTTTTAAATTTTCATGAACTTGAAATCAAAGTATCAGTTTAATAAATAAAAATTCTAAGTAACAATTGGGTATTTTCTAATACGGTTATACATTTATGTCAAGATTATTCGTAAAGAATAACAAATCAAGAACGAGCGCTTTAGAAACGTTTTAAGAGATAAAGCTGTCTGTTGACAGCGGTGGTGTTAAATTTCTTAATTACGATTGTTCCTTCTATATTGCTCGTTACCCAGTTGCACTTGTTACAAGCACGCGAACTCATCAAGCAGATTAAATTAACTGAGTCGTTTCGAGAAAAAAAATAATGTGGAACTCCAAGACTAAAGGAAGTACTAATTGCAGAGTAGCGCTGCTCTATTTGAAGTTCTGGTCGAAAATTATTATGGCAATCGTTAAACTCTAGACTTTGTAATCATGCTAATTCGCGCTTCTGCCGAGTTTTTAGTGAAGGTAACGGTTTGCATTTACGTCCTCTTCGCGAGACGGTTTCGTGGATAATTTTAGAAAAGGGAAGTTTTTTTTGCGAGGAGGGAAGCGAAGGAGTTTGCGATTTATTAAAGATTTAAATTAAGACTATCGATCCACGAAATGATTATAAAATGCTGTTTTTTATTATCATTCAATGATATATTGAAATGATTCAAATTGTTCTAAAATCAAACTTATTAACAAATCGACATTATTTTCAATTATATATTTTCTGCAAGTTCTTAAGAATAATTTGATTGCAAGTTATTACTTTTGAAAATTATTTTAACTTTAAAAGTTAAACCCGATTTAAGTAAAATAATTCAAAGATTTATTTTGAATTATTTATATTTATATTTTATAATCAAAGATAAAGCAAAACATTTTTAATTATGTAGCACAATTTCAAATTTTAGACAAGAAGATACATACGTTCTATTCTTTTTTCTTTTATTTCAAATTCTGTTTTCTGACCTAAATTGAGCAGAATTACGGTCAATCACGCGACTTTTACGTTTTTATAAGA
This sequence comes from Ormyrus labotus, assembly GCA_035582975.1. Lineage (NCBI taxonomy): Eukaryota > Metazoa > Arthropoda > Insecta > Hymenoptera > Ormyridae > Ormyrus > Ormyrus labotus. The sequence goes on along the minus strand of JAWWEO010000009.1, from coordinate 30,778,906 downwards.
ATGACACCATTTTTTTAAATCTTGAAAAGTCCTTCAATTTTTTAAGATAAGGTTTCTCTAAAATTAAATTAAATTAAAGCAATAAAAATTAAAAGAAATAATTAAAAGTATTAATTTTCAAGCTTATAATTTATTTAACAAGTGCTCGTACTAATTTACACAATAGACAAAAATATTATTTAATATAAAACTTTTTATTTTACAATATTTTTCTGTTGAAAGGAAAGTATTCAATAGCTTACTGCGTAATAATAAAGTATGAAATAAAATTTTATTTAATACATCAATAAAAGATAATCTTCTATTAGAGTTAGCAGAAGAATATTTTCCATATTTTAATATTCATTTATTTATATAAAACATAAAATAGAAGAAAACTTTGTGGCTTTGTAGAGTATATGTTCCAGTTGGTACTTCACAAACTACGAGTTGTGAAGAACTTTGTTAAAAGCATTGTAAGATGTTTCAAGATCAAATATCAGTTGCCTAACTTGAGTATCTGAGAGTTCATCTGAAGCTGACATATTATTTAAGGTTTGCAGCCACTCGGCCACCTTCTGTTTTCCATCAAAATCACTGGGCAATATACTGAGTCTATTCATAGTATCCATCAAATCTCTAAGATCTGGATGAAGTTGATCCATTGCTTTTATTTCTAAGCGTAATTTATCCATTATAGTTATAAAAAGTGAAACAATATCAGCAATGCATTTAGAAGTATTGCCTTTATCATCTTTAATCGTAATTGGTCTATCTTCTTTAATTCTTTCAAGAGCTGCTGGACAATCAAGTCGGAATGCCCTTGCAAATGCATCAATTGTAGGAAATTGATCACTCTGAACCTAAAAGAAACATTGTTTTAATTAAAAACTTTAACAAATTTGTGAAATCATGTGTCTGAAAAGACAGTTATTGTATTAATTTAAGTTATAAAAGCTCTAACCTGCTTAAAAGCAGCTCTGTACTGAACTAATAATTTGCTACACGCTGCTGTGTATTCTTTTGGAGTAACACAATCTCTGATGTAAGCTTTTTCTAAATGTTGTAAAGTATTTACAACAGCATACAAGTCTGCTTGGTTGTCATACTTTTCACGTTCTCTTGCATTTTTGTACAATTTTACCTCTTCGTAGAGTTCTGGACGATCTTGAGTGACTGACATTGTCTGCAACAATTAAAAAATAACAGTATAATTAAAAAATAGGTTATGTTTCTACACTTCTATCAATTACTTGATTCAGTATTATTCTATAGATATTGGATTGTTTATAAAAATTTATTTTCAAAGAAAATTAATAATATATAGTAAGGTATTAGTAATTCTATAAATGACATTTAACTTACATATTTATACTAGTTATCAAGTATTCTCAGTTTATAAAGATATTAAGTATGACGATTAAAATAGATAACAGAGCATTTCTTTAACACAATAAAATTTATGTACAAATATTTCAAATACAAAGTGCACTATGACTTTCTGTGAGTCATACTCTTCAATTTATCACGCAGTTTACACTTTATTCAAAATATATATAGCACTTATTTCTGTCCTTTCATCCTTTGTCATCATCGCAGCTTGCTCGTCGATAAAAGAGAAATCTGCTTATAATCCTGCTAGACGGCGTTGTATTAGTTTTACCGCTTATAATTCAAAATATAGTTTTTTTTTAAATTAAAAATTTAACTAGTTAATAGATGATATAATTTTGTATAATGAAAATGCATTGAATATATTAAAAATATAAACCTTTTGTATTTTTTTTAATCCATAAACTTCAAATCAAAGTGTACAACACTTGTATAACAAATAATATAATAATAATTTTATTTATATATAAATATATAATTTTAGCTATTAAAGATAATGTTAGCTATATTATATTTAGTATCACAATTTTTGTCTTTACATCTACTGGAATGTTGTTTCTCTTCTATACAAGGACAATTGAATTCATAAATTACTTTCATATCTGATTTGCTATCATTTTTAGAAATGTCGAACCCTTTTAAATCATTACTAGGAATAGCAATAAAACGTGTAATATGTAGTAAAAGTTGATCTGGATCCATAACTGTCCAAGGTTCAAAAACTTTTAAAATTGGTTTCTGACTATCATTAATTTTACAAGAAACTTCAGGTAGATTCATTACAGTTATGAATTGACTTTTAAACAAATTACTTAAGAGATTTGTAGAATCATCAATCAGGATACACTTTAAAATTTGATTGTCATTTATCATTGGCAAATGTTGAATTACTTGTAAAAGAATAAATGGCTTATTTCCAATGTTAGCAGCATTTTTATTCAATTGATGGCGCAGCAAGTTAACACTTGATCTTTCTTTATTTACAAGTGTATTTAATGTATCTAATAAACTTCCCCTAAAAATTTATATGAAAACTATAGAGATAAATAAATTCTTTTAATTTTAAACAAAACAAAATACTTACTTCTTAATATTTTTTTTCCTTTTCTGTTTATTATTCATATAGTGTAAAATACAAGCTGTTTTACTAAAATTTACTTTAGATTCTAATGTACTAATACTGTCTATCAAATCTGTAGAAGTGGCTGCTTGTGAAGGCTGCTGATTTGAACTTGCTTGAGTAGTAGGAAATTCTGATATGTGAGTATCATCTGAGCTTGAGGATGCAGATGATGGGTTTGATATTTTTTCTGAAAGTTCTACTTTACTTTCTTTATTAAGGGACTCTAATTCTAACTGTGTACTTATTTCTTCTATAAGGTCACTAGCTGTCTTATCACTATCACTATAATCTTCTTGAACATTTACTTCAGTATTTTCAGTACTTTTATCATCACTAGAAGCAGATTCAATAATTGACACATTGTCTTCAATTTTTGGAGTTTTTAAATCATTTTTTATGTTAAATTCTTTTACAATAGTATTACTTGTTTCAAGAGTGTCTGAAAGTTTCACTGTTTCTGAAAGAGTAAAATTACATTTTTCATCTAAAACAAAATGTACTAATTCAAAAATTGCAGTAACTAAATTAATAAAAGTTTCATAAAACATTTAATAAAAGAACATACCACATTTCTGAGTACTGTTTAATGATGTATCTATTTTTAAATCCTTTTCTTTGGTTTTATTTAAAATAACCTTTCTTACTTTTCTACAAATTTTTTTACGATTACCAATAATTGGAGATGATGCCAAACGTTTTCTACCTAATAGTGGTGAACTTGAACAAGTTGGCTCATTTGGTAAAGTCTTTTGTCTAAGTCTTGGAGAACTTGGAGGTGTTTGTTCATTGGAATCAATAAAACCAGTATTAGGCTGAACATTTTCTTCCAACCAGCGATGAATGAATTCTTTTTTTCTTTCAGGAGTTGAGGTACTATCCTTTGTATCAAAACATTTATTCATAATTTTTCGTATAAAGGCATTGCTGTAAAAATAAATATTCTATTTTAAAAATTTGAACAATAAAAAAATTTTTAATAACAAATTGTAACTTTGCTTAGTTTTATTTATTGTGAATAATAATAAAAATTAGAATTTTCAAAAGTACTACTCACTTTTATGTAAAAAAAATCAGTTAAAATGAAAATTTGAAAATTTTGTACAGGTTTATCTTTTATTACAAATGATTTTAATTTTAATTTAAAGCCATGTAAGGCTCAATCAATAATTGCTCAGTCGACTGAATGAATGAATTTGTAAATAACCGTTTATTTAATTTATACATTTAATCCACAAAATTACTCGTGCGCTCGTGATTTCTTTTATTAGTTGCAGCTGGCTACAGGTTGCAGCTGCAGTCTTGCAAGGGTTCTACAATCTACAATATATAAGTTACCAATGCAAAGTGCCAATGTTACCATAATAGCAATTAAGGTAAGGTTAGGACGTTCCTGATTTCCTGATTCGCGTGTTCCTTCGGCTTCAAAAATATTCGATTTCACGAATTGACCCGCGTGCATGCGCACATTACCTAACCTTACTTTTGTTGGTATTATTTTTTGCATTTTGCAATTAAACTGTATAGAATTATATTTAAAATATAATTTACAATATAAATAATCTAATATCCTTAATTGGTCAAGATAAAGAATTACAGAAAATATATTATTTAAAAGTTTTTATGCAAGTTTATTGTTAAAACAGTTCTGGAAGAGAGCTTTTACTTTGCAGAGTTTTTACCAAGTAATTACTATAAACATTTGTAAAATTGTAAATAAAAAAATTTAGACGAAAATGAAGTTGTTGACACACAACATGTTGACATCCAAATGTCTTAAGGGAGTTACAGTTGGATATCCCCTGGGTATTGAGGTATGAGCTTCTTTTTTTTAAGTCTGTTTTAGCCTTTAGAACTTGTTTGCAAAACATTTTAATATTTATAAATGCATTATAAATATATGAATTATTATGCATAAAAATATTCCTATAAAAATATACCAGACCTGCATTCAGGCTATTAATGACTATGTAGGATTACAATGTAATTAACTGGTTGAAATAAATAAATAAAATAAATATATGTTACTTATAAATCATTTGATTATAGAAACCATATTTAATTTTAATATTATATTTTTGAAAATAATTTTCAATCATACTAATAATTATAAATATTTTTTATAGGCTAAGGATGTAAAGGTAAAAGAAGTGGATTTTAATTTAGAATTTATTGCTAAGATTGTACCTAAACTAGATTATTCAGCTTTGTACAAAGCAGCAGAAAGCGTAAGTAACAATTCCACTATGTAATAAATTTTCTACTTTATGATTAATTCAAATTTTTAATATTTAATTGTAATGTATTTAATAGATTGGACATGCAAGTGATTTACCTCCAGAAGTAGTTGAAGATTATGAGAAAAATGAAGAATTTCTTAGGAAACTTCATCATGCTTTATTGGAAATTGAAATCATTAATGGTGATTTATTATGTCCAGAATCTGGAAGAAAATTTCCTATCAGTAATGGCATTCCCAATATGCTTTTAAATGAAGATGAAGTATAAGCATTATTATATTTCTTGTATTAAAAAATAGGTCATAGATTTTTTACTTTAATTTAAATATATGTAAATCTTACTGGATTAAGAAATAAATTTATTTTTACTTAAAAATAGATGCAATTATTTCACTTGAATTTTTCTATAAATAGTTCATAACTTTACTTAAAGACAAAAACAAAAAATAAACAAATTTCAACAGTATGATCAGCTTCCTTTTTTTTAATTGAGACAGAGGTTTAAACAAATTAAGCAAATGACAATTTTATGAAGGATAAATTTATTGCACAGATATGTGTAGATACAATAAGATAC